>JAVRXN010000009.1:115464607-116064607 GCA_033556935.1 Timema podura
ACGTCCTGTCAGAGGTTAAGGAAGGGTATTGGCAATCAGATAAATCTGTGTCGGGTCCGAGGATTTGAACCCCGGACCCCCAACACAGAAGTCTGAAAACTTACCCCTAAACAGTAAAACAAATACAGGCTGATCCAAAAGTCGCTCAACCCTGTTTTTTACCAAGGATATTTCTCGCAGAGGAACATGGAAAATGAATATGTTGTTATTATGTATGGCAACACTGTAATGTTGGCCAGATGTTGTGCAGGCCATGTGACCTTGAGACATACACTGGGCCTAGCCAGTTGAGTTACGTCATTTGAAAGTGTAAGATGAGTTTTTCACGAGCAGAACGAATATTCATTTTGGAACATTATTTTAAGGCTATGGCATGGTTTTATTTAAGTGGTTATGTAAACAGTCAGATCAGTAGGTTTTGTAGCTCTGAAAATCCACAGGTTTTCCATGAGGTGCCTTTACACAGCTAGAAGATTGGAGTGTTGTGTGCAATTTCACTTCGCAGGGTGGTGGGTCCTTTTTTCTTTAGAGAAACTATTTTTTATTTATTTATTTAGCACCGCGTCTTACTACCCATTCGGGCTATACGCTTAAGTACTAATTACACTAATGGATTAGGAATTGGGAAGGTTGAATTTAGAGGAAGTGAACCCACATTTGCGTGGAAAACCATTTAGCAAAAACCACCCCCAGTTCACCAGACCGAGATTCGAACCTCGATCTCCCCGTCCTGGGTGGTCTAGCTCAACACGACTGGCGCGTTAGCCAACTACGCCACCGAGGCGGGTTTTAGAGAAACTGTTACTGCTGAACGCTACCAGGAACTCGTTACTCAGTTATTGCATTACTGGAAGAAACAGAACGTGATTGCTGGATTCAGCAAGATGGAGCCACTGCACAGACAGCCAGTTCCACCATGACATTGCTGGCTGAGTTTTTTGGTGATCGTGTACTTTCTAAGGGTTTGTGGCCACCTCGTTCCCCAGACCTTCTCTGTGGGGATACTTAAAACAGACGGTGTATGCAAACAGCCCAACATTGAGAGGTGCGTTACAACCATACCCCAGGCAATGATTCGTCGTGTCTCTATAAATATGGTTAAACGAGTGAACTTGTGTTACAGTGAAGGAGGATCACACTTTCAACACCTTATGTGGTTACCTCATGGTTTATTGTTTGGTTTACATTAGATGTATATATTCTAGATTGTATGTCTAGTGAGGCACACATTCGGTCGCCTGGTGACGTCACGAACCCTTCCGAACCAGCCGCCCCACAAAACCGCCTGATCAAGGCAACCTTCTATTCTATAGGTCCTTTCACAGAGTACCCGAGTCAATCAACTGTTAGGCAATCATGCTGTCCTGTATGCAATGCTGCATCGACTATAGCCTAGTATTGACAATGATTCTCTCTCTCATGTTATAACCATTACCTTTTATTTTATCACCACGTCTTACTACCCGTTTGGGTTATACGCCTAGGTACTAATTACACTAATGGGTTAGGGATTAGAAAGATTTAACTGAGAGGAAGTGTAGCCGCATTTGCGCAGAGGGAGAGTGGAAAATTAAATTATTTAGGAAAAAACCCATAAGTGCAGCCGACCGGGATCGAGGCTCCTAATATCCCTGTCTTTGGCAGTCTAGTCCAACACGAGAGTAGCGCATTAGACCACGTGGTCACCGAAGCGGGTCAGTTTATTTACTGTCCACCTTCTCATACTAATGCATTGTCTTATGTGCGAGATTTACAACTATTATATTTTTATCAATATTTTTAATTAGATATTTTTGAGTAACAAATGTTGTATGGGTCTGTATTTTAAAATATTATCTTATTTCACTATATATTATTTTTCCCTCGTGAACTGGGGGCAAACAAGATGTTACGGAAAAAAATTAGATTAAATATTTCTTCGGATTCTTTCCTTTAGTAAAATAAAAATATGTATATGACTTATTACGATCAATCATGGATACCATCATTTTAGAAATAAGTTAACTTAATTTCTAGCCTATAGATTCTGAAAAGTGAATCTTCTTAGGAAAAGTACTGCCAGCTTTCGTATAAAACTTTTTTCGACTTAGTTTTAGAGCCAGACGCAAAGTTGACACTATAAAATACTGTTCGAACCAATTTGTGGTGGGCATAATAAATAAACTATGAAAGTGCTAAGAGAATCAAATGAAGAAAGGAAACTTTGTAGAGATATATATAGCGATGAAGAGGTAGCATTGTAGGAACGTTTAATGAGACATGATAGTTTGACGAAGATAATTACAGAAGGAGATGTGGAAGGGAGAGATTCAAAAGGGAGACGAAAACTGGAGTGCATTAATCCGATAGCGGATAATGTTGCAAGAAGAAGGTATGGATATATACCAAACTTGGTCCAGGATAAGCAAACGCGGAGAGCTGCATTAAACCAATCGGAAGATTGATGACTTAGTGATGACGATTTTTTTCCGAGTGAATCCTAGAGACGGTCGATATTTCACTGACGGTGATTTTTTCACCGTTACTCCTTGGTCACCGTCACTCCCAGTGACTGGATCTCAAAAATATCAGTGATTAAGATATCGGTGATCGGTGTTTGGAGATATTCTCACCAGACGGCGACAGCTGAGCATTCTGGTATGAAAGCTATGGCCGTGACTGACAAAATATCGGTTGTCATCTGGCGATGTGGTGACCCACAGGTGTGGGCAGTAGCGGTCTATGTCCTTAATTCTCATGTTTTAGTAATCATTCTTTGAAAAAGAACCTCCACTTAATTACTTTGTGGTGGCGGGCTCTATCTCCTTAAACTTTTCAATACAATAACATGTTGAATGTTTCTCAAATTTACTTTTCTAACTCAAACATAATAATTAGATACTATACAGCAGGTATAGTTGAAATTAAAACATAATAATTTAAATTTTATAAAGCAATATTGTATAGTTAGATTCCTCAAAGTTAGTCTATGTTCTTAGTCCGTTGATTCCCAACGTGTATTTTTTTCAGTTTAACAAAAATAAATATATTTTTTTATCTCTAGAGACTGGAAAGTTGGCAACGCTGTGTTTCTATCCAAGTTCCAACACACTACTTTTTTATAATAAAGAACGGTGACTGGGGCAAAATATCGATACAGCAATAAATTGCGGCGTGAAAAAATATCAGTTGACAAAGCACTGTGATTACCAGTCACCGTGAATAATCACTGGTATAAATCACCGATATCTTACAATCACGGTCATAGTAATCACCGATATCGAAAAATCACGGTTTAGCCTATCCCTAGACTAAATCCAAATAGAGATAGCAAATAGCTTTGCGTTGATTGATAATAATAGCAATAAAGTGTTCAATAAATTCTTGCTTTGAAACAACAAAAAACAGATTGGAGACTATTATTTTATGTGTGCTACTTCACATACATCTTGGTATCAAATTACTGTGCTAAATCAGTCTTGTCGTATTTGGTCGATCATGTTAAAACAGTATTGTGTTTCTTGAATGTATAGAATCAGCCTTGGCGAAGCACGACGTGTTTGATATAAATCCCGCTAGGTGTCACTACCTGTTGAGTTTAGTAAGTAGAGACATCTATGGGTGAACATTGAAACTAAGTTTGCTGATTTAATTGTCACTGCTGTGTTAATGTTTATGGTTTCGTCTAGGTGTCACTGCGATGCATACTCTGTTAGAGATCTGTATAATAAGAGTACGTACATCAAGCGTCGTCTGCTAAGTGAGTTTATTGAAATATCTCTAAAACGTGTCGATGTAAAGAAATATTTTTTTTTCACAAGATAGCTCGGATCATTACAAAGACGTTGGCATAGTTTGAATGGTATTTCATATAAATACATACTGGGGAAAAAATACGATTGTGTTTAGACACCTCTTGGACTTTTGAACTCCTGATACATAAACTCGGTTTTTACCATTGCCTTGGATTGGCAATAGAAAAAAACGAAACTGCGAGTATGACCCTGCCTAGAAATGCCTTTAATATAGGTCACCAATTTTCAACCCTGAAATATGGAGCAATGATGATGGTGATGATTAATACCACAAATTAATAATGTATTTAAAAGATTGCATTAAATCGTTATGTTTTACCTGCAGCTCAATAATAGATAAGCCTTTTTGCGTGAAAATGCCAAATAAATAAATTTTATTCAACAGTAAAATCTAATTCTTACACATTTGTTTTATGTTGCTTTAATATTATTAATGTAGTTAACTATTTAAGATATTATGTTGATTGTGTTTAGTTCTTTTAAGGATCACTATACACAAGATAATAATTTTATAATTTATTTCATAGCCTAGGCCTACTCTACCAATAATTATAAATTAAGTTTGACCATCAATGTTGTTTGAACGTCCGAGAAAAATATTCCCTCTTCTTCGGATACATTTTATTTAGTTATTAGGGCTTTATGAAAATTGTTTGAAGTGACTTTATCATGTTTTCGAAGTGATTTGTTTGATATGATAACTTATTTATTTAAGTCAACATGTCAATTGAACATAAGACGAGGAGCAAGCCATTCACTTCATTGTAATATATTTACTATAAATATCGTGAATATTTATTCAAACTTATAGCACACGATTTTGTTTGAAGTTTAATGTACTAGTTCAGGCTATTTAAATTTAATACCAATTTATTGATATGTTATCACGACATAGAAATCAAATCAATAATAAAACATATCGATGCATGATTAATTATGGCCACTAAACACAAATCAAAATAAAAAAACTGATATGACAAAGCCAGGAATTTTTCCCGGCCACCAATTCAAACTCAATTTTCGATTGAGCAAAAACTCTTTTTCTTTTTTAATTTTTTGCTCCAGAAGCTATTGAATGGAATCCTACATACTTTTATCAATATGTTCTACATCAAAAAAGGAAAATATTTTGGCATAATTTCGAGTAATGAGTAAAAATGTCTCGAAAGAAATATATTTCCCATAAGAGCCCAGCAGTCTGCTTGAGGCCAGTTAGGTCAGTGGTAAGCGCGGGAGTCACGTGGGCCAATCACAGCCCGCCCTTGTCGGCAAGTGCCATTTCAATCATTGGCCGCTCTCTTACTATAGGGAGATATATACACTGTAGGTATGGACGGACACTTGAAAGAAATAATAAGCTTTTTTATTCTATAGTAATTTTTATTTTTTATTTTCAATGCGTTTTAGTAACCTTTAGAGCCACAAACACATACGTTTTATATATATATATATATATATATATATATATATATATATAACGTATGTATCCCGGAGTAGTTTTCTGTTAAATAATTTCCCACTCTTCCTCTACGTAAGTGAGGAGCATATTTTATTTATTTATGCCTTCCTCACGCCTAGACCATATATATATATATATATGAAGAGCATATTTTCTTTATGTATGCGTAGTTTATATATACATATATATATATATGTATATATATATACATATATATATAAACTACGCATAAATAAAGAAAATATGCTCTTCATTTACGTAGAGGAAGAGTGGGAATTATTTAACAGAGAACTAGTTCGGGATACTCTGCAGTAACTCAAACCCTATCTTCAAATGATCGGCAATACAGATAGGGACTTTTCACAATATACATATTTTATTTTGTTACTTATACCGGTAGTTTTTGGTTCACCTAACTCCTGACTTACTGCTCCACTGGCCATCTCCTTCCTCCCGCTCACGTTTCAACCGCCGCATTCCATCGCCTCCTCAAATCACCCCTCACCCACGGTTTCTGATGGCAATTCTTTTGATTGTTTTTCTTTAGAATATATAAATAATTTATAGTTTTAGTCATTATTTGTTCTATATATGATTCTGCTTCGCATTAGAGCGGGTTTAATTATGTAATTTATATTTTTTAATTAAGGCGGATCGTTATGCGCTGGGGGGAGTGTTTTTATGGGATTTATTTTCCCATCCCATCTCTAAGGAAAGTTATCAATCAACGTAAGGTCAGCATTATATTTATCTTTGATTGTTTAGTGGGTTTTTTTCGGGTGCTGTGACGTAGCGTAAAGGCTACCCTCGTGTTTTTTTTAAATGGAAGCCATCACGATGCAGTTAAAGTTCACTTAATGTTTACTTAACCTAAGAGCTGTGCAGGGGAGAACTTTCGTGTTAAGTGAGCTTTAAGTGAAGGGTACCACATGTTCTAGTTAACCAATAAAGATGTGAGAAAAGTATCGACACTTTACTAATATCGATATTTTCATTTCGATACTAGTATTTTTTTACTCGATACTATTTTTCCGATACTTTTACTGATATTAGTATTCACACTCCGGTATCGGATTGGTATAAAAGAAAACAACTGTTTTGCTAGCTTCACTCATGCTGGTATTAAATGTTTACTAGGGTGGATTGTGGAAGAAGAAAAAATTACACTATTTCTCTCTTCTCACTCATTTTCTGCACGGCAAGCAAGAAGAACTCTAGCTGGTATAGTAAAACCTTTTATAATATCCATCATACATACAATCTATCACACCTTCCAAGTTCAAACATATGACATAGACGCGATAGATCTAATTATACTATAATATGGTTAAATCATTATAATTTTCACTGTTTGAATAAATATGAAAATACAATTATGGTGCAAAAGTTGAAATTATTATTACTGGATAAAAAAATTCCAGATTAAAATTTAGATACCAATACTTTCTGTTATCGATACTTTTCTTTCGGTACTAGTATGATATCGATATTTCTCTTACGATACTTTTAATGAGTACAGTATCGATACTTTTCTTTCTATACCACATTCCTACTAACCAATCATGTTGCAAGTGATGTCACAGGGCTATTTAGTCCTTCATTTGTTTGTCTTCGGTATAGTTTGTCCACGACTAGCTAACTCTATAGTCTAAAACGTCGTGGCCTCTTGTTACATTGTATTTAGTATATCCAATAAGCTTCCATTGCAAGTACTTGTAGCCTAATCCACTCTAAATGCTTAAGTTTCATTTTATTGAACAATTTGTTTTCAACTGTTCAAATTCATTGTCTGTGTTTTTCTCTAGTTGTTACGTTAAGTTACGTGAATCCTGATCACACATTAGCTTTTTTACGTTACGTGAACGTTAAGTTGATCGTGATCCCGGCATCACAGGTGAGTGAGAGCCCATTGGAGCTGGTGTTTGTGTATATATTTCAAGTAATTGTACCTGTATGCTATTTTAAGTTTGATCATATAATATCCTTGTGAACCAAGATTAAATGAGCTTGACATGCAGACCACTTACACCATTGCGGGTTTATCTTTCAGATAATTTATTAAATTTACGGCATTTAATGATCACTTTTTGAGACAACTGACACGAATCATTTAGGAACTACTATAGAACTGACACAACAGCCATTCAACTAGTTGTCATTCATCACAGTCCCATTTTTCCAATGGTATTTTTTTTTTGTCGTTCTGATACCCATAGTTTAGTAGATAGGCACGCTCTAGATTGAGTTAAGGTGTAGTGCTTTAGTTAGTTATTTTAATTTCTTTATATGAGTGAAACATGTCAATAATAAAGTCTGATCCTAATAATTATAGTTTTTATTTCAGAAATTTAACAATATACGGATGTCCGTGTGTTTAGTTTGCCTGACTTTTACATAGATGGCCTGGTCTTGATGACAGAACACTGTACTGGGGTAGTTTCCAATCATCATTCAAGGTAACTTACTACTGTTTCCAGGCTATGGCCCAGGTCAGTCTTATTATTTAAACCATATTATATCTTCCCACTACCGTCAACATTTCACTAATGATAAATTTTTGGCCATGCCAGGAATTGAACCCGGGACCCTTAGCTCAGTAGGCAGACACGCTACCGACTGAGCTAAGGTGTCAGGTACACAAATTAATTATTGGTTGTTATTATATACTACTAAGACTACTAATAATAAAATAGTCGTTGATAATTAGTAACTAAAATATTTAGTGTGAGACCAGTTTATTTTTTGTGGGGTGGTGGTTAACTGGTCTTGAAAATCTTGAAGAAATAATATTCTTCACACAAATACATTTCTTTTATCGCTCATTGACACTGGCATTCACATATACAGGCACAGCCACGTGTTAGAGTGGTAGGTTCAAGGTTCAAATCCCCCGCAACAGTAGGCACACGACACAAACGTTATTCTCATCTCATCCCCTTGACGGATATTTGGGTACATTTAATATACATATTCTTCCTCATCCCTACCCTATCCATGTAGTTACGTGGATAGACCGGATGGGTGGTAAGACACAATGCACGGGAGTGGGGTTGGAGGTGGACGATGGGGTGGAATAATTCACCAAATAACACATTTTCAAATTGTGAGCTCTTGGAACCTAGACCCTGCTCAGAAACGTTTAGCTTACATCCGCCACAGGTTTTGATTGACCCCGCATGAAATTCTCTTATTCATATCCTTGTCGGAAAACACTTTGGTTTTTAAGAAGAGGTGTGATTATGTCAGAGTTCACTTTAAGTTCTTCCCCAGATTCTGATCGGCACAATCACATTAAACTGTTTAATCTAGGGTGATATTAATACTGAAGGTAAAGTTAGGTGTTGTTGTCCCAGAGTAAACCAGTTTGTAGATACAGCTCTGTCTTTAGAAAGTGTACTTCAAATAAAGTTTATTATTCAATGGTGTTATTGTTGCTATTGTGGTTTTGTTGCCCCTCAACCCCGTTGCTAGGGGCTGACTACACCCCTCACCAAAATTCCAAATTAAGCACTGGTACACCATGAGATGCCATGAGGTCCAACCAAAGCGCCTCATCGACCAAGTCCTCTAGACCCTCGGTAACCACCCCGTCACGACGATCGTGGGCTTTAACAAACTCTCTGACTAAGCTGGGTAGAACGCCCATCCGTGCCCCACCCCCATCTGCCATCAGATCTTCCGAGCCTCAGGAGCCGAGGTGGCTGATCTTGAAACGGGAGGAAGAAGACAGGGCTGGCGTTGTCAAGAGATCCATAGCGGGACCATCGGGCATCATCACGAGGCACACGGCTGAAGCCACATCCACACCGTCACGGTATCTACTCCGAAGATGCGTCCTTACGACGCAAGTACCTCCACTTGATAAAAAACAACCGAAAACAGTCGTCGGTAGAAGTGGACCTCAACGCGTCATCCAAAAGATGGCTGTTGGGAGAAAGTACCCTTTTCTGAGGTCAACGGACTCTCACGTATTAATGAACGTTGGAAAACCAACCAGAATATTAAATCGTTCTCTTCCGATGCTTCTATCTCTTCTCATAATTCAAACAACAACGATGCAAAGGAGGAGAATAAAAATTTAACGTATACCAAGAGCTTCTGCCAAGTTAGTAAACACAAGAGCTATAGGATGCGCCCCTCTGAAGTGTCCTTTGAGAGCTATCGTCAGATCACATGTTGCGTTAACAAGTATTACCTCAAACTACTATTCATTCTGTTGAACGGTCTTGCCATCGCTTGTGGTCTTATCCTTCTGGGGACCACCATATTTGTCGTAGCCAACACGAGACTAGTCTGCACTTTCTTCACTTGGAACACATTCCTGATGACCACCTTGGTTCTAGGCCTCAACAGTTCCCTTGTGTTGCTGTCGTCTCTTCTCGGCATTTGCGGCGTTTGGAACCGAAAGCACTGTTGCGTCTTGATGAACGCGGGGCTGGCGGCCATATTGTCCGTCACATTCATGGCCAACGCGTTCGTTCAGTCCGCTTATCAAACAACCATGGAGAACGAGGTCGAGACGAGGATGACCCAGTCCCTCTCCAAAGCTGCCAATGATCGTGGTGTTAGGGAGAGCTTGAGTTTGATGCACACTTCGCTGAGATGTTGTGGAGCATTTGGTTTCACCGATTGGTGTGATAATATGCCGATGTATATTAGCAGTAGTGAACTGAATGTCGATTATCAGAATGGTGACAGAAAAGATGGTACACTTGCCAAAATACAGCCTGTAACTTCTAAAGATGATTCTTCTTCTAATAGATGGAAGGTTGAAGATACCACCAAAGATAGTGAAAATGGGCCAAATAGAAATCAAAGTGTCATCAAAAATGCTAATAAAATACACCCAGACTTTAAGGAGGAATTTTCTACTAAACCAAATATGATATATACAACTGTTGATAGTTTAAGAATCTCTAAACCTCCAAAATACAGCCATAAGCTCACACATCAAAGAAACGTTGTCGAAACTAATAAAAACGTGACAAATAAGACTAACGATGGTAACTTCTCTGTTTTCCCAGATTTTAAAGCGGGTAATTGCAAGGTCCCTAAAAGCTGTTGTTTCACGGACACGAAACAGCTTCAATCTCCAAACGGAGATGTCGACAGAAGCCTAGTAATCGATGAGAAGGAAGGGGGAAATGAGACCACGGTGATCACAGACTGTACCGTCATGCCTACGTTCTATAACACGCATCGCGTAGGATGCGTGAAACCTATGGTCACGCTTTTATCCATCACAGGGACCGTGTTCAGATCAGTGTGTGTCATCATGTCCCTCCTCTTGTTGAGCATTGCGACCATGTCTCTTTTCATATTCGTGTGCTGCTGACAAGGAGACATATTCTCGCCCATGAAATACTGCGAAATACTGCTAGGTTTGTGAAGAGATAATAACAAAAAAAAAAGTATATTCAATCCGAATATTTATTTTTACCCATCATCATGTAACTGTGAATTATTTTAAAAGATTGTGTTTACTTTGTATTTAATAATGTTTTGTAATTTGACATTTGGATTTAAATTTATTCATATTTTACTTTGTACATAATCGTAACAGATCCAAAGTATAGGTTTATATTATAACTCTGGTAGAAATAAGCTTTTAGAAAAGACCACCTTTTTGTTTTTGCGTTCAATATTGACATCAATTTACTAGATCATTAGTATTATTTCATTGGGATTGGTTTTATCTGTGTTAAGTGGTATTTGAAGATTACATGACTTGGCGTACTAATATATTGAAACCATTTCAGAGGTATTTGCTCCGGTAGATTATCTTGCTCGTTTTGTAATATAACATATTGCTGAAGTAGATCATCAGTTGTCAGAAACAACAACTTTTACTTCCAAACAACAACAGCAATTCTAAACACCATGTACAGTACAATGTGTTTAATTAGTTCAGTGCTGAATAAGCTTGCTACGGCACGTAATAAAACAATAGGTGTTGTGACCCAAAAGGACCCAATTACTGTTTATTGGTCGAGGATTAGACTGTTGAGAAGTTATCTACCCCCTCTGGAGGTTAAATAAGTCAATCGTTTGTTAGCAAGAAGTTAGGAACCTGGAGGCTAGGAAGCCTAAAAGTTCGGATATCATCACGATTGCGGTTGTGGATCATCAGAGGCCATATTTCGTGTTACTAACTTAGCGAGTCAATGCCAGTTGTACAGCTACGCTGGAGCTGTATACGAAAGCCGACATGCAATGGCGTGGACCAGCACTATCGCACCTCTTGGGTGTTGACCCAGATCCTACTTACTCTAGTACAGGTTTCTCACATGATGGTCTCACTTATAGCCCATCTCTTATAAAGATATGACAATCATACAATTTTTTAAAATAGTTTTGTCATAATAAACTATATCCAGAAATATTTTTTACAATCAAAATCCTTAAAAACTAGTTTTCGATTCAACTATATTAATCTCTCCTCACCCTTTCTCCGCAACCATCCTGACTTACCCGCCCAAGGGAGGCAGGAAGCAACAATATGGACATTGATTTAGGAGATTTTTAAAACTGTTGAAAAAGGTCCCTATCTAAATCGGACTATAAATACAGTCCATTTAAGTAAGATGAATATTAATTAGATAGCTAGAAAAGCTACTAGATTTACTTCATACTTCATTCTTGCTTCAATTAAATTCATAATAGCAATATTGATATTAGAGTGGAAATTAGGAAAAGAATACAATCGGGAAACGAACTTTATTACTCGGCCAGTAAGTTGTTGACATCTCACCTGCTTTCAAGGAATATAAAACTCAGAATATGAGATGAGGCTATTGGGTAGGGGAGGATGTTACATAATGGTGAGGGATGAGTTACATACTCTATATTAATCACAATATATTTTTATGATAATTAAGTCTCGTTGATTACGGTTAGCAGTGAATGGGAGAATCTAGAGCCGTTTTCAGAGAATTGACTGGCAAACCCATTGGGAAGAAATAGACGCAGATGGGAGAATAACATTAGAATATACCTTAAAGAAATAGGGTGTAATGAGGTGGACTGGATGTAGCTGGCTCAAGATAGAGTTAAAGAGTGAAACCTAACGTAAGAGGTTGTGGGGCATACATAAAGAGAAAAGGATTAATGTAAAGAACGTAACAAAGGCGAGTAAGGAGCAAATAAGATTAAACGAAGGAGAAAGAATGCAGAATGATTTTGAGGACAGTAAGAAGCTGTTCTGGAAATGCGTAAAGAGAACGAAATGAGGAGTTTAAAGAAAAACCTATGGCAGTCAGTAAAAACTTGGCGAGATTATCTGTGATGAAAACAGTAAAGAGAGCGGTGAAGGGAGTATTTTGAACAATTATATGGCGAAATCGCCGAGAAAGTAAAAGAAAATAGGGAAAATATTATGATGAGTGAAATAATTAACGAGGGTGAGGTGTTAAAATCTACGAAAATGTTAAATAATGGCTGCTGGAGTAGATGGTATCACAAGTGAAATGCTTAACTGTGGGGGCATTTTACTACTTGCCAGGTTGTGTGAGTTGTTCAATGTGTGTGCTGAGATTTATAATGTTCCTAATGACTGGATGTCATTGTTCCTTTGTACAAAGGTAAAGGCAGTAAGAGTGAATGTAAGAATCCTAGTGTAGTTACTATGTTGGGTACTCTAGCCAAAGTTTTTGGGAGTGTCTTAATTGAGTGGGTGGGTGAAAAAAACTGCGGACAAGATTTGGGATGTGCAATGTGGTTTCATGTCAGGTAGAGGCTGTATTGCAACAGCTGATTGAGCAATTATGGCAGTAAGGAAGAAAATATATTGAGCATTTGTTGATCTGGAGAAAACGTGTGGTCATGTGAGTAGGATAATGTTCTGGAAGGTTCTGAGAGAGTAGGGTGTGGATGCATGGTTAGTAAACGCAATTATAGAGGTATATGATAGTAAGTAAAGCGTGCTTTAGGATGATGGAGCTATAAGCGAATGGTTTGACATTGAACGCGGTGTTAGACAAGGTTGTGTTGAGTCTCCATGGTTTTTCAATCTATTCATGGATAAGTGTATGGGTGATGCTTGTGGGGACCCGTTTGCTGAGCAAATGCACAATTTGAATGTGAGCGTGAAACTATGTGCAGATGATGCCGTATTCATTAATGAGAATGAAAATGACTTGCATAACGCATTAAATTGTTTAAATATGGCGATTGGCAGATAAATATCTCTAAATAAGGTGATAGTTTTTGATAACGGTGGATCAGGAAATGATTGCATGGATGGAAAACTGTTAGAGCGAGTGAATATTTGTGTATCTGGGCAGAATATACTGTAAAATATAAGGATGGATAGGGAAATTGACAGTCGGTGAATGCATCTCAGAGAGGATGTATGTGGACTAATGCAAATGAATTAGTATCTAATGAGGCAAAGATGGCAGTATACAAAATTGCGTTAGTTCCAACATTGTTTTTTGGATGTGAATCGTGGGTTTGTGAGGAGAAACACAAGAGCAAGGCAAATATGGTTAGAATGAGACTAAGAAATGTATGGGAGAAAACTCGTATAGAGTCAGTAATGAATTGGTGCTGAAGGAGTGTGGTTTGAAAGAGAATCCAATAGGTAAATGTGAAAAAAAGCGTCTTACGTTGATTTGGGCATGTTTAGAGGATGCGTGTGGATCGAGTGACGAAAGCAAATATATGAAGGTAGAATGTGTAGATCAAAATCAAGGGGTAGGCCCTGCAAGACGTGGCTAAATATTGTAGATGAATGTGTGAACAAGAGAAATATTAAGAGTTTTAAGAATAAAAGAGCATGTATGACTCGGTGTATGGATTTTTTTTTAGCCGAAGGGAGTATTCAAGGAAAGGGAAGTGTGGAGAAAATTAGTGAGGAGGGATAAATATGGAGTTGTTTTTAAAAGGTTCATTAATATGTTTCTTTAAATTGTTACAGTGTCTATATAATTTCAATTATGCTCTTTGGTGAAATGCTATGTTCTTTTATTCCCATTATGTTTCTATAACGATGTATAATACATTGTTTCATTTATCTTACGGGCTACAAGACGTAGGTTATAGTGTAGTTTAAATAAAGGATCGAGAAAACTGATAAGTGCGGTGCACCGTACCATTTATTAATTACATCCATGTGTGGTTTTTTTCTAAATAAGTAAAGTCAACTCATAAGGGATATAAATTAGTCATTTGTCACTGCATTTGTAAGTAGTCGTGTACACCCCATGTACCCTGAAGTATAACAGTATAACCTTGACTTATTACACTATGGTGGGGCTTATAAGATATAGCCACGGTGTAATTCATCAAAGTAATACTTACTTTTCAGGGTGAATGTAGTGTACAGTAAGAACACGTTAGAAGGAGCCTTTTAAAAAAAACACTTTTATTTTTGTTAACATTGATAATAAAAAATTATTTGAGGTATTTAACGTACACTTTCTGAACCGAATGATTATATCAGCACACGATAATTTCTGTGAGCGAACGTGAGAGGGTCTACCAATTTTGCCAGGAAAGGCATAATTCACATACCTTCCAGGGTTACTTTACTTGCCACAATCGATATGAGACCGACGGCTTTACTCTCCCTCCGAAGGAAGTTTTGCTACGGATTTTCACTGCCCAAGAAAAATTCGTCGACCCCGGCTGTATTTTAACCCACGAACATCGGGTTCTGAGCCGAGCACTTACTCCAAGACCACCGAGGTTGAGAACATTTTATTATATTAATATTGTTCGTTCCAGTTATCAAGCGATGAGATCAGATGAAGAACAATCAGGAGCAGGCTGCATACAAGAATCATTATTGTGTAGCTTGTCTCGTAATATCTTAAGTTCGCTGGAAATGGAGGCCTACCTTTATGGTTTCTAGGTTAGAGGGGGAAGGAATAGGAAACAAGGGGACTACTTTGGTGGCACTTCTCGAAAAAGACATTTTTTGTACAAAAAGGTATTAAATGGCATTTGACACCCGATCCACTAGATGAAAACTTCTCAGAGAGTACTTTTGCTTGCCCATTTTGGCCCAGGCACACAAAAGGAACTCGAGCTATGGCGACTGGATTCACACTAAACTAAAACCAATGACTATCTCCTTTACCCTTCCAACTCCTAAAAAATTGAGGGAAACTCTCAAAAATGGCGGGAAACTTCAGAAGAACAAATAATAAACACAATATAACGTAAATAAAGAACTACATTAAATGAAAATAAGTTAAACAAAATTTTCAAAAGTTATTTTACAATATTAAACATAGATATATACCATTCATAGACTGAACAAATTAGAATTATTTTATGTGTATCGATATAAGCTATCAAAATTGACAGCTGTAGATAACATTACTTAACATATTAATATATGAAAATAGTTTTATTAGCATTATTATCTGTCTGTTACTGTCCTACAAACCCGCTTCGGTAGCGTAGTTAGCTAACGCGCTAGTTTATTGTTGAGCTAGACTGACAAGGATGGGGAGATAAAGGTTCTAATCTCACTCGGATGAACTGGGGGAGGTTCCTAAATGGTTTTCCATCTCCCTCCACGCAAATGTGGGTTCACTTCCTCTATACTAACCTTCCCAATTCCTAACCCATTAGCGTAATTCCCGAACGGGTAGTAAAACAGGGGTGTTAAGTATACTGTCCTACATGTTATTACTACACTTGGGCCATTTATAATCTCGATAGCACAACTTAAATCGATGCAAACGTCAAGCAAATACGGAACATGTTTCCATACGTAATTTATATTTGAATACTTAATTCAGTACAAGTAATGTATTACCGAGTTCACGACCTAGCAATAATGCTATTTTTAGAAGAGATCCGGCTCAATTTACATAGAAAGAACCTTATCTGAAAGCTAGAAAAGTTACTAAATCTTTTCTTAAAATTCTTTACGTCAAGTAAAGTAATTTGAATAGGCTACTTTTGATATAGTAATTAATATTATCAACACTAATATAAAGTAAGATACTATTTTGACAACAACAAGTTTGCCTTTTTTAAAGGCCTATTATAATGAAAATTCGAATTGTACCGTAAGTCACACACTAGCAACTCCATACAAGTTTTTCTAATTAATTAAGTACTGAATCCTTGGCTGTGTGTATGGGGAACAGGACCACTCCGTCACGGGCTTGCCAACGGTGAGGCCGGTGTGGCAGAGGGGGAATAACAAGTTGCTGTTGGAAATCTTTGCTTGCGCGCTCATATAGTAGGCTCCTGTATATGCACTCTAGCAAATATTGTCACAGTGTAGAAACAAATAAAATTGTAATCATGTATTTGATTTATTGGACAAGTGAAGTGAGTTATTTGTTTTAATTCCACTGATTTGTATTTGTCGATCTGTGATGAATATGTCTCACGATAACTTTTGAACTCATCAACCGATGTAATTCAAAGTTGGTGAGTTGCTTCTAGCATTAATTATTATGTTAACTTGATTTTTAGGGTATTTCCTGATACCTTACACGGCTGAAAATTGGTTTATACAGTAGGTACAAACTATTTATGAATTGAAAGTTAGAACAGTCTATCGACCATCCATAGCCATCGTTTGAGATGTACACCCCTGAATCGGGTCTTGAAACTTGAGATCCGTCACAAAGAACAATGGACGGTCGAATAGCGCTGACTAAGAGCTCATACAATAATAATTACATCTGAATGATGGGCTCTTGACTTTTTAAGGCGTTCATATCAAAACTGACTACCTTTTGTGCAATATTATTATCGTTGTTGTAGTAATATTAGCAGGGGTGGACTAGCAGCGGCCCGGGACTACAATTATGATGGTCCTTGCTATTAATATATATCACTGAAGGTATGTTTAAGTGTAAGATGAAGTGGTCCAGAAGTATTTATATCTTTATCATTAGTTAATTTACTTCCAGACATTAGTACGACGTGATCATTTTCTACTTTCAATTGACACAAACAAGTTTTGGCACATTTTGTTTCTAATCCCAGGTTCTCAGTCCTACATCATGGTTCGAAAGATAGAGTAAGAGTGGTTTTGCAGCTCACTACACTAAATGTGTACGCCTAACTCTAATCCTGATAGCTCTCAATCCATCAGCTTGTATTTAAAGCCTTATAAAATAACATTGTATGATTATTTTGTACTAAGAAAGGGCATTCTCGAAGGATATGTAGTTGATTAATTATTTTAGACTGGAATAAATCCTTTTCCCTTATAATATCAATATCATATATTATAAATTGTGTATGTCTCTTGGGTTGTATTTGGTACTACACAAGTTTGTCTATTGTTTAAAAAAAATTAGAAACGCTGACTTACGTGATTGAATGAAGATATAATATTTTAGTTTTCGAATAGCGACCATACAAAAGTTCTACCAGCTGGCCGTCACGATAATTTATAAACATCGTTTTAATAATAGGAAAATTTGTGGGAACATTAATGACCAACCCTTAGGTCATGTGTGCCTCCAACAGCTTCGATAATGACACCGCCTGACAACATCGGGTACTGCAGAACACATTAATTGCCGTAAAAATCAAAAAATTGAACTATTTTAACTCTCAAAAAAGGTTCTTCAACTGGTAAATCGATTATAAAAGATTAATTCTTGTTGGTGTCAAATATTCTAGTGGTGTTTTCTCATCGTCCAAGCATTTAGAAAAGCTCATATTAACGTGGCTATAGAAACACTTAGTTTCTGAGGTAGGCTATCAGAAGTTTTACTGTTCAGTTTTTACTACCCCCACGTCTAAGGGCCTTTTTATGCATGCGATTCGTGTCGTCCGACAACTGACGGCAAAAACTCGTCCGTTTTATAAATCAATGGGAACAAATGGAACCCTTTACTCTCTGTCATCCGAGTTAGTTGTTGTGTTTTCAAGAACGTGTCGTCGTCTCCTAGGAATCACATGTGGCAAAAACTCGTTCGGTTTCTCTATATACAGGGTGTTTAATGGTTCCTTTTATGCAAACGCGTGAGTTGTGTGACATTCGTTCTCTAGGAATCAGTGCAGCCAACCTTCTATCTGGTTATCAGTGCAGCCAACCTTCTATCTGGTTATCAGTGCAGCCAACCTTCTATCTGGTTGGCCAGTTGTTTGAAGGGTTTCGGCAAGTGGCATCGAATAGTTGTGTTGAAGCCGCACTAAATGTGGCCTATATTGAGAATGGTTCCTTGGAATGTTAACAATAACTCATCAAACAATGTAATATACATTATATAATTGAAAAACTTGTCACTGCCGTCTCTTAATTTTCCGTGCAGATCACGAAATGCATTATCTACTGTAAGCCTACATATCTTTCACTGTCAATGGGATGGACATCCCATCTTCTTTTTCGTCTTTTCCTTAAAGTCAACCGACTAGCATCATACAACACGTATGGATCCATCTTCTACTGCGAGACATTGGCAACACTGAAAATATGTTTCCATCCCCTCTACCAGTTTGTTCAACGGACGACTAAATGTTGCATGCATAAAATAACCTTACAAACCGGACGAGTTTTTGCCATTGATTGTTTTGGATGACATGAATCGTATGCATAAAAGGGCCCTTACCACCCGTTTGGGCTGTACGCTCACTGTTTAATTAATAAGCAACTCAGCAGGAGCGATGCAACTAAACAACCCAAAGTTTAACAGAACCAACAAAAACACAAGACAGAACATTTTTGTTTGAACGTGTGGTTTTGTTTGGTTTTCTGCATCTATGCGTCCTCTGAGCCTGCGTTTCATACTTTGTCACTCTCCGTAGAGTACACGTGAGGTGTAATGTTTTGCACACATCCATTTACGATACGCTCTCTTAAGGTGGGATGGAAGGGTTCGCGAGAAAATGCCAGTGTTTTTGCAGTTTTTATGGCTAAATTTATTTTTGCTAAAGTAAATAAAATATTGCACCAGTACAAACATAGAATTTAATTTTCTACATATGGTGACTAAATTTTTTTTTAAATATCTGTAAAGTGTGTTCTGGAATTTAATGACAACTTATCTCTTCATTTAAAAAGTTTGTTAGATAATACCACCATGTTCATTACATATATTCAGGAACTGTTGATATCACTATGTCAAGAAAATTAAACTCTATATCTGTACTGAAGCAATATTTTATTTATTTCTGTCAAAAAAAAAAGTTTTGCCATAAAAACGGCAAAAACACTGGCCTTTACTCGCGCCCCTTTCCTTTCCATCTTAAAACGCCAACATAAGACACAAGAGTTGCGTAAATAATGGACTTTAAATGTCACCAGAGATAAAAATCCACTAGGTTCAAATCTGGTGATCGAGCAGGCCATTCAATGGACTCCCCGTGACCAATCCATCTTTGAGGAAAGCTTTTAATAGCTCTACAACTAAGCGTTTCCAGACCCATGTTTGTATGAACTTTTCTTAGTGTTTGGTCGATATGAATACACCACTAGAATATTGGACACCAATTAAAATAAAATCTTATAATTCGTCTTTCTGCTCTTGCTATTCATTCTTTATGAATGAAAACAAGGTCTCCCTTATTGACCTCTAGAGAAGTGAGATGATAATTTGAAAGCAGAATAAGTAGTTTTCAGAGACACATAGGGCCAGATTCATAGTCAAGACTTAGCAAGCCTCAAGTACGGCTCAAAACTAAGTACAATACGACACCTATCTGAACTAGAATGTAATGGGTCATTTTTATATGCAAAACTGGCCCATTCCATTCTGGTTTAGGTAGGTGTCGTCTTGTGTTTAGTTTTGAGCCATACTTGAGGCGCACTAAGTCTGACTAAGCAACTGGCCCCTATTATGGGAAATATCAACTTTTAGGAGAAAAAGATTACCATGAGACCAGTGCATTTGTAACATTAGCGTGTACTGCTAATATGGCAATGTTACTACTCAGCCCTAAACAAGCTAATTTTCATAGACATCCTGCAATATAAATACTACCCCAAATTAATCTTGTACTCATAGACGTGCAGCATTATTAAACATCACAATCTTACTATGTCAAATATAGGTGTTCTACTCACGCATATGTCTGCTGGAGTAGAGCTGCTTGAAAGTCCAGTCTCATCACCTCGAATGCAGCGGCTGAATATCAAGACAACAAGAACCTGGCGTACTTGATGACAACAAAGCAGCCTTATAACCTGATGTTAGCGAATGACGTAATAACAAAGGAAAACTCCCACCTTCCAACCTTGCAACTAGACCTATATAACGAGGGAAACCAGACAATATCGATAACCATTACGTCCGCCCCTTACACGAGAAGTCCTCTTCAGGACTAGGACAGTATCTAGCCAGTATGGCTGAATAATATCTTTGCTTGAATCTATAAACTATATATTGCTGCGATGGGTTTGATTTTCTTGAATACTTTGGTTTAAGTTGTTATGGAAATCTGTCAGTGTAGGCATCGGTAATGTTTTGCTAAATACTCTTTATTTTTAAACGTAAATTCTGTTATGGAGCACTTAATGTTTCCAGTTGCCACATGGGCGCTAGTATCTTTTTATTTTCTCGGTTTAGATAGGTAGACACTTTTCTTGGTTCTTTTTGTGTTTTTCAATATTTTGGTTAAATATTAAATTTTTGCCATCAGTAATAAATTAAATTCCTTAAGTTGGCAATGTTTCTTATGTAAATAGAATATATATTTAGCTTTACCAAGCAACCTTAGATGTTTTTACACTCATTAGCCAACAATTATTGTGGTTGACGTGTTTATTATAAATAATGTTATTTTCTTAAGCCGTTAATTATTTACTCTGGTCCCCATATTAATTAAAACTTTAAAATCAAAGCGTTGTGGTTCAAACGTCCCTACTAATATTTGAATTGCGTAAGTGCTACTAGTATGCTAAATGACTAGCGCTTTTAGGCTTTAGTGGCTGATCAGTGGAACTAGAGAGTAACCTGATCTTTATATCTTAGGCCTTGATCTGTATGTATGTATTTATGTAAACACCTTGCAGGTCGTAAATTGTAACGAGTTTATCCCAATATCTTTGTTTGTGTTTGGGCTAATTGTCGAAATTAAGTCCTATTGAATTCATTGTTGACTTCATAGCCGTTTAAATATATTTTTCTTATTATTACCGTCTCTAGACAGCTCGTAAAGGGAAGTATTGTGATCGTAAATAAAATCTAACTATCAATTTTGATACACATCGACGTTTCATGACCCCCGGAAACAGAAAAATTTGTTTTAGCGATACCGTCTCTCTGCCTGTGTGTCTATATATTGGCATACAGCTGAAACCATTTTACTGATTGGTATGAAACTTTGTATTTAGGCCTTTAACAAGGTTCTTCTGACGAGTATTTGGAATTATAATTATAGCTCTAAAAATCTGTAAGGGTATCTTACTAAAGGGTGAAAATAGAACAAGTCGAATTTCTAAAAATTCACTCTAAAGATTTTAACTAAAATTCTTATCTAGGCACAGTTTAATATTACAAACATATTGAAAATTTTTATTTTCCTATGAAAATGTCTTTTATTGTAGGGCTTACTTTACATTAGCAGAAATTTCAAATTTTGATCATAGATCCTCAACTATTAGAGATCCGAAATAATTTATCATCGTAATTTTTCAGTACTATTAAAGTATCTAAAAATAGTTTAGTTAAAATTTATTTTTATAAAACCAATAGATTTGACATATAAGCAAACATATAATATACAGTACATTATATTGTATAAATTTATATATATTGCAAAGGTCTTTGAAAATTTGAATTTGATTGTTATGTTATTTGGTGGATAGAGATATTACTCTTTTCTCAATCTTTTTTTTTTTCATAATCTTTTGGTGATTTTACGTCAATAGGATTCTTTTGACTCTTAAAGTACGACAAATCATTTAAAAAATATAATTAATTTTATTTTCTATATTTTTACGATCGGTTAAAATAGAATGTTGTATTTCGTCAAGTTATAAATGCTACACAATAAAAGTTTGGTAACAAAATAGCGTTTTATGTGGATCGTAGCTTGTTACCAAAATAACCATCAAAAGGAAAAGGATATTTATTTTCGTTTTGTGAAGTATATTTTGAATCATATTTGTGGAGATATGGTCTGGCTAAATATTTTATTTTATTTTTAAAAGGTAATAAGTCTACCTCACTGTTCCCCGAATGAGTTGTCTAACTTGACACCTGTTTTATAAATCCTGCCATGATACCCATTTATAAAATAAATAAGCTTTGTTATGTTTGGCTCAACCTTTTGTTTCTAATCTAACTCAAACCCTGATCTTGGAGTGAAATGATATGTGCGATTTTAAGAAAAATATTGAGTCGCGTTTAAATGGGGTCAATGAATTTATTTCATGTGCTATAACCAAAGTAAAATTTATATTCTGTTATGAGTCACTTTTACATTATGCTTTGTTGTTTATATTTTCAAAGTTATATAAAAAATTCAAAGAAACTTGAAAACCAAAAGAAGAAAAATCACTCTTCAATTCAAGGATGCTCTTTAGCAAATAGTTGATTAGTTTTTTTTCGGTAGGATTGTTTATTTAATTGGAGACAAGACAAGAGTAGAACATTTTATTTTTCAAGATGTCTAAACTTCATTATTATTTTTTAAAAGTATACTTTTAAGAGACACGACGCTTCAGATGAACACAATGTACGATAATTACCGTCTTGAAAAAAATCAAAGGCAAGAAAAAAAACCGTGTTGAAAAAGAACGTTTTTTTAGCATCCACAAAGTCTATTTGTACAATTTTTCCATTGAAAACTCTCTTTGGTAGCCATCTGCTTAAAATGATTTCAACCCGCAGAAAGAAAAACGCACAGAATACATTTTAAATCCTTTAAAAAAATGCAAAACGCAAATTATTCTCATTCTGCTTTCATTTCCGTGGTAAGTAGAAAAATAGAGTTGTACCAAATAATATATATTCTGTGTGTGGCTATTCGTTCGTTTGGGTGGAGGGGGGAAAAGTTTGTGTTTACTTACACCATTTCAACGCATGTGTTAGAAGCCTTAATTAGCCAGAAGGCTTCCATCCACCCTCCCCCCCCACCCTAAAAAATGCATTGTTATAAATTCTAGAATAATGAGAAAAGAACAGCTGTGCCTTACGGACTTAGTGGATAAGGAAAAATTAGGCCAAACTGAAGGAACGCAAGTAATAAAGAAAACCATCTGGAGAGAGGAATTTTATCTTAAATTTTTACACGTGTTTCTCTCCTGAGTACTCCCCCCCCCCCCATCTCCACCCCAACCTTTTCTCCTTTTTTTAAAATCTTAATTCCCTTATCGTTTTCTTTCATCATCCTGAAGACCTGAGACATCCTCAGATGAAACTATCTGCGCACAGCCCTGTGCGCCTCTCCTTGGTGAGCCCCAACCGGATCGATGGGGATGAAACCTCCCTCTCTCTCTCTCTTTCCCTCTTCATCCCCCTCCCCACCTCCCTTGCAAGAAAATGGACTCTTCCCTCATTAATTCCCTGTTGGGTCGTCGGCAAGAGCCATAGAGGCGCCGCGAGTTAAGACAAGGTTGGCACTACTGACACATTCGACAAGATGGTCTTTAAAGGAACAGGTCAAGGTTGTTAGAATAGTTGAAAAATAAAATGTCCTGAGGTGGGCTCGACCCGGACCAGACCTGAGAGGCCGGGGCTCAATACTGTCTGGGTGTACTGGGGTTTGGTTTTTCCTTCCTCTCTCCAGGGGAATGCCGGGGACTTCATTCAAAACCACCATCCTCTTCTTGTGTCCTTAGATTAGAGTTAGCTGAAGGTAGTCCAATCAAAGACTTGTAGCACACCTTAATATACATAAAATCCGACACCATAGCTCAGTCGGTTGCGGTATGACAATTGAGCTATGGGTCCGGGTTAGAGTCCTGGTGTGGCCGAAAAATGTATCATGGGCGAAATGTGGGTTTTCTCTTTTCACACTGAATAATTAATGGCCAGATATTGAATATTGGGAGGAATGCCAGGCCTCCGCCGTGGTTCGGATTCCACGTTAAACTGTAGGTTCTCCATTTCATCTCACAATCACTCTACCATTACACATTAGCGTAACGAATAGTAAGACGCAGTGCATAATAATAATATAATAATAATATAATAATAATAATAATAATAATAATAATAATAATAATAATAATATAATAATAATAATAATAATAATAATAATAATAAAATATAATAATAATAATAATATATTGTGTATGTTCTAGATTTAAGTTGGTTTATAAGTTATGTGCACTTGATTCTTAACTGAAGTTAAGTTTCGTTGTATTAGGCGAATATTCTTCTAGACCAATTTTAGGAGTCTTACAGGGGAATTTTTTATTATAAAGGAGTGTCAAATCTTGTAACAGGAATATTAGCTACTTTCAAACTCTAGTTCAAAGTGTTGGTAAAACATATATACTATTTTAAATTTATTTTGATTTAAAAATTCCAAGCAAATTTAAATATCTAGATTCCAAACAAAACATAGTACACCTACGAATGAGAGGTAAATACTCAAACTTATTTTATTATATTTTTGTTAGGCATTATTATCCATATTACAGTCAAACCTGGTTAATTCGAAGCTGAAGGGATCACTAGAAAAATTCGAACTATCCAAAAATTCGAATTAGCTAAGCTCCTATTTGGGCTAGAAAGATAACTTCAAACATCAATTCAGTGAATTAAATATAGTAATCATTTTATTCTTAGATTTTCCATAGCAATATGTACCGTACAAAATAAACCCTTCTAGTTTATTCAGCACCTGGAGAGTTGATGGGCTTACAATACGTTGTCCCTCAACAAACAGTCTCAACTATTCGATGTGGTCCATGGCCTGTGTAGATGTTGGGATCAGCTTATCTGGAAGTTCAGTCTGTTCCCCTTCTTCATCTGAAGATGTACTGTCATTCACAACATCTGCCGAAATTTCTGCATCTCTTAGTTCTCGTCCAAGTTCACAAAATCCTCATAAGGAACACACAGCACAAAGCTTTAGTCCCCCTGCACGCAAAGAGCCTGTTATTATCCGTGCAGCAACAGTCAAGTAAAAAACAAGTTTTCTAAGTGAGATTTCAGGATGTTTTTCTTCATCTTCGAGTCAATTTTACTTCCAATTAAAAAAATAAGCTCGAATTACATGTGATTTTTCTTACCATTGTTATAATAGACGTTTCAAGGTACCAAGGGAAAAGTTCGAATTAATATGAATTCGATATTCGTTCAAATTATCTAAGTCCTACTGTATTATAATATATCTAAACATTCATGGTGTAATAGTCATATATGATTATATATGGTTTAATATAAAATAATAACTAACGGTTTATATTAGATCTCATTATTTAAAAACTATTTAAATTATAGGCATAATTATACAGTTTGGAATTATTTTGTACCAAACATGTATTTTCTGTATTGTAAGATTAAATGTATTTGTATACAAAATAAATCCAGTTTATTTAGTTCAGAATTAATTTAAAGAGATATCGCTTGGCCAAACTACTCAGTGTAAATTCCATTCAACCAAAAAATATAATATGTTAAAAGACGTGAATCAATATAATGTTTCAAGTCCAGGCATATAAATTGCAATTTTGGAAAAATACTGTAATCTAATATAAAGGAATAGCTTTAACAAAATGCTACTAGCCAAATCTTTAATTAATTATCAGTGTCAAAGGTGCTAAGTGTACAAATTGAAGGGAAATACAGGACAGGATATCCGAATAAAGTGCGGGTTAAAATTAATTTAACAACTTGAGCTATAGAAAATATTATTCCTCCTTTTTTTTTACCTTGCTAAATATCGGTCCTAAAAAGTTAAGTAATTAAACTATATACACTTTTTTTAAAGGAATTCTTTTGAACGAGGTCTTTTTCCTTACCAGACTTCAGATTTTGCTAGGAGAAAAGACCTCTCAGAGTGGACTTGCTATAGAAATGAGTATATCAAGTTTAAAGCAGCTTTGTTATCTTCACTGTGAAATTTATTTTATTCTTCTAAATACGTCACGCTAATAAAAGAGGGTACAATTTAAAGAAAAATAGTCCCGTTGCATTTGATGGGGATTATAACCCAGGACATCTGTTTAGAGGCAAACCATCAGCTCACGGCTTTATTAGAATTCTTGTTGTAATATTGACATCTATTAGACTGTTATTAGTATTTATCTATAAAAAAAAGCTGGATTTCACATGGATTGGCGTAGGGTTATATTAAAATGGTTCAAATAACGTTTGTAACTGTTAGATATAGTTCTTACTATTATAATACTAATATAAGTTTTCCTGTATTACCATAAGTGACAGTTGAGGATTTTTCTTAATATCTGCCCCTCTACAATTGGGCTATACGCATATAATAGCACTAAATGAACAAGCACGAGGAAGATAGAGTTTATAGAGAATCTACCCCCATTTGCGTGGAGAGAAAGTGGGAAACCATCTAGGAAAAAACACAATGGGTGGGGGCAATATTGGTTCCGGCCAAAGTTTCAAGGTTCACAAGTTAAAAATGATAATATTAGATAAAATAAAACATGAATGACAAGAAATACAGTTCCTATCTTTACTAAGGTTTAACTCATGCCCAGCCCTCAAGTTGGAATTTTTTCCTCGGGAGCAACTTGTCGTTATACACCAAGATCGTAATTGAATCGGTAGATACCAGGATATTAACTGAAAGTTATGTGATTGTTATCGGCAAGGCCGACACATGAGTTTTATGATTTAATGACAACTGTTTTTAGATGTATTTGAAAACACTTCTTACAAATGCTATCATTACATCAGTTTAATCCAGTCTGGTCCCTAGTTTCGAAATATTTGGAGGTTTCATGGAGTCTAGTATTTTTTTGTATATAAATTTAATTTCCCAAGTGAAAGGAGTCTGGTAGTAATATTAGTTAAACTTAAATTTACTTTAGCGTATAACCCGAACGGGTAGTAAGACGCGGTGCTAAATAAATAAAAATTTACTTTTTTCATCACATGCTTCTTATCTTAGTGTTTAGCTATGTATTAATATGCGTGCGTTGTTTTGGTTTTGCAAAAGAAACCAAAAAATATATTTGTTTTAATATTTAAAAGTCAAGCCAAGTAGTGCAAAGAGAAGGAGGAGCGGGGGGGGGAGCTTTGCACTGCCTCGGGTACTTGGCCCTGTTTGTGCACCTAGTGGGCTTGAACCATACGAGGCTGGTATGTAGCCCGCATGACCACCAGTGAGTATGGTTGAGCATTAACAAACCAAATAAGAGTATCTATAATCTAGTTAAGTAATCGCTTGTATTATTATAATCTTTATAGAAAGGCCAGGAAATTATTTCTTTCTAGAGTTAATTTCATTTTCAAATTTCAACTCCAGTTTTTTGTCTCATTATTGTACTGCACGTTCCCTGCTTCATATTTTCCTTCCTATTTCCTCTCCAGGCTTTTATCTTTCTATATTGTTCCCTGCTTCATTTCTACCGTCCTAGTTCCTCTCCAGGCTTGTATCTTTATATCTTGTTCCCTGCTTCATTTCTACCGTCCTAGTTCCTCTCCAGGCTTGTATCTTTATATCTTGTTTCCTGCTTCATTTCTACCGTCCTAGTTCCTCTCCAGGCTTGTATCTTTATATCTTGTTCCCTGCTTCATTTCTACCGTCCTAGTTCCTCTCCAGGCTTGTATCTTTATATCTTGTTCCCTGCTTCATCTCTACCGTCCTAGTTCCTCTCCAGGCTTGTATCTTTATATCTTGTTCCCTGCTTCATTTCTACCGTCCTAGTTCCTCTCCAGGCTTGTATCTTTATATCTTGTTCCCTGCTTCATTTCTACCGTCCTAGTTCCTCTCCAGGCTTGTATCTTTATATCTTGTTCCCTGCTTCATTTCTACCGTCCTAGTTCCTCTCCAGGCTTGTATCTTTATATCTTGTTTCCTGCTTCATTTCTACCGTCCTAGTTCCTCTCCAGGCTTGTATCTTTATATCTTGTTCCCTGCTTCATTTCTACCGTCCTAGTTCCTCTCCAGGCTTGTATCTTTATATCTTGTTCCCTGCTTCATCTCTACCGTCCTAGTTCCTCTCCAGGCTTGTATCTTTATATCTTGTTCCCTGCTTCATTTCTACCGTCCTAGTTCCTCTCCAGGCTTGTATCTTTATATCTTGTTCCCTGCTTCATTTCTACCGTCCTAGTTCCTCTCCAGGCTTGTATCTTTATATCCTGTTCCCTGCTTCATCTCTACCGTCCTAGTTCCTCTCCAGGCTTGTATCTTTATATCCTGTTCCCTGCTTCATTTCTACCGTCCTAGTTCCTCTCCAGTCCTTCCTCCTAAGACTCCAGCACCTTGCAAGTTTTAATGATTATCCACCTCAGCAGCACAAACACCGAAGCAAAACATCAGAAACCTGCTTCTGGCCCTGCACGTCAACACATCTGACAAAGATTGTTTCATCTTGATTGAAGGAGACTGAAAGAGAAGAAAGGAACGGACAAAAGAGACAAAGAGGGAAGAAGAAGGCGTTGCACTCAATTTATTTCAAAACGCCACATACCCTTTACGTAACTATTTTAAGAGCCGCTAAAACAAATAAAATGCGTGTTTTTTTTTAATTTCTAGCTCGTAAATTTGTGTGTAGAGTGCATTTTTGAGACCAAGAATAAACATTTTTAAAAACACCTAAATATAAACCAGGCAAGGGAGACTCGAGTGATGAAAACTTAAGACTCGCTTCCTTGGAAACGGAAATAAACGGGCGGTGAGAGAACTATGCGAACACTACACACACACCAGCGATAAGTTATTTGAACAAATCTGAAAATTTAATTTGATTAATTGGACGAGCGTTGGCGTGTGTCAAACATGTTTGCCATCATTTTTATTCTCGGTTATTAGTATATTGGCCTCTACCGAGGGTGAGATCCCCATGGTGTAGATCAGGTATTTTCAACCTTTTTAAACTCACGGCACACTGATTAGAGCGCTATAATTATTGTCAAGGAACACCATCAGTTGTTTTAAAATAAAATGTTATCATTTTTAAAAAAATTGGTATTAAGATTGCGTTTAATGATGCAATGGCTAAACTTCTAAACATTGGGCTATTTTAATAATGATAATGATCATGGATTTTAAAAGATGTATTCTTATTTTTAAATATTTTATTCTCCCTTATTATTGACCTTCCCCCAAACTCCCACGGCACACCTGCTGACCCTCCGAGGCACACCGGTTGAAAAAGATGCTGTAAATACCACTTTTGGCCGACGTTACCAGTAATTAACGCTTTGTCATTCACTCATTATCATATCACCATATTAACATATCTTATCATCCCATACCCTTTCCCAGACCCTGATGTAAAGCGAGGTGCCCTTTACCACAAAGCGCAGCCAGGTTGCGACCCTCTTCACCAAACACAAATGCGCAGCCAGGTTGCGACCCCTCACCAAACCCAAATGCGCAGCCAGGTTACGACCCTCTTCACCAAACCCAAATGCGCAGCCAGGTTACGACCCTCTTCACCAAACCCAAATGCGCAGCCAGGTTACGACCCTCCTCACCGAACCCAAATGCGCAGCCAGGTTACGACCCTCATCACCAAACCCAAATGCGCAGCCAGGTTGTGACCCTACCCACTAAATACTGATACACAGGCATGTTTTATTATTATTATATTATTATTATTATTATTATTATTATTATTATTATTATTATTATTTAATTAGCACCGCGTCTTACTACCCGTTCGGGTTATACGCACTTACGCTAATGTGTAATGGTAGGGTGATTGTGAGATGAAATGGAGGACCTACAGTTTAACATGGAATCCGAACCACGGTGGAGGCGTGCACAGCCATGTTGTGTCCTCTTACTACACACCAACAAAAAGATTGTGCAGTCAGATGTGCCCTCGTACTGCGCAGTCAGGTGTGCCCCCGTACTACACATAAACGTGGGGACTGCGCATTAAACTGTTCTACAATAACCTCCCTCTCCCCCCTTCTTTTCCAGTTAGAAGTATTGGAATTCCCCCCACCCTTCGCCCCCATCTCTCTCTTTTGCTCTCTTCTATTCCACGACGGAGGCGCGCCTGCTCCGTGACGTCATGGAGAGACGCTAAAAGGGGGGAAGAGGGGGTGAACAGTCACGGCGTGCGAGAGAAACTGGGCGAGGAGCGTCGAGACTCCCAGCTCTGTGTGTGTTTTAGCGTCAGTTGAGCTGACGGCGTACCGCGCGGCCGGACCGGGGGACGGACGTTGTAACCACCCCCCTCGATGGGCGGATGTTGTTTGATCATCTTCTTCCTTCTCGTTTGATCCTACTTCTGTGATGCACATGGACAGGAACTGCAAATATTTCTGGTGACAATATTTGTTCTTAAAAGTGGCGAGTGGGTATTTTTTATTCTAAAAATCAAATATTCATCGATGGTGATCGATGTAAGATGAGATGTAATGTGAGTTCATCAGTGGTGACTTCAGGTGATGTACCGTTAACACCTCTTCCAAAATACCAGTAGTGTGTCGAGTTCCGTGGGGGCGCGACACTTGTAGACGGATTACTGTCGCGTGCTTCTTAATCGCATGACATAAGTGATAGAGAGTAGTATTCTGGTTCACTTCCAAGAACCGTTTAAAAATTGCCTCGAAATGGGTATTGACCTTTTCGTAGGGTTCGATAACTGTAAAGAGGTTATGTAATTCCACTCCCTTGTGTTGGACATGAGAGGGTACGTCATGAGGATCCTCGTCGTATCGACGCGAGTTTGAATTTTTATTAGGTCGGAGAGTTTTTCAAGGAGCTCTCAATAGAGGATGACGTTCTTAAGGTTCGTTACGATGCACCTTTGGCTGCTGAGATTAGCCTTTATAGGCATGGCCCTTCCCATAACATCCGGTTTTGTCCTCGAAGGATCCCAGACGTCCTACGCACAGTTTCGCAAGTGGGATGCTGGCGTGAACGGTTCCTTGGAGCTCGAATTCAAAACGGAACAGCCTAACGGGCTCCTGCTTTACACGGACGACGGTGGGACATACGACTTCTTTGAGATCAAGTTGGTGGAAGGAGCGCTGAGGTTGAGGTATAACCTCGGGGGAGGTGCTCAGATCCTCACCGTCGGGCGAGATCTCAACGACGGGCACTGGCACAAGGTGCAGGTGCAGCGGAGGACAGAGAAGACGTCACTGATGGTGGATGGCGTCACACAGTCCAGGACGTCCAGAGGTAAAGAATTCAATTTCGGGCGTCTCACCACCAACTCGGACGTGTACGTCGGGGGGATGCCATCATGGTACAACAACAAGCTGACCCTGCTGGCCCTGCCAAGTGTGATCTTCGAGCCTAGGTTCGGGGGCGCCATCAGGAATCTGGTGTACACCGATGATGAAGGAACGATCCCACGACGTCAGGAGATGATAATGAAGGATTACAAGGTGAGATCGTCTTCATTTTATTTTGTGCTCTGATCCAGCACTTTATCTTGATTGGTGTATTGTACTACCCGCACCAGTGGACATGAGGACATAATGTCTAGCTCCTCTGGTCTGTTTGGCTGGTGATCGAGAGGTTCGGTTTTGAATATCAACTGGGTTTAGTGAGTGCGGTAGTTCCTATATAGTTTTCCACTATCAATCCACAAAAAATTTGAATACTTTACTCAAAATTTTACCCTTTCAATTTAACACGTTCATATTAAATTAACTTAAATTCAACTATCTCAATCATGTAGTAACACTCATTGAAAAAATAAATATTAAGTATTAAACTTACATATTTTAGACACATATTTGGTATAATCACACGACTTACAAACTTACTCAACCTAGAATAGTAGGCCTACGTTGATACGGATTATTAACAATACAATAAAATGGGAAAAAAAATTAATGTAAAAAATTACGAAACTGATCCCAATCTCTCATTTGATGAGTGAAGAGAATCTAATTTTTCGGCCAATCGACTGTGAGACGGTCTCTTAAGGACCAAAACTGTTTAGTGTAGAACTTATATTTATGTTCCCTGGGTAGATTGACGACCTGTTGTGTTTGCCTACTACTAAACTATGATAAGTTCATAGTAGCCAGCACACTGGCAATACTAGTTATATTTACAATATCTTGACAGATAAGCGCCAGCGCATTCCTGCGGCCGATTGGCTAACTAGCCAGTTGATAATTTTGTGTGAACTACTGAAATTAGATCAAGTATTTATGTCAGTTCTCTGTTGTAGTTCTTGTAAGATTTTTATATATATATATATATAATTATTTTGACTAGTATCCCACGAAATCGAACCAGGGTAACTACAAGCTAGTGGTCGAACACTCTAACCACTGATAGGTTTGAACAGATGACCTCACCAACCAAATACTAACCACTATCGAAGTGGTTAAAGCCATTCAAGTCATGTTCAAACGCCTGAACTTGTGTTTTGAAATAAAAGAAACCGGCGAGCAGAAAATCTACCGATAAGAAAAGGTAAGTTGTGTCGGCGTTTGATTGTAAGTGTTCTTTTTCTCCTGGGCGCTTCACAGGAGTCTGAGGAGGACTTTGTAGGACTTCAGCTGGAGGCGTCGCAAGCAATTGTTCTCTCTTCTGTGTACACTCTCTTTAGAAACAATATACATCGCTAGCAGAACGAAGAACTAGTTGGTTTGTTTTTTATACTTTCGACCTCATGTCTTACTTCCCATCCGGGTCGTCCATATTTGATTACACAAGTGGGGTAAGGATGAGGGGCGTGGAATCTAAAGGAGATGTATCCGCATTTGTGTGGAGGGAGAGTGGGAAAACATTTGAAAGAAAAAACCTCTTGATGCCCGATCAAGATTCTAGCCCAAACTTCCACATCGCCGGCAAATTAAATTAGATGAGGATAATGTTAAGGCTGCCTCATAAGTCAGTGAGAAAAAAACCCCACCCCTTGTCACGTCAATAGTAAAGAGGAGAAAGAAAACTAGGAAACTTCTTATCTTAAGGTAAAGAGGAAAGCTCGTTGCTAGATCTCAAATATCTTTATTTTGGTTGTTGTGAGCCTATAAAAAAAGCCCCTTTTTATCAATTTTTGTCTCATAGCTCCAGAAATATGCTTAAAAATGCATTGAAAATGATCTAATGTTAATTTTTTTCTATTACCTGTTAAGGAAAAGAGCCCTGCTGAAATCTTTATACTTTAGTTGAGGGATTCGGATTCGATTCGAGCTTGCGTCACCGTGAGATCAGATCTATTTCTATTCAACAAGTGAACAATGAGTGGTCCTCGATATGGTTTCTCATCCTGTACCCTTAGATTATGTAGAATATCTTCAACTATGACCTGGGTCAGCTTTTTATTCAAGCAATATATTTTTCCACTACCGGCTAAGCTTGTCGTAACTTCATATAACTTAAAATCTAACTTAAGATTAGGAAAAGCACAACATCCAGTCTCCGGTCGTTAATTCATCAAACCCATGTTTCACCTATGATAAATTTTTCAGCCATGCTGGGAACTGAATCGGGGACCTTTAGCTCAGTAGGCAGTCCCGCTACCGAATGAGCTAAGGTGTCAAATATGCTCTTTGATTAATTAATTTAAATCACTTCTAGTACTTGCTCTTGGGAGTTACCTAACTTATTTTTCAATAGGAATATTTTAACACAATCGCTCTTTAACCGTTGAATCTACGGGGAATGGTTGAGTAAGGTAATTAAGAGGAAGTTCACCCTCATTAGAGGGGAGAAATTAAGGAAAAATCACAGTGACATAAATGTTAAAAATCACTTCACACTCGACTCAGCCGGTAACTGCATATCCAGTCTATAGCGAGCTTCACTCCTCATATCACGTGGACACTGGTGAGAGCGCATGCGTGGTAACGATAATACATGATCCTGAATATAGATATTTCCCTTCTTTTTATAAAAACTGTCACTATAAATAGTTCTATTAACATCCTATTAAGTCACGAAAGGTTTGTTTTTTCTTGGAATTAGATGAGCTCCCTCAAAATATTATTTATTTATAATCTCATACAATATATATATATATATATATGACGAGGCACGGGAAAAGGGACCTTATCTTCACAGAGCAAGTATTTTAGGACAGCTGATAATAGTGAGCTGGGTCAAAATATCATATTTTTAGAATAATGCATCACTACACTATCTTAGAACAACTAGAAATAGGTTTTAGCTCACATTTTATACCCTAGATAGCAGATAAAGCATTTTAGTGCTTGTCTTTAAATAGTGCAAATCTTTAGGGGCGTAACCTTTGTTTTCACAAAACACACTTTTTTCTACTTGTAGGTTCAAATGGCAATAACTTTTACAATTCTTGGAATATGTTTACATATTTTACATCACATTATTCAGAAATTTGTGCTCTTTCCAGTGATACCAATAGCTCGATATTGACCTGGGTGAAGATAAGGTTCCTTTTCCCGTGCCGCGTCACATATATTACTTCCTTATTTATAATAAATGTCGTTTAAATAATTATATAAAAATCTCTTTCAGTCACGAAAGTTTATTATTTTTTTATTCTCTTTGCTTCTTGGAATTGTATAACGTGCCTCAAAATATCGCTCCTCCATTTATAATTCCATCCAATCCCAAGTAAAGTGAACGTACACTCGCAAGAAAACTCTATATTCAGCTGAACATGGCGTGCAGGATAGTATCTGTTAGGGGTAGAATCAATAGCTCAACTAGTTGACCGCGAAGAACTATGTGAAGGGGAAGAAGGGGGAAGAGGGCTTCCCACCAAGACTCGCAACACACTCCATTACACTGAGAAGTGTGTGTTGTGTGTTGTGTGTTGGTGTGGAAGGGGGAAAGCGGGGTATTGCCGGTGGTGGAAGGGGGATAATAGTGTAGAGGAGGGGGGGGGCTTGCACTCATTTAATTAGTAAAGTGATTACGAGAGAACCTATCGGTGAAATTGTTAACTTAATCTCTAGTTGATGACCTCAAGTAATTTAAACGCTCATACGTTGGATTTGAAAGGTTATTAGTTTAAGTCTCGGGCCTTTTAAAACAAACTACTTGTGTGGTAGGATTTTGGTAGGAAAAAAGGTTCATAAAATACAAATATTTGTATATTTTTTTAGAGTCAACATTGAAAATATTTCACTATCATATTAATATTACTTTACAGGTATTGATAATATATATTAAAAGTGACAGCCGTAGATCACATTACTTAACGTTTGGGCATAGACACTTTTTTTTCTAATTTTGTAATTGCCAAAAACCTTTCTTCATATCTGAAGAGGCCTGTGAACGTTAAATTTGTCAAGCAAAATTTAGCAAAATTTCCTATAATCTAGTAGTAGAAGTAAAACTGGAAGGGTTAGCTTAGCGAGAGTAAGCTCGAGTGTTTCCCTCATCTTTGAGCTGGGTTCAAATCCCATCCATGTAAGTGGTTCCCCCGCAAGATTTCCCCTTGCTCTTAGTATTTATCCAGGCAAATGCTGATTCAGTCCCTTAACATTCATTATCATCTTTATGTGTCCTTAGATTGGAGTAAACTGGTGATAGCTCGAGCTGGTTATAAGATTACATAAACTTAGCTTAGGCTAATTTATTTTTGCACATGCGTTTCGTATTTTTTAAATTTTAATTGTTTATGTGAGTCCGTTTAACGCTTAAAGTGAGAGTGTATAGAACGCAGGTTAAGGACAATATTTTTTGCAGTTTTTATTTCAAAACTATTTTTGATTTAAAAAAAATCAAATAATTCTTTAGTAGAAACATAAAGTTTAATTTTCTTCAAACGGTGACTTCGACAGTTTTAGATTATTTATAAGGTTCTCCTAAAATTTAATGACAACGCTTTCTTTTAATCTAAAACGTGTGTTATACAATTCCACGATGCTCATGAAAAATATTCAAGATGAGTTGATATTATTATGACTGTTGTAAGGAAAATTAAACTCCATTTTTTCTATTGGAGCAATATTTTATTTATTTTGTCCAAAAAAAATATTTCTCTATAAAAACTTGAAAAGCACTGCTCTTAGCTCGAGTTTCCTACACTCCCATCTTAATCAAAGCTCTATAGATGGTGAGGTTAGTTTTAAATGAATTTCACCCTGATAAGCTTGGGTGGAGGATGAGAAAGGCACAGTGATAAATAAACAGCCACTCTTACTATATTTAAGAGCGTGATATATTTATAGATTACGAGTATATAATTTATATAAATCCTTTTTTTTTCGTTCTGTTGTGTACACTGTCAAATTTTTATGTTTAATCGTTGAAGTTTACTGATACACATTATTCATATGAGTCCTTCCAACCCAACACTCCCCTCATCCGCAAGCCAACAAACATTACAATTTTTTTTATTGGTTCATAACTTTCCTAATGCAAATAAACAGTTTTGTGAAGGTGTAAGCTGTTCGTAGCCACAGACCATTCAACGACACCGAACAGCGTCAAAACCAGTAGATTTTCATTCATATTTACGACAGCAATACAGGGAAGTAATTCATAATATTATACACTCATGGACGTACGTATGAACACACAAATCCAACTACTCATATAATGTATACATAGCCCCATCCAAACTCTCATAGACGTATGTATAGCCTCATGCATCTACTAATAGACGAACATAGCTAATCCATCACAATAGACTAACTAGCTATCCATCTACTTATAGACGTAAACACAGTCTGAGCCATCTCTAAGCTCGCTTTATGGTTACCGAAAAATAAGTGATTAAAATCCTTACCGGAAATTTTGAGGTGTTTTTTCTAAATCGATTCCAAATTTCCCTTCCTTTGCCCTCTCTGGTGGCTCATTGCCTCTTAATAGTATCGTCTTCAAACCCTACCCCGTTAGTGTAAATATATGAATATCTAGGATGGGTGGCAAGACGTAGAGCATTGTCAAACAATAACATTTTGGTATCAAAAGTCATTATTAAAAGTATAATAATGTTATTTTGTTTAGTGAGATCAACACACGTATACGATAAAGATTTACAATTTTTCTTCAAATGTGGACTCTAAACATACATATTTCACCCCCTACGTCAGTGACGTGTCGTGGAGTGTTTTCAGGGTAAGCAGATCTTGTTAAAACTATACCTTTGAAATGTTATCACCCTCTTGAACCCCATATACTCTATACGCCTCCTTTGGGGGGAAAAAATTCCTTTGATAGGTGACCAATTAAAGGTAGAGTTTAAACAAGCTGTGCTTCCCCTGACAAAAAGACACGCCACGCCAAGCCACTACTTGACCCCTGTTGGCTATGTTTGAATCTGTGAGCCAACCTAGAGGTATTCATTGATATCACGTCACTTCTATGTGCAGTAAGGCGCCCTGAGAAAGAAACGATCAGGGTGTTTCGCCGATACAATCGATAGGTCACATCCCCCCCCTCACCTCTCATAGGTCCTGTAGCTGATATGGAACGCTACGAGGCTACTTAAACATTTAAGATTATACTGTTTCCTTAAATAAATTTTAAAAAAAGATCCCCTTTTTTTTCAAAACACGTTGGTGGCAGAAAGACAGAGACTCTTTCACCCTAGTAGGCCCTAGTCTATTAGTCTGGTTTGCCAGTGATGGGGAGATTGGTGTTTTATTCCGGTTAGATGTACTGAGGGTGTATTTTCCACTATAACTCCACGCAAATGCGGGTTCACTTCCTAAATCTACCGTCCTTGTCCCTATTCAGTTTTAGTAATGTCTCTATATACGGGTACTAAGACGAGACAAAAAAAAACCACATAATTATCAACTTAAACGCTTCCTGCACCGGTTTTCACATGATCTAAGGCGTCAGTCACACAATATACTGACTTGCTGGTAACTGAGAGGTCAAGGTTCGAATCTCGGCCTTGTGAACTTGAAGCAGTTTTATTAATTTGATTTATCTTTCGAGTTTTCCTCATCCTCTTTCAAGGCTAATGCTGATGAATCCACTTCAGATCATCCCAATTCCCTCTTCTTAGAATAAATGGTCTACAAGCTTATTGTTGAACGTAATAGTTAAAACAAATCTAACTTTTTTTTAGAAATACCTCCCATTTTTATTTGTTTATTTTAATCTGGTAAACCATATTGTCACTACTCATCCGGGCTATCCGGATATTTACAATAATGGGGTAGGGAGGAGGAAGTAATAGTTTAGAGAAAATGTACCTACATTTGCGTGTAAAGAATAAGTAAAACTATGTAGGTGGAAAAAATAACCTTTGTACACTTGGACGGGATTTGAACGCTGACCTTCTAGTTAAATTCAAGCCACACAAAATGAGCCTGAACATTATTCTACGCACTCAATCAGGTGTATTTTATATAGCTATTTGTTTTAAATTTCTCTATATAGGCTTACGTATTTTTATGTTCTTTAAATTGAAAAATGACATCTGGACACGGGAATCGAACCCAAGTCCTATTGTTTAGTACGTCAATGCTCTAACTCCTGAGCTATCCAGGAGTGATCCCGTGCCCAGGGTAATGCTTCCCTCATATCTTAAGGCAGAATCTGTTATGGACGTGCGGAAATTGCCAGCTACATATAGAGAGAGAGATGTGAGTTGGAAACTTTTCAATTATTAATTATTTCTGTAAAATAATTTCAACTGATTAAATGGAACTAATGTAATCGATGTATAGATAACCCAAATGTTAACGTTTATACTAAGGCCGTAGACACCAGAAATATCATCAAACAAGCTTTAGTGGCCGTACGGTCTAACGTGATAATCTCGAAATAGACTATACAGCCGATAGTAGGGAGATCAGTGTTCGATCACAGTCGGGTATATTGAGGGAGAGTTTTCCTAGATAGGTTTCCACTCTCACGGGTGCAATTCCTCTAAATTCAACCTTCCTCATCCTTAACACATTAGCGTAATTAGTACATAGACATACAACCCGGACGGGTAGTATGACGCGGTGCTAAAAAAAAGTAGTTAGGAAACAAATGAATGAAAGCCTTGTAGACCCATTATATTCATAAATCATACTTCAATTTTTATCATCAATAAGTTAATTAAAATAATCTTAAGGCCTGCTCGACATTAATTGTTTCCCCCCCTATCCTCCGTGCTTCCTATTTACCCCTCCCCGATCCCTGTGTCTTATAACCCACTCGTCTCTCAGCCAACTATATATATATATATATATATATATATATATACATAGGTGTTACCTCTACAATTTAACCCTCCACCACAAGCCGCCAATGCAGAAAATTTTCCGATACAAAATTTCCCGGAAAATGTTTATCTCTATCTACATATGAGTGATAAATTAATATCACGAGCTATCAGATTACGCAGCCATCTTCGACTCATAAGGGCCTTATGCTGCCAATAGTACAATTACAACTGTATGAATGCATCTATCAGGATGGATTAAATAGCAGAGCTATTTAATAATTATGTTCATGGTCGCATCTAAATATCATATTCTTTAAAGTGAAAAATGAAATCTGGACATGGGAATCAAACCTGGGGCCCTTAAATTAGTACGCCAATGCTCTCACTGAACTATCCAGGAGTCTTCTCGTGTTATGTGGTTGTAGCATTGGCGTATCGAGCCAAAGGTCTAGGGTTCGATTACCGTGTTCAGATCTAATTTTTAAATTTAAAGAATAAAATATTTAGATGCGGCTATAGCTGTAATTAACAAATATAATAGCTTAGCTATTTAGCCCATTAATTTTTTTTATATATAAATATCGTCTCTTATCAATTTCTTAAAGTCAATTGACATCTCCAAGTCAAAAATTATTTTCTCTAAAGCCCTTTCCAAAATATATTTGAGAAAGATATTCATGATGGAATAGGATTAAGTCCCGTTTTTTATACCTATTTTCCCTTTTCCTTAACCCACTTCATTTACATTTTCTATTTCGGTAGAAGCTTTACGCAAATATCTTCCATGAATAGTAAACTGTAGCAATTAATATGAGACGCCATTAGGGAGCACACTTTGAGAGAGCTACTTTGCATATTGATTTAATGCGAGAATGTTGTGGGGATGTTTCTAGCATACAGGCCTGTTTACCGGGTTGCCTACGGTCTAATGACAAGGAACATGACCTTATGGGCCTGAATAGGTAATGCTTTTTCTTTATATAGTTGTGTGTAGGGATGGGGTATCGAAAGAAAGGTATCAATAGTTTATTCATTTTAGTATCGGAAGAAAAGTATCAATAATTACCCATGTCTAGTATCGGAAGAAAAGTATCAATTATTACTTATATGTAGTATTAGAATAAAAGCATCGATAGTTTACTCATTTCTAGTATTGGAAGAAAATTATCTATACTTTAATAATTTCTATTATAGGAAGAAAATTATTGATAGCAGTATGTATCGATATCGAAGAAATAAGCAGATAATTGTATACAAATATATAATGTTTTTTTAGTATTTTTATGTTTGAGAATGTTGATAATGTTTTTCTTCTACATCCTTAAAATATTAGTATTTATCTAGTAACAATAAATGAAAAGTTCTCACATAATTTTTAATATTCAGTAGGCCTATATTTTTTTGCACTGCGTCTTACTACCCGTTCGGTGTATACGCTTATGTACTAATTACGTTAATGAGGAAGGTTGATTGTGGAAAGTTGACCCGCATTTGCGTGAAGGTAGAGTGGCAAACCATTTTGGAAAACTGTCCTCCGTACACCCGACCGGGATTCGAGCCCCGATATGTCTGTCATCCGCAATACAGTCCAACACAATATTGACCCTTTAGACCATGCGGCCACCGAAGCAGCCCTCCCCTTAATGGATTGGGACTAGCTTAAGGGGTAGGTATGAAATAAGACATTATATAGGTAGTTCACTCGTATTAAAATGGAGAGGGAATGGGAAGATAACCATCCTTCCCTCTCCACCCAGTTCAACCAGCTGAAACTCGAACAGAGACCTCCGAGTCACCAACATTCTAGTCTATTATTACTAGCCTGACGCTTTAAAGCATGTTAACACTATGCGCAAGGCCAGATTAAATTGGGGGCCATGGACCTTGGGGCCGATCTTGAAGGGGCCCCCTAGTAAACCTAATTTTTTAAAATTGCGTTTTTTATCCAGAAATCTAGATTTTGTAGTACCGTCTAAAAAATTTGTAAATGTGAAATAGCGTAATATTTTTTAACCATTTTAACAACGTAAAAAATGTGTTTAGGACCATTTCTCTCTGCTCATCTTGATTATATGATATGTACTTATTATGCTGATTTGTTAGTGATGAGGAGAGTGAATATAGGGAAGTGTGCCACTTTTTCGTAGAGGAAGAGTGGAAAACCATTTAGGAAAAAAAAAAACTTGGTACTCCTAACTGGTACTCTAACCCCAATCTCCTTATTGACGGTCCACTTAACGCCTTACTTAGACCAGTAAACCACTAAATTGGGTGAAGAAAATATATTTTAAAAAATTAATGTAAACCAAACCGAACTATCAACAAGTATATTACTCTTTATTTTATGTTTGCCTATTAAAATAAGGTTCGTGGTGCTCCTGGCTTTAAGTTTATTTGACCTTTACGTATTACACATTTTTGAAAAAAAGTCATGGGACCACATATTTTGCAAGTGGCCCCCTATCCCGTTCGAATTCCTTGATCAGTTCTGCCGATGCGTATCGCATAACAATTAATACCGATCTATTTTAGAATATGCCTTTCCAGAGTCTACACAACCCTCTTTTGTCAAGATTCCTAAGTTTGTTCAAGTGTGCAAAGCCCTTTTAATAACAATTTCCGCTCTAACTTGGAGTTGAGGCCATGTCTACTTCTCACACGTCTACTATATACATCTCACTAAGTCTATTGAAGAGAGCTCGTGTGTTGAATGAAGGGAGAAATGGGCCAATGAATGAAGAGAGATTGACAATGTAGTAAGTACCACCAGCGTCAGACTGTTAGAAATCGTTTAGTTTGTCATCAAACAGCATGTACCTTCTGTTCAGATACAAGATAGAGACGTAGTTTGTAAGAAATAGAGTTTATTAGGCATTTTATAATATGTCAATGAATAAATCATTTATGTTATAATAGTAGAAAAATGAAGCACAAATAAAAGTATAAACACTGATAAATCTTTACAAACACTTCAATATTTCGATGCCCCGTGGCATCTTCCTCAAGAGATAGTAAACTGAACAGGAAGTTGGCTTCATTGATGTTCACTTCCTGTTCACTCTACTACTGGAGTATTTGTAAATTTGATAGCGTTTTTACTTTTATTTGTGCTTAGTCTTTCTACAATATTCTACCATATTTATTTAATACAGACTTGGAGATACATATTTCACATCTTCCTACACGACCGGCTTATACGTATATTCACTCTAATAATGTAGCGATGAGGAAAGTATAATTTAGAGTAAGTGTACCCGCATTTACGTGGAGATAGATCGGGAAACCATTTAAGAAGTGTTAGCCTTATAGGATTATATCCCCAACCTCCTTCGTCAGCAGCGATGACAACAAAACGATATTAATCCCTTTGTCATTTTTCATTTATTTGAGGCATTTAACGTGCAATTTCTGAACCGACTGATTATATCAACACACAAGAATCTTCTATGAGTGAGAGCGGAAGGGCTCATTTTTCCGGGAAAGGTATTTTCACATACTTTCCAGGGTTTTTTACATGCCACAAACTGCATGGGACCGACGGCCTTACTTCCCCTATGAAGTTATGTTTCGGATTTTTACTGCTCAAGAAAAATCCGTCGATCCCAGCTGGGTTTGAACTCAGTCCTGAGGTGAGCACTTCACCCCAAGACCATTGAGGTTGACGATGTCTTTGTACACGTTCCTATCAGTTACGGGTTACTTTATGTTTGTGAGCCTTTAAACTGTAGTTGTAATGATACTAATAATAAATAGTTAGCTTTATCTCAATTGAATTAATTGTCTATATCTGCGATGGAGGGGGCAGAAGGGAGGGAGTGATGACGCAAGTGAAAGATACAACCTGGTCAAGAGCTGGGGGAACAGGTAGGATTATCTAGGTTGTATTTCATTCGGAATGTCGAGCGGGAGGAGGCAAAGAGGAAGGTAGGGTTGAAGGGGTGGTTTTGACAGCTTTGAGAGGGTGTGGGGTGTATGGGATTGAGTGCTCGGATCACGACGAGGCTCCTATGATAAAAAAAAAGTGTTTACAAGAGTTAAGCTGGGTCGTATTATAAATGTTGGTAAAGCTAGTACACTAGACCGGAGTTTCGGTTTCGTTCTCGAATGGCTAGAGCTCACTTTTCTCATTTTAATAAATGCGGATTATTCTGTGACATCACAAAATAGATCACATTAGTTTTTATGGCTCTCCAATCAAGATCATCCTCAATTCTAAAGGGGCAAACTTCAAAATTGTTCTAGAATCAGAATTTATGCTCAAGTGACTTGAATAATGAGCTTGCCTTAGTGATAAAAAATGCAATAAACTATTCTAAGATAACTGTCACTTATAAGCCAATAGGTCTATGTACGTAAGAACCTAATTTGAATATTAGTTTAGTAGGTACATTTTTCAATTACATCTACAATATAATATATACACATATATTTATATAGGAAAATTTTAATTTTACGTAATTCATGATTTAATATAGTTTTAGCTTTTAGTTAGTATTATTGCTATTGTCATAGCTTACAGCCTAAGTCAATCTAGACTCTAGAGCATGCAAGGATTACGTAAGCCTAAGAACTCATACTGTCAACTGCCCTGAATCAGCAGTCATATATTCGTACCAGGTCATGTTTTTAAAAACAAATATTGTTTTGCCAATTAGCAGAACACAATATTTTTTTAGCACCGTGTTTTATTACTTGTTCAGGTCATAGGCCTACGCATATTCACAATTTCGCCAATGAGTTAGGAATGATGAAGGTTGGATTTAGAAGAAGTGTACCCAAATTTACGTGGAGGGAGAGTAATAAGCAATTTAGGAAAAATAGCCTCAATATCCCCGAGCGATATTTGAACCCCAATTTCCCTGTAATCAGCAGTCTAGTCCACTACGAGAGTGACGCCTTGGACCATGTGGCCACTGAATCTGGTATCATTTATATTTAAAAATTTAATATGACTAGCATTTTGGTTGGGGGTTTTTTAAGTAAAAAACTACCCATTCAGGCTAAAACACTTAGTAAACTCGGCCAGGCTTGGACTCCCATCCTCCTGTTCATAAGCAAAACCAGACTATATGAGCTTGACGTTTATTCCGTGAGTCCAGCGATGCATTTACGTGAACAGTCTACTAAAATATTTGACAAGAAAACACTTTAACCTAGTTTTATTTATAAGTACAAACACTAGGTCCTATTGTATGACAAACAATTAAAATATATTTACATTTTTTAACAGAAAGCTATAAAAAGTTTATCAAATACTTCATGCTACAATAACACTTAAGTTTTCAAGAACTCACTCGGACCGACCATTCCTTAAAGACAAACTTGTAATCATTCTAAAACATCTTTGTGCTTACACTTAAAACAACGCTAAAGGGGACATATTGTACTACTATGATATTATTATTATTATAGGTATTCTGTCTTGCGACAGTTCCATTCATTTTGTCAGTGAACTTGGACCGCCAATGCACCCTGTCGTCTGTCTCCTACTTCATCTCCCAGAATTTTCTTCTTTCCTTTAAGTCATATTTTATTTGAATCCGTCTTCATCCTAAGCTACTATTTACCTCAACCTTTCCTTCTATGACATTGTGAAGAAGATGGTTCCTCCTAAGGGTGTGTCCGATATAGTTTGCTTTGTACCGAAGAATCACATCCAAAATGGTTCTCTTCTCGACCACTATTCTTAGGACTTGTTCATTTGTCATCCTGTCTGCCACCTGATCTTCTCAAGTCTTCTCCAGCACCACATTTCAAAGCTCTCCAAGTATTTCTTTCCGTTTTCCTGAGAGTCCAAGTTTCTGCTCCATACAGCGCGATGCTCCAAATGTAGCATTTCAACAGTTTCTTGCTCAGTTACGAAACTCAGCTGGTCAGGAATAACCTCGTCTTGTTGAAAGATTCCTTGTTCATGGCGATTATAGATATAATTTCATTGGTGCAGTAATCATCCTTTTTCAGCAGAATTCCTAGATACTTGAACTTCTCTACGTTTTTCAACTCCTGGTTTCCATTTATGATTTTTAATGTTTAGGGTAAAATAATATTTTATTTTGAGACTCTTGTAGAGCATACAAGTTCTAGGTTTTACCTAAGAAAACATAGTATAGTGCTGGTATTATTATAGTTGTAATCATTAATTAAAAAGAAAATAAGTAAACAAACGTCTAGACTAGAGCAAGCTATAGAATATCTATTTAATTATTATTTACTATACATAATTAAATTGTTTACATCCATGACGGTGGTCATGCGGATAAAGGCACCAGTATTGTCTTGTCTGGTTTGCAGGTGATGGAGAATCCCAGGCGGGTAGAGAGCAGTGTTTTTCCTTAACGGTTTCTAACTCCATATCCATGGAAATGCACGTATACTTCTTCTAAATTCTACCCAACGACTATTGTACCTTTACTCAATGAGGTTTGAATGCAAAGGGGGTTGGTATCGTTGGTCGTGGATAGAGGTGGGGGGGGGGGGGGGGCAGACCCAAACTTCCTGAAATCAATACAAACAACAATTGGGAGCATTCCCTTGTATTTTTCCGGAATGATAAGAGAACTTCTAAAACACAAAGACAGGAAAGAGGTCCTCACAAAAACTCTGACTTGACATGTGGGGGGGAAAAAAGATGTATTTGTTTGGAAAAAAATTACCTGCACTGTGACCGTATGGTCTAGGCGTCGCTTTCACAACATACTAGACTGCTTATGGCAGGAACATCTGGTGTTTGAATCCCGATTGGATGTAATGAAGTGGTTTTTCCTCAAGTGTTTTCCACTCTCTCCACGCAAATGCAGGTACACGTAGATTCAACCTTCCTCATCCTTAAATCATTAGCTCACTAGTGTAATTAGTACATATGCATATAGCCTGAACAGGTAGTAAGACACGGTGATAAAAAAATTGTCCTATCATACCTTATTTGTTTAATAATAAACAATAATGTGCAATTACCACTTCTATAGAGTTACTGTGCTTAGCCTACTTGAACATGAGCAGATAAAACATTTCAACAGGACTTTACCGATGATTGACTAGAACAGCGTTTTTCAACCGGTGTGCCATGAAAGGTCAGCAAATGTTCCCAAGGAGTTTGGGTCGAGATCAAAAAGAATCTAGAAAATAAATGAAGAATAAAATTAAATCTTTTGAAATCCACGATCAACATTATTTTTTAAATAACAAAATAATTAGAATTTTACCTATTTAACTTAAACACAATCTTAGTATCTATTTTCTTATTGATAAAATGTTTCCTTTAAAAAAAAACTAATGATGTGTCTTAAAATTTTAGCAGCATTAGGTTGACGATAGCTGATAGAAATTAACGTTTATGAAACCTTACCCGCAGTAGTACATACCTAGCATTATCTATTTTTTATTTTATTTTTATTTGAAGTATTTAATGTGAAATTTCTGAACCAACTGATTAAATCAGCACACGAGAATGTCTCTGAAGGAGAGTGAAAGAGCCTACTAGTTTTTCCGGGAAGGTGTTTTAACATACCTTCCAAGGTTATTTTACATGCCACAATCAACCAACGGTTTTACTTCCCCTCCGAAAGAAGTTGTACGGATTTTTATCACTCAAGAAAAATCCGTCAACCCCGGCTGGGTTTGAACTCACGTCTTGAGGTGATCACTTTACACCAAGATCATAGAGGTTGACGCTAGCTTTATCGATGAATACATCTCTTACTTAAAAAAAGAAAAGGGTAAAACTAATAGGTTCAATCTTCACTCTCTTATAGACTTGGTCCTGCTTCCGTTTGGATTGTACTGATTCCTTTATTGAAATAAAAACACAATTATTATGAGAGCGGTATTTTTGGGGACATTTTGAAGCATCAGGGCTCACGACATGCTAAATTGTTAACGTCCTCCCAGCAGCAAATTATATCTTGTGTCGACTGCCGGGAAGAATTGTCATCCTCTCAAAGGCTGTCTTTTGAAGAGCCAGAAGCAACCTAGTTCGCTGAAAGCTTCATATAATTATCACCTCGTGGTAATTAATTTATGGGTAACCTATTGCTCTGCTAGCGTGCTAAGCCTCCTTACAGACGGGACCCGCTAATTAAATGCTTGGGGTGTTAATATGTAGTTTCTAACTCTTTCTCTCACTCTTAATAGAGACAGAGAGATATAGCGGGTTTGTAAGATAGAGAGAGAGCTGTTTAGCTGCCGAGAGTCTAACGCCTAGTATGCACTTGGAAACATTTTACCGAAACAATGTTCTAGAAATGTTTTTTAGTGTTTTCGAAAACAGTTTGAATTTTTTGTGTGTGTTTCCTTTAAGTTTACAAACAGAGGGAACAATGTTTCTTGTCATCAATTTCAAATGAATTACAAGAAACATTGTTTGCGTGTTTGCCAATATTGTTGACAACAAACAACGTGAGCCAGGTCAGTCGTTCACTATTCTGGAACCAACTATTTGTAAAATAACTTACAAATCTGTAGGAAACATGTCTTCAAGCTTCGGTTCTGTAAGAAGCTTAATTGCGTAATTTGAACGATTTCGAAGCACTGCACGACCCCACCACTGTTTATTTTTTCTTTGTCTTTTAATAGTTCACAACTACTTAAAAAGCATCAGCCATAGCAGTTATCCTTTCGGCCAACATCTTTTACCTCAATTATATACAACCGAGGGGATGTGAAAACATCTTAGGGGTACGTAAAATATAAACAATACTTATATTTATATAATTATACATATATATATAATATCTGTTATATATAGACATATATAAAATAATATATATAAATACAACATATTATTTATTACATACATTCATATAATCATATACATTTATATATGTGTTTATATATAATTTGCATATACATTTCTCATTTGAGGGTACAAAGTTAAAGATAGAATATATCTGCTAATACACAAATAAAAAAGGTTGAATACCACTGTTTTACTCAAGTGAATTCTGGACGGGAAATAATGTTTCATAATCGAAGTTTGTAAATAATGTCTGCTTAACTGTTTGCAAACCGTATGATTCCATTGTTTTCAAACTTTGCAAATTGTTTCCCTAGGTTTGTGGGCAACAGAATACATTTTGAAAACATCGAGAATCAATATTTGCATACAATGTTTGTAGGTGCGTACTAGGTTTAATTTTCACGAGTGACAGTGCAACTACCACGCTACCAATACCCAACCTGTTTTCCTATAAGATTTCAGAAATAAAATAGACTTTGAGAAAGAAGTACTTGCACTGGTTTTATTATACAAGATAATTTATATAAAATATATGGCGTCCTTGATACTGGGTTCAACCCCTACTTTCAGCAAGATTAGAAACAGGACCGTTCTATACCTATGTAGCTCACTCCATGTTTTTCTAGGGCGGCTAGTCACGGGGACGGGCGATTATGCGCGACTGCCGCATTCAGCCGCGCACGCTCGTGCAAACGTGACAATTTAAAAGAATGTGTCGCCAAGCAGCGCTGCTAAAAGTCGCTGGTCGTAGTGGATTCTAAGCGTTAAAGAGTTTGGGTTGTTGATCTTTAGTTTTCAATGCTTGGTTTTTTAAGTTCTTTGCTTGTAGCCTTGATTTATAAAATAAATGGTACGGCACACCGCACAGACTTTCTCTCTCTTTCTATAAACTCGTAAGATTTCTGAACGGAATAATCTACATTGTATCATCACCACTCCACATAAGAACACGCATAAAATAATATACAATGATATAGAATCAATGAGAAAAGAGGCGCATCTTTGTCCACCTTAGAACATTTCAAACAGTTTAATGTCTTCCACAAGGGTCAACACTTCGTATTAAAATTTCGATTCTGGTTAAAGTTTTAACATTTTATATGGTGTTGCAGATCTTCAAGTCATCGCATTGATATTTAATTATTCATTTATACATTTTGACCAATAAAAAATGTAAATATTGACTATTGAGTCTAAAATGGAGATAGATCATTGCTATGCAAACATTTCTCCTAAGAGATTTAAGGAAAAATAACATACTTTTTTAGATACTTATATTTAATTACTCTATGGTATTGGAGAATTATTGCGTTAAGACTTAAGTAGTATATGTTTACAACTAAAGCTCACAAAATTGTATTAATATATTTGCAAATATATCAGAAACTGCTGCTTTTATAAAAATATATGTCAAATAAAAGTTTTTTTATTTCTAATAGTCCTACAATTTTGCAATGATAAGTTGTTTAGTTTCTCCAATAGTTGTGGAGATACGGAAATTAACGCTTCTGTAATGTACCCTAAAAATCATTTTCATAGAAAAATGAAAATAGCCAGTTTATTTATAATCTTAATCAACGCCTAGATACGAATTTTAATCAAAATCGTTTGAGCAGATTTTGAGAAAACCAAATTTTTCTCTTATCGCCCTTCAGTAAACTACCCTTAATTTTAAGTTTTTATAGGCACACAGACAGACGGCATTACAAAGACTATTTTTTTAGGGTTCGGGGGGTCATGAGACGTCGACATCCATCAACATTTCAGGTTAGTTTTTTTTTACGGTCGCAATACTTAAACTTTAATGTCCAAAAAGTTAAAAAATTCATATAATTGCGTATAGATTGAAAGTTATTGATTTTATAAAAATATTTGTATTATAAATATATATACATATTTGTAATGCTAAGTAATTTCATATCTCAAATAGTTTCGGAGCTATTATAAAAAATGTTAATTTACGCATCAGACCGGAGCCCTTAAAACGATTTTGCCGAAATATTGAGAATAGCCATTTTATTTGGAATATTTATTTATGTTCATAAATGAAATTTAATCAAAATCGTTAGAGCCGATTTTGAGAAAATCGACTTTTACTCTTTTTTCCCTTCAGTAAACTACCCTTAATTTTAGGGGTAGATATACAATTCCAAAAACCCCTCGGGGCAACCCTATGAAAACCCTAGATATCAAGTTTCAGCTCAATCGGTAAAATAGTTTAGGCTCTAGTTGGAGGTACAGACAGACAGACAGACAGACAGACGGAAATTCAAAAACCACTTTTTCGGATTCAGGAAGTCATGAAACGTCAAAATTCATCAAAATCTCGAGTTCGATTTTTTTGACGATCACCATACTTTCTCTACCTGTAAGATAGAGAGAAAGTAAAAATATGTTGTTACTAATAAAATAACCAAACATAATGACTTAACTTGATTTCAAATATTAAAAGTTAAAATATTTTGGAAATAGGGGTGGTTACAGTCAGAAATACATAGTGATAATCTTTGAGAAGGTACAAACAAAATAAACGTAGAGCACCCATCATAGCTTCTCCAGCCATGTCTCGTTCCCGGTTCGTGTTATACGCACATACATTAATTACGTTAGTGAGGTAGGGAATAAGGATGAAGAATTTCAAAGAAAATGTAGATGAATTCGCCTGTAGGGAGCTTAGTGAAGCACTTAGTAAAAACTCACCCTCAGTGCGCTCGGCCGGGATTCAAGCCTCGACCTCCCGGTCACCAGCAAACCGGAGCTTGACGTTCACAAAAAAATAAGCGCAGAACAGAAACGTGACGGGTTTTAAGCCAACCACAAGATTTCTGCCTCATCGGCGCGAATTGTTCTGCATCTCTACTTCGTCTTCTCTGCCTGAGATGTTAGACACAGCGCATGCGCTGTAGAGCTAGAAGCAAGCAGACAGCTTCGTTGGCCTTTGTGAGGAGATTTGAAATAACCAGTTAATGTAAATCGTGTGTATTGATGTATTGGATTGTGCCACGACACAGCGTTATAATTTGAAAACATCCATCGGAGAATGTTCTAATATATATAAATATATATATATATATACTATGAAATAAAATATGTTGATAATGAGCAGTTTTAATTTAGCGTTGCAATGCATCATGGGTCAACATACAGCTGTGAATTAATGCGCCACTCAAGCAGATTCTGTGCTCTATTTTCGGCGAATGTGTGAATCAAGCTTTAGACCACGTGCCGGTTGACTACCCTCATACCAACAGGGTAGGTTGGGCGAAGGGAGTTCAACCCTGCCTAAAGTATTATTAATACATTTGTTTCTACTTCCCCTCTATTTCTGGGCTTTCAGCATATTTAAATCTTATCCAATTTAGAGCGCCTATGTACTATAACTTCAATAATGTTTTTTTAATACACATTAAATTGCTCTAATTTAGGTTTGCTTTTAAAAAAAGGTCCTTGCTATCTTTCGTTGAAGGAGTTTCCCACGAGCCACTACATGTAAGAGACCCTTCCCCCTTCCCTCTATCACCAAAACAAAATATTTTGGTACGGTCCCTGGCATAGGAATAAACTCTAAGAAGAAATAAACGTAATATAGTACGAGTAGCCAACATCGATAAAAGGTCACTTCATTTATTTTAAATATTTTATAATTAACGCCACCTTTCAAAAGGTACAGTACATATTATGAACATGACTGAATGGCAGTAGAGGATTGTGGGTTGTTGCTATAGATAGTTCAATTTGACAGGACTGTACTAATAAACTATTCCCTCTCATGTAGTACCAAATTTTTACCTCTAGAGGCAAAACATATAAAGTAATTTACTACCTTATTTTGTGTGTGGTTGCCTAAAATGTTAGTGAGGGTTGTGGAATAGTTTAATAGTACAATACTACCAGTAGGTACAACCCAATAGCCACCCCTGAATAGATAACATATGTTTCTTGGTTAATGTTAACAGAATCTAGTTAAATTCAAAGATATCAATTTTTAGATTGGTTTATATTCTAATGGTGCTTTCCATGTTCACTAGTTTTTAGGCTATTACAGATACGTGTTATTTTATTAAACTATATTTCATTTACTTTTTCAATTTTTTGTTCATATCTTAGTTTATATTAAAATAATCAGGAAAATCAGAGTATATTTTTGTAATTTTGTATTGAAATTTAAAGGAAAATAAATCGATGGTATAACATGTGATAATATATTTAGTTCGAAAATTTACTATGAGGAAGTAAAAAGAATTCCGTCAAAATATGCTGGTAAAAATGTGTATTTATCTGTAACATTTTATAAAATGATTTCACTTTGTCAGATTTAATAACGTTTTGACATGCAAAACTATTTTATGTACTTTAATTTTTATATAGAACCTTATCTTATAATTAAACTGTTTTCACAAATTTATGAACAAACTTATATGTTTCGTAAATCCAAACAAGAAACTCTAGAATATGTTTCTCATTTTCAATCTTTTTTAGAAATTGTAAGTAGATATAATATTACAATCTAATCAGATATCTCATTATTTATTTATTGATTGCAAAAAATTCAAACACAAAATAACTTTTTTTAAAGTATTTGAGTTTCCTAATTAAAAATCTATGATAAATTAAGCATTCAATAAGTTTGAAAGTTTTAATGGAAATAAAAATGGTCACAAACTTTTCCTTTTATAACTTTTTGTAATAAGATTAAAATACATCCCGATAACATGGGAAAGGAATTTATGATGCTAAAAAATGTTTATTTATAAAAAATCATTAGAAACATGATTTTGCATGTCAGAATCAAGTTATGAATCTCCAAAATTATATTTTACATACTCACTCATGGTTTGCGGGTTGTTGCCATGACAGGCAAGTCACGCTTGACGTACTTTATTAGTTTTATTGTTAACTTCCTTTCAGTAAACATTTGACCAACCCCACAGAATAATGTAATGAACGAACTAATACTTATTGGCTTTAAAGGTCAAGTTCGATACTGATTGGGAGGGAACAGCCTATTAGTACAGTCCTGTCAAGCATGACTAATCTTGGTAAAAACCCATGAGCCAACCTTGAACAAATTTAACAGTAGCGCTATAAAAATAAAGAAATAAAATAGTTTGATAACAAAATAATATGTTGACACAGAAAAACTCCATTAAATATTTTGCTAATAAGGCAGGCAACTGAACAAAAGTTCAAATAATTGACATATTTTAATAGTCCATCTTATTATTCTGTGTCAGTAAATTCATCCCCTATCTTTTGATTTTTTTTTTCACGTGACGGAATTCTTTTTGTTCCAGTGTGGCGCCTTCCACTGCGCGGGTTCTGTGGCTCGGGGGAAGGCTGTCAGGGTAAGTGGGAAGTACCCCCTTAAATGAAACTTACCCTACTCTAATAAACTTTCAATTTCCGTCACTGATCCGATGTTAAGGTGACATGGAAGTGATTGTGGGCTAAGGTTCGTACTGTCTTAGTATTTTTGTCAAGAAACATTTTTTCGCAAAAATTTAGCATTGCTTTAATCTTGTTCTTTTTCTTAAGTCAACAACCCAAAGGTTGGTTTGATGTAATTGCTATCCACCCGGAGCTGAGCATCCACTCAGACCTTCAGCTGGTTGGTGACAACTGCACCATCCGGTAGAAATCTCATGTATTAAGAGAGTCCAAGAAGTGGTGGTTCTGCGTGGCCTTCCACACTGAATTTCTATGAGCGAGAGCGAAAGGGACTTTCAATATTGATGTAAAGGTATTTCACATAACTTCCAGAGTTATTTTACTTGCCACAATCGACATGAGACCGACGGCTTTACTTTCCCTCCGAAGGAAGTTGTGCTAAGGATTTTTATCGTTCAAGAAAAATCCACTGAACTCGGCTGGGTTTGAACCCACGGGCATCTAGTCTTAAGACGAGCACTGATCATCTAATTCTTGAAGTAATCTCCTCAGTTTTTGAATAGTTGTCCTGTTTGGAATTTGACCATTACTTTTTCCTCTCTGTTTCTGTCCAAATGCCATTATGCTTGTATCGCTACCCCATCCCCTAAAGGCACTTACTTCTCAGGAGTACAATGGAAGAGTCGAGGTAGGGCAAAATAATAGTATTTAAGTGATTTTCAATGGTTTTTTATTAGAAAAAATTTACGAGTTTGAATGGTTAATATATTAAGTATATTAATGTGATGGAAATCTTCTTAATTTATAAAAAGTAAACGTTAAAACCATCAAAACGTTTAATTAAAATCATCGGGTCAGCATCTCACGTGATAACAGAACCTCGTTCGTTTCCCGGTCAGTGTCCCCTTGTACTTGGCTTCCCCTCTCGTCCACCTCTTGGCGTGGTGAGCCCGACATTCGATTTGTTCAAAGTTATTGTATAAATGAACCGGAGTATAATTGTTGAATCGCCTTTTACGGTATTCACCACAACACACAATATTAATTAATAACTTTAAAAAAAGAAAATCATCTTATTGGGAGCATCGAGTTGGTCTATTTAAACCCCTAAATGTTAAAGACCCTACTAATCAAATATTTCTATGAATAAGACTTCACCTCATTCGCCACATATGTGGAAAAACACGCTGGGTGGACATTATGCCACACATGTGGCAAAACACACTGGGTGGACACTACGCCACACACGTGGCAAAACACACTGGGTGGACACTACGCCACACATGTGGCAAAACACACTGGGTGGACACTACGCCACACATGTGGCAAAACACACTGGGTGGAAACTACGCCACACATGTGGCAAAACACGCTGGGTGGACACTACGCCACACATGTGGCAAAACACACTGGGTGGACACTACGCCACACATGTGGCAAAACACACTGGGTGGACACTACGCCACACATGTGGCAAAACACACTGGGTGGACACTACGCCACACATGTGGCAAAACACGCTGGGTGGACACTATGCCACACATGTGGCAAAACACGCTAGTTGGACACTATGCCACACAACTGATTTAGATAATAATCTTTTTATTTGGTAATATTTGTTCGTGACTCTGTGGAGAAAATAAAAACAAACGTTTCTACTGAAATAATATTTTATTTGTTTTGTTAAAAAAATTTACTAAATAAGTGCAAGAGAACTGAATTTGAGGGTGGAGGAGAGAGGGTTTGGACCTTGAATTTGGGTCAGATGTGTTGGGGTGGTTTTATACTAGTGGTTATATCCTCTTTATGCCAAATCGGGTGAACTTCCCCTATTTAACCTTCATTATCCATTATCAACATTTGTGTTTAACGTAATTTTAGAAAACAGCTGTTCAGAAAGAATAAGTTATCCTTACACACACACACATACACATACACATACATATATATATTTATAGATTATACAGGGCTATTCATATCTATAGGTAAATAACTGGTACGACACAATATTATAAACATTCTCTATAGTGTATTAAAGTTTGGAAACAAATTCGAAATAATAATATATTTGTAAAATAAGTATTATTATTATTAATCATGAAAAACTATTACAAGATACCCATTTTAAATTCAATTTTAAAAGCCATTTTCAAAATATTTAAAGTTTTCTCAAATTTATCGTAAATATTAAACCCTTAAATTAATTTATTTTAGAAGACAATTTTTTTTAATAACATGTAAAATAATAACCAAATAACAATTTTGAACAAAATTGTTAGAGTAATTTAAAAAAAATCAGTCTTCAATAAACTAGTAAGTTACTAAATTAATTATCCTAAGAAAAACAAATATATTTAGTTATTTATCATGTAAAAAACTTAACAGATATCCAATTCGAACAAAATTGCTAGAGCCATTTATTAAAATATTCAAATAAAAAAAATCAGTTATGAGTAAACTACTCTTAAAAGAATTTCCCCTTAAACAACTAGTATACAGTTTTGCTTGTCATCACAGCCCTTCACCAGATAAATATTTTAAACAAAATCGTTAAGGTGATTTTCAAAATATTTCAAAATTTCGAAAGTCACTCATCATCGCTACACCTACTAGCGAATTTGATCCATAATACAAGTAGACAGTGCTATTTGTCAGTTAAACACTCCCTAAATTTGAACTTAAAAAAAATCACTCATCATCAAACTACCCTTAATTTGAGGGCTAGGGTGAAAAAGAATGTTCTGAATTATTGCCCAATAACTTATAAAATTTGAACAAAATCTATCAAACCGTTTCAGATCTGTGGCTATAGACAGACAGACAGACAGACAGACAGACAGACAGACACACACACACACATATATATAATTGTAAAATCTAATTTCTTGGTTGCGGACACACATAAACCGTAAAGATTCACTAAAATCTCAAGTTAAAAATTTTTCGTGGTTACAATACTTTCTCTTAATACGAGAAAGTAAAAAATATACAGGTTGTATGGGGGTTATAATACAAGTATCTCCACGTAATTAACTTTTGGTTTGCGATGCCAAATGGCGGTGCCACGAGCAGTCAGATTTGGCGCTGTATGTACTGTGCCTTGGGGGTAGGCAACACATGCATCTTGCCATGCAAACCAACACAGGCATCCCTACCATTGCGCTCTCAATATCGGCCTTTGTCAGAACCAACAAACTTATCTTTAAAAAAAATCAACAATTCTTTATGGGTACCCGTTACCATGAAATTTACACCACACTCCACTTGTTATGCGCTGAAGATATATGAGTTGCCTACCTTCCAGGTAAATACAGAGCCATCTTTTTCGTCTTGTAGCGCCGCCATTTGACGTCACCAACCTCAAGTTCATTAGGTGGAAATACTTGTCCTGTCACACCGTATAAAGTTTAACCTAGAAGTCATAATAATCCTGTACATAAAGTTTTGATAGAATGGACCTTCTAGAAAAAAAAATTTTTCTGTGGTTAGTAACAATAACTTATATTATTAGTACTATTTTATAGGATCAGAATATTATTTATCAAAAGTGATAGCTAAACATCACACAACCTGATATATGAATAAGTGAAAGTAGATATTGTAGCTTTTCTCGCTATCGGTTAAGGTTCTTCCTAACAAAATTAGACTGTATGTATGTTGTGTTTTTTACTAAACCTTTTTGCGGCTTTGACCCCTCTGACATTTCCTTCTCTAGTGTATAGTCAGGATATGGAAGGATGTCATTACCAGCCATTCGCGCGGCTAGATGCTGTAGGATATTACATTCTAAAACAACAATTACATCGAAAGACGTCACCAAATTATCACCTAAAACCCCATCTCACGGCTGACTAAACGGGAAATAGATTCTCGACAACGCTTCACCCATACCTTTTTAAAAACGAAGTTGAGGTTTCTAAATTCATCAATTGAGAAGAGTGAAATTGGGATCAGTTTAGTTTTTCTTTTTCGTTTTTAAATAATAGTTTTCCAATGTTATTGTATTTTTTTTTTAATATGGTAAAACTGTTTCACTGGTATTGGTTCCGATGTGATGCGCGTAGCCCAAACGGATAGTAAGACGATGTGCTTGAAAAAAAAAGTAGACCATGCAACACTTGGGGTGGGCTGTGGAATCACAACTTGACAACTTGCTATTTTGTCATAGCTTCTCTAAGGTCATTGTCACAGTTTGCTCCTTAGAAACGAAAGGAGCTTTGACCGCTTACCACAAGTTAAAGTGGAGCGTTGTAACTATCATAGTATTCTGGCAGGATGGAGCTTTTTGAAAATACAAACACATTTTTTGTGGTCAATTATAATAGCATTTTACTAAATTGTTGGCATTATTTCTTAGATATATATTATCTATTAAAAATTACAGTTGCAGATCAGAAAACTACGTACAGATATGGAATTTTTTAGTAACTTTTTTAACTGTAAAATTTTTTTTTTTCATTTAAGGTATTAACGTACACTTTCTGAACCGACTGAATATATCAGCACACGATAATTTCTATGAGCCGGGAAAGATATTTTCACATACCTTCCAGGACTATTATACATGCCACAACTGACATGAGATCAACAGCTTTATTTCCCCTCCGAATGCAATAATGGTACGGATTTTTATTATTTCAAGATAAATTCGTCAACGCTGGCTGGGTTTGAACCCACAAACATCGGATTCTGAAGCGAGCAGATTACCCCAAGACCACAGAGACCGACATAAGAAAAAGCAAATCCTTCTTATTTCAATCAGACCATAATAGCTGTACGTATTCTTATTTGTTTTTCTGAGCTTCTTCTGTTTTATATTGGTCCGGTTCACCGTGTTTGACAATAGATAGTTGCATCAAACTGCTACTTGTACTACTTGTAAGATGTATTTATCGTTATCTGGCATTGCTCCTTGTTCCTTTCACAGGGCTAAGACCAAGTCTGCGGCAATCTTGCTTGTCTCTGTCCCGGAGCTGGTTTAGACTAGCAGTCACAGAGTAGGAAGGAAGTTACTGTCACAACTCAGGCGTTAAAACATAGAGGCAGTGACTAAAAGTAACAGGCTCAGTTAATAACAGATACCAGCTCTTCCAATAAAGAATCAAATTGCCGAAGCTATTATTTGTGCTTTTAGAGAGGAATACTTCATCTAGATATCATATTCTGAAAATTAAAAAAATGACAGGGAAGTTGCAGTAATAAGCCAACTACCGAGTCAAAGATGGCTGCGTTATCTGATAGCTCGTGAATAAAGCCGACGATTTCCGCACGTCCATCATAGACTCTGCCTTAAAATATGAGTGGAGAATAACCCTGGACACGGGAATACTCCTGGATAGCTCAGTGGTAGAGCATCGGCGTGCTAAGCCAAAGGTCCCGGGCTCGATTACCGTGTCCAGGTATCATTTTTTAATTTTCAGAATGTTCCAACAAAGGTGCAGTCTCACCCATACTCACAAACAGCCACTCCACGATATGACGTCTGTGAAATCGACTGGGTGCTGTCCATGGTGTGAGATGGGCTCTTATGCTAGTTTTTATTTATTTTATTAGAAAACAGCCAATATGAGTGTCTTAACTTGGAACCACTACCATCTCACTTTGAGGGTACAAAATATACCCCCTTTTTTTTTTAACCATTCACATGGACCATTCGTTTGTTTACAATCGATGTATAGTAAATATAACCAAATGTGCGTGAAGGAACAGTGGGGACCACATATTATCAACACATTTTTATCTAGGTGTAGATTAAAAGACATATTTTTATCTTAAAAAACAAATATTTCGATATTGACGTCTTGCTCCGCGTGGCCAACAATTCAGGCTACTATCCGCTTTGGTGGGCACGCTAATCTTGTGTTGGACTAGACTGCCGAACACGGGGAGATAGGGGTGCACTGAGGGTTTTTCATCAATGGTTTTACACTCGCCCTCCACGCAAATGTGGTTGCACTTCCTCTTAATCAAGCCTTCCTAATCTCTAACCCACTAGTGTAATGAGTACTACATATTCTTACTATCGTTAACCCATAGATAAACGTAATAACAAAGATAAATTCTGCCACATAGTAGCGATGAAGAACAGAAATAAACTTTGAATCGTTTGTCTTCCTCAGTTTAGTGAAGCCTTCCCTCTTACGGCAGAGAAGAGACCTAGAAGTGAAACAGACCGCAAGTATAATTGACTTTGTTAATAAGCTATGTCTGTCTAAAGTTAGCCCTGGTTAGACAAGTTGAAGGGTGGTTTGTTTGGCCACTGGATTTGAATGGATCCACAGCAGTGCACGCGAAACACGTCTCAATGTTGGTTTTAGGAGACCGATAGACTTGACATCAGTGGCTGGGATTCAAATCCCAGTCGCAAGTAAAGAAGGTTTTTTTTTAATGCTAGTTGTTTAAACTTTTAACCAGATGAATGCTGATATATTTGTATATTATAAAGTCTTGTCTTAAGGTGGGATGGAAGGGAATGTGAGAAAAGATGGGTTTTTTTTTAAGTTTTTATGGCAAAACATTTTTTTTTTTTTTTTGCTAAAATAAATAAAATATTGCTTCAGTACAAACAAAGAGTTTGATTTTCATCACATGTTGAAATCAAAAGTTCCTTAATATCCATCATGAGCATGGCGGCATTAGATGACAGAGGAAGAAGTTGTCGTCATTAAATTTCATGATACTCTTGACAGATATTAAAAATGTTTTGAGGTCATCATGTGAAGAAAGTTAAATTCTATGTTTGTACTGGAGCAAAATTGTATTTATTTTGGTCAAAGAATTATTTTCATAAAGATTGAGAAAACACTGGATATTTCTCCCATCTCCTTCCATCCTACCTTAATGTATCCTTAAAATTGTGGAAATACTAAACCAACAGTAGAACGCAGAACATGCATATAATTCGTTTATAACTACACTAAAATATTGCAGGCTCATTAATTAAATATCACAAATTTATCACCTCAATTTGAACGATTTGTCAATATTCATGCGTGAGAAATTCTAGTAAAATATAGACTCACAATTTTAAAATGTGTTTTTATTCCAACATAACATTTAAAACATGAAACGGTTCTTTCGACAATAATTCTTAGTGTTTACCAAACCAACTTTTATCAATTTTTGTTTACCAATGAAAGCTTATACACTCTAAATGTGTCCACATTTTCGAATTTTAAAAATGTTCAAAGGGAAAGCCTTAATTTCACAAAATGAGAGTTTATTTTAATAGTTATTTCCCAAGTTCTACAAAACTTATTGTATATTATTTTTAACAAAATCAATTACTTCGAGGATTGTCATAATTAAAATTTATTAATTTTTTCCAAACAAAAACCACAATCTATTTTAACATACATTCAGTCTAAATAACTAATAGATGCACCCAGAATTGCTGGGGGTAGTTACGCAATTCATTGCGTGGTTACCCTAGACACGCTTTTATTGGCTTCAAACATACAGAATATCCCTTCAATGTTACTTCTTCCAGCCCAGTTTTTATTAAATTAAAAAAATCTAATAAAAAATTTAAAAATTCCAACTTAGAGGTTTACATGTTTGTACACAAGGGTTGATAATTTTAAAATTTCAGACCTCCTCGTGTGGTAAATATCGCACAATGCTCATGAAACACAAACAAATTCTTCATTCTTATAATTATTTATATAATTGTGAAAATATAAATGGTATTAAGACAGGGGTTTTCAATGTCATTGAAAAGTTTCGAAGTTTCTAAAAAATGTATTAAGTTGCTGATTTGAAAATAAAAAAAATAACAGGAAACATCTGAACCTATGGACTTTGGAATTAGTTAGCAAGAGAGTTAGTTAACTTAGGTGATGTAACGCGAACAATTTAAACTACCCCTGCACCTACTAGTAACATAGTGTAAGATCCAATACGTTCCAGATGATATTTAAAATTGCCTGGATTCTAATGGATTGGTTTCACCACCACGTTTTACTACCAGAAGATTTACACCAACGTGGAAGGGATGAGGAATATAAAACTCAGAGGAATATCGCGCGTGGATAGGAAGAGGCAAACCATTCAGAAAAATACATGCTCTTTACACCCTGTATAGATTCGAGCCGTGACCTCTTCGTCACCAGCCAAACCAGACAAAACGAGGTTGATGCCTTAGCCCACCTATCTACTGATTTGAGGTTTTATTGGAATATAGTGGACCTATATTTAGAATAGACCTATATGTCTCGACATGTATTGTTTTGAAAAGTGATATATTTGATCATGATGAAACTTTCAAAAATTACGCCTTGATTGTTGTAATATCGTTTTAGATCTGTTTGGTTGTTTTGGTTGTAAATTTTAAAACCAATATTATCTCTGTTAATTTATTAAAAAAACTTTGTCCGCAATAATTTAATGAAGTTATTGTATTTTTGTGGGTCTCCCTCCACCTACTCGGGCGGGGGGAGGGGGGGCTATTTGACTGCCCATTGGAAGATCCTCAAGAATAGATGGGGCCAGCCACGCCCCCTGGCACGAACCCTAATGGGAATATTAAGTTCAGTCCTCGCCTCCTATTTCCCGGGCATAACTCTTCCCCTCCCCCACTCCTCCGTGGTTCGCGTGATCGAACCCGACTCGAGTAGATGAGAATATCCTCAGCGTGTTACCATAAACAAGCTCGAACACTTCATTTAGCAGCTCAGCTTTATTTACACACTCTGTTTATTACTATAATTAATTTAAATCGATTTAACTTTCACCCGCTTAGATGGCCGCATGTTCTAAGGTGCTGCTCTCACAATAGACTAGACTGCCGACGACGGAGAGAGCGTGTTTCGATCCCGGTCAGGTGTATTGGGGGTAATTTTTACTAAATGGTTTCACACTCTCCCTCCACGCAAGTATATTTATTTTATTTTATTTATTTGAGCTTTATTACGTGCACTTTCTGTAACTTACTGATTTGTGTAGAGGGAGAGTGGAAAATCACTTTGAAAAACCTCTCGGTACACCCGACTGAGACTCGAACCTCGATCTCCCCGTCATCAGCAGTCCAGTACACTGTCAGAGTAGCACTTTAGACCATGCGACCACCAAAGTGAATCATTTCTAGTTATATATTTAGTTAATTTACTACTGTACTATTTTATCAACAATTATGTTCAGGCCCACTTCAGTGGCCAAATGGTTTATGGCATCACTCTCGTGATAGATTGGCCTTATCATGACGGGGAGATCAGGGTTCGTATCTTGGTTGGGTCTAATGAAGATTTTTCAAGAATGTTTCCCATCCTCCCTCCATGCAAATGCAGGTATATTATCTCTAAAATGCTTCCTTTCTCATCCCTACCTCAGTAGAATAATATCATAATACAAAGGTATTAGCCCTGATCTATAGTAGGATTTTGGTAAGTAGAACATTTTATTAAACACAAACTGTTTTTACGGTCAACATTGATAAGATTTAACTTTTGTAACAGTACTAATTTTAAAAGTATTGGTCAATATTTATTAAAAGCGACATCTGCAGATCACATGACTTCACGTGTGAAAACGTGAAATAAAAAGTTGAGTAACTTTTATATATGTAAGATAAGGTTCTTCCTAATAAAATTGGCATTTAGCTAGGCCTATTAAAATAATAAAAGTATTTAAATAACTACCACCCCCTTCCTTTAAAAAAAATTGATTACTGCCCAACGTACTCTAATTTACAAAGGGGAGGGGCAAACTTCATTTATTCGCACTAGCCCCCCCCCCCCCTTATACTTCGCAAAACCTATAAAATTCCTACTCCGCTGTATTTGAGTATATTTTTTGTTGGAACTTTAAGGAATTTTAAATATATTACATTCCTTTTATTAATTATGTTATAAGGAATCTACAATGAAATAAACTTCTTGTTTTCTCCATTTATTTTTCAATGAAAAAACTTTTAATTAGCTTATTAAAATAAATAGAAGAATTCAGCTAAACACATTTAGGATGACCCGACGAATAAGTTTATAAAAATTTAAAATACTGCGAAATTTTACACGCTTAATAGAAGAATGGTTATGACACTCGTAATTTTATGCCATTTTTCTCTCTTCTCCTATATCTTCTCTCTCTAACTTCCACTTCCTATGTCGCGTTCTCTTGTAAGCTTACAAAAGGCCCGTGTTCGTTGTAATTAGCTGCCTCAACCCCCTCCTATTCACCCCTGACTTGCCTAACAACATAACAACGGTAGCACCGGCACGCAAAACACTACTGCCTTCTGGCGAGAAACAGCACAACTGCAATAAACACAAGTGAAAACTTACGAAATAAAATATAAGGTGTAGAATTAAGAATTGAGATTCACTAGGGTACACAAGAGTGTAAATAAGGCTACTTCCTGTGAATGAAGTTCTATACACGATAGGAGTTTTAGTTCATTTTTAGTTCATGCGGACCGCCTCGGTGGCATGGTTGGCTAACGCGCCAGTTGTGTTGAGCCAGACCACAGAGGACGGGGAGATCGAGGTTCGAATCTCGGTCGGGTGAACTGGGGTGGTTTTTCCTAAATCGTTTTCCACTTTCCCTCCACGCAAATGCTGGTTAACTTCCTCTAAATTCAACCTTCCCAATTCCTAATCCATTAGTGTAATTAGTACTTAAACGTATAACCCGAACGGGTAGTAAGACGCGGTGCTAAATAATAATAGTTCATGCGTTGAAGTGCTATCTAACAGCTTATGGAAAAGGGTTTAGCAAGTCAGTTTAAAAGTAGTGCACCCGTATTAGCGTAGAAGGCGTATGGTGAAACTACACAGATATATCGCAGGTGCAAACAAAATAATCCCATTCTACTCGCGTGAGAATCGAACCTTGACATCCCCGTCTCTAGTTGTTTTCAATTTATTTCATCATCGCGTCTTACTACCCGTTTAGGCAATATGCATATATTACTCTAATGGGGTAGGGATACGAAAGGAAGTATTTTAGAGCCATTCTACCCGTATTTGCGTGGAAGGAGAGTGGGAAACCCTTTAGGGAGAATCGCCCTTAGTACACCCAACCGGGACTACATCCCTGATCTCTCCCCGTCATTAGTAAGCCAGTCTAGCACCAGAGTGACGCATTATACCATTCACCCGTTGAGGCAGATCATCTCCAGTAACTCCATCTGTCGGGAATCTGATGCCTTCGACAGCATGTCTAGCAATATTTCTATTTTTTTCAATTGTCCTTATTTTTAGAGCAACAAAGTCTCAAGCTTTATTTGGTTTAGTTAATTTTCGTTACTTTTTTTTTCAGGACAGAATAGTTATTGAAAGCATTTTGAGAATGGTAGGCCCACCAATATTTTTGGATAACACGCCCCAGTTTCCAACAAACTACTGTAATGTAGTCTGTGGTTTCACTAAAGTTCCCCCTCCTTCTACCAAATCCGCTATCGAGCCTCTTAACCTCTCATTATCTTTAATTAAAACAAGTAACGTCCTCTTCGCTGGAGTTGTATCCGTAGCACCGTAGCATCCGCCCAAGATGGCGCGAATACGGCTATTTTTGAACAGTGGCGTGAGGAAGATTATATATTGGGAGGGAGTAATAATCCTTCAAATTTCACAATTCAACATTCTGGTAGTCTAGAGAAGTAGTATTCAACACAGGGTGCGCGTACCCCCGGGGGTATGCAAATACATATCAGGGGCATGTAAAATTTAGTAAAATAGGCCCACGTATATATATATATATTGATTTCTCATTTAAAACTTAGTTATGTTATTATTATTATTAGCACCACGTCTTACCACCCGTTCGGTTTATACGCACTTACGCTAATGTGTAATGGTAGGGTGATTGTGAGATGAAATGGAGGACCTACAGTTTAACGTGGAATCCGAACCACGGTGGAGGCCTGGCATTCCACACATTCACAAGATGTGATTAATACACGTCTTGCCAGAGGTGAAGGAAGGGTTTGGCAAAAAACTTAGTTAATACTATCTCCTCCTTCTTTGTGTTGTCAAGATGGGTTGCAGCTGAGGATAAGTACGGTGACTGGAAATATGACTGTGTGGGTTCATAATTGACATTCGGCTTGCGTTTTTATGGTTTTTTTATTATACTACCTTGCTCTATTACAGAATGGGATGTTGATGAGAAATATTAAAATATATTAAAGAACTAAATGGAATTACTTAAGAGCTCGTGACAAAACGAAGTATGGCAAGGAATTCTTAACCAATGTCCTGACTGACCTATATATGGCTCTACATGGGTATGTACCTTGGCACGATGGAAGCCCCTCAGCACTCGTACTAGGGGATCTGGCGTCCTAGCCCACGTAGCTCCCAAAATGGGCAACGTGGCCCTTCTAGGTCTGATGGTGAGTTGTCAGCTCAGTTAGCTCGGAAACATTACTATTTATCCTGCCCTCTAGCCTGATTTACCGTGAGGAATGCTGACACTCTGTTTAAGTTGTCAGCGCATGTGTTCTATTATTTACTAACTAATCAAAACACCTTGCAACACTCGTTTTGTCATTTACAATTCACAACACAACAAATGTTAAACAAAAAACGCCTCAATTTATGCCATATCGATTACAATATATTATTTTAGATGTATATTATAAAATATGTATATAATTTGCATTATACACCAACAAGTTCGGGGTACAAATTTGAAAATAAATCAAGGGGTACGTGAAATAAAAGGATTAAATACAACTGGCTTGGAGTTTCCAACCAGGGATGGCTCATGGGTTGGTTCCCAGGGCTTGCTCCATTTGATGGGACTGTACTAGTAAACTGTTACCTTCAAGGTAGAGCAAGCTCCCCCAACATAAGTTTAGAAATTACGGAGGGTAAGAAATTAGCACCAGCTATTATGGTATCACGGTACACAGGTTGGGAACCACTGCGCATAAACCACACAGCAGACGGACCCTGGCACAATAGTTATATAGAATATCTACAATTTCCATCCGAATGTGTTCGTAAACAAATAGAGTTTGTATCGATAACAAATCGTGGTTGGTGGTCCAGACAGGATTCCGACATGCTATCGGATTGTAATCAGGTTGACCACAATACCTTCATTATTTTCTGGCTACTACAGTTATATCTCGACAGAAATTAAAGTTAATTTTTTACTATTATTTTTAGCGCCACGTCTTACTACCTGTTCAGGTTATATGCATGTGTAATAACTACACTAGTGAGTGAAGGATGAACAAGGTTGAATTTAAAGGAAGTATGCAAAGCATTTGCGTGTAGGGAGAGTGGAAAAATATTTAGAAAAAAAAACTACCCTCAGTTCACCCTACCAGGATTTTAACCCCGATCTCCCAGTCATCTGCAATTTAGTTTATTGTAAGAGTGACGCCTTAGACCATGCAGCCACCGAAGCAGGTGAAAATAACTAAATATACTCTCCTGTAGGCCTATATTATGAGCAATAAGGAATGTTTATTTCCATTGTCATCCAACAGAGGCTTTCGACAGGTGTAGAGTAAAAATGATACTCTCGTTGGTCTTGGGGTTGATGAAAAGAGGCCGGGTTTGAAATTCTATCAAATGAACTAATAAAACACATCCTATAAAATAACACGCGATTGTTGTTGCTTCGGTTATCAATTAATGCGCTACTCTAACTTAAATCATCAACACCTTTAATGCGCTTTCCTCCCTACAGATTGGTTTAGGGAAGGCGAACATAGGTTTACGGGTACTTAATTATATTCCTTATGATGTCTAAAATAAGATAGTATGTGTTAACCTTGTTTCCAAAAGGTTAAAAATCATGCCACCAGAATTTGGCGGCTGCACTAGGTTAAGCTTGTTTGTAAGACGTGTGTAGGGTATAAGCCCTGGATAAAAGGTGTTCGATTTGGTGGGAGTGTAGGGGAACACGAGTTAAAGGTAGTATTTTTGCAGTTTTTATATCAAAACTTTTTTTTGTTAAAACAAATCCAATAATTCTCCAGTAGGAACATAGAGTTTAATTTGAATATCTGTCCTAGAATTTAATGACAACTTTTTATCTTTATTTAAAAAGTTTGTCATCTGATGCCGCTATGTTCGTGACAGATATTCTAGAACTGTTGATATCGACATGCGAAGAAAATTAAACTTTATGTTTCTACTAGTAGAGTGATATTTTATTTATTTTGTCCGAAAAATGTTTTGCTACAAAAACTGCAAAAACCCTGACCTTAACTTGAGTTCCTTAAACTTCCACCCATTGAACGCTGCAACTTCGGTATGGATTCAATAAGGGACAGTTTCATGGTCAAATTGAGAACGACTCAAGTCTGGTTCTACACTAAATACAGGATTTCACCTGCATATGTGAAACTGGCCCATTCCGTTAGAGTTTAGGTAGGTGTCATGTATTTAGTGCAGCGGCACACTTGAGACGTTCTCAATCTGACTATGAAACTGGCCCATTCCGTTAGAGTTTAGGTAGGTGAGTAGCCCGGTTGACCGATGAAAACAGCTCGCTGATAGGCTTAGAGCGGGTCACGTGACCACGCCCCCTCGCTCTCTGATTGGCTGTTGATTTTCCCCTCCCCTCCACCCCCACCCCTCCGCTCTGATTACAAAATCTCCACCAGTTGATTACGAAATTTCCTCCCCTACACCCCCTCCCCTACAACCCTTCCCCCCCTACAACCCCCCTTCCCCCCTACAACCCCCTCCCCCCATCCCCTACAACCCCACCACACGTTGAACATGTTGGTACTTGTGTGGGTCTTTTTTTTCTTAATTATTAATGATTGTTAATTAAATATTCATATAAGGGTTATGGGGAAGGACATTGGAGTATATTTTATTTGGATGGTGAGCATACGTCTCGGCACGAACCTCTCGCTACGACTGTCCTGCGTAGAATGGAGAGTATCTTTGCTGGTCGGCCGCTTACCGGGTAGTGACCACTGCGCATCACGGTTGCGCACTTTCCCCCTCCCCTCTCCTCTCGCCACCATCACCCGGTGACGTCATCGAGAACCGTCGCTGGATCGACAAAACGTGTTGAGACAAGAATTGAGGTCATTGACCCGGGCAATGGGTTTTCCTGGTGTTGCAACATGACCTTGAATAATGTCCCCCACCCCTATTTGGTAATGGGTTTTCCCTGATGACTGGCGCCGGTTTGGCGGGTTGACAAGACAAGTCGAGACAAGAATAGATCATGAGAGGGCCATCTCGTAGGGGGTGGATATATAGGGGGGAGACCCGCTCGCTCGTCTATTTATAAGCGTCTGTAGAGCGGTTCAAGATGGACAAGTTACAACAGTTGGTGAATATTGTTGACGCCGTGCAGACCGTAAAATTGAGTGATCTAACCGTGGATCAAAAGTACTCGCTGGATAAATTAAAGGCTGTCAATACAAAGTTCGGGAGACGTCTAATAGCCTATCTAGATGGCGAGTTTTGTGTATTTTTACCTTGTCGTTTCGGTACTCTAACAGATGAAGACGTGTGCGAGCTTAATAACGAAAAATTGGTATTTACCTGCGCCGGAGTAAAACCCGGTTCACCTACCATTGTGAACTTTGAACGTGTTTAAGAGTCAAGCAGTTAACAACAACAACATCGGGCAGACGGGTAGTTAATACTTGTGCACGGCGGACCCTACAAACCATACAGCACGTTTTATAGCTCACGGGTACGCTCACCATGTTTAATTTAACGTTTGTGGGTCATACGGTTACGGGTTGTGCCTATATGACAGGAGAAAATATTCACAGTGTGGTTGTGAGCGATAGACAGGTAATTTACAAAATAGTGAACCAATACAGAGAGGAGCGAGGCTACATCGAGTTTTGCGACTCTACCTGTCACACGATAAGAGCGACTAAAGTACTACCCTACGAGAGAATCGAGGAGACTTACCTGTGTGATATGACATGTGCAGTGTACAATTTCCGCCAAGGGGACGTCGTGGCCGTGTTGCCAAGGCCTCCACCACCCTTCAGAGCTCCATACCACCCGCCACCACCACCCTTCACGGCACCGCAGTCAACGCCCCCGCCCCCAGAGTCACCGGCGTACCCGCCCCCAGAGTCACCGGCGTACCCACCCCCAGAGTCACCGGCGTGCCCACCGCCAGAGTCGTCTGCCTACCAGTACTCACAGCCAGAGTCACCCGCGTGCTCACAGTCAGAGTCATCTGCCAACCAGTACTCACAGCCAGAGTCACCCGAGTGCCCACCACTAGAGGAGGAGGAGGAGGTAAAATCCGAAGAACCCGCAAATCTCGAGTGTTTAACAATGTACAAAACTTATCCAAACGTTAAAATTATGGGTGAAACGCCCGATGACTACATAATCGGTCTGGGCAGATTCGGTAACGTCTTACTTCCAAAGTCTGCCTATTATTTGGATTGTAAACGGTTTAAATCTAAAGCACGTTGTATGATATATCTCGGAGGACAAAGTGTGATGTTTAAAAGTGAATTAATAAACTAGGCGCACTCATGTTGTCGTAGAACTCTGCTGACGTCATTGGAGCTAGTGGCAGACATTTTGAGAGGGGGAACGCGGGTTGTGAGTAGAGAACGTTGCCGCTTGAGCGAGAGGTTTTTTTTTCACAGGGATATTTCTTTCGTTGCATTTCCGATTACAATTATGCCATATAAATGCTGCATTTGTAAGGGGGCCTACGCAAAGCTCTCCAGCCTTATTCGCCACAAACATCAATGTCATCAAACATCTCAAAATACTGCTCACCAGGATGCCTGTTGGGACGAAGAGGTATTGTGCAATGCGTTAGACAGGATAGAGAAAGAAGAATACAACCGTGTAAAGTGCTTAAACGAACTTGAGAAAAACAAAAGTTATAACGTTATGCTATCGGAAGAGATCCCCAATGAACCGAACGTTATCGTGCTCGAGAATGTTGGAAGAGTAAGATTTCCATGTAAAAATATTGGAGACATTGTCAATAGACATTCTAGTGCCTCGCAGCGTGTCCTGTACTATTTTGGATGTGACTCGTACTCATTTTCTAGATGGTAAAAATTATATTCTCTCCTGATGTTTTTAGTGACTATATGGTTTTTCCTTGCTATCACATGTTGCACTCTAATCTTAATTACTTGTATTGGTCACAAGGCCTAAAAAATCAATCTATGTTGTTGTTGTTTTTGTAGCTTCTCGTTATGAATGTTTTAAATACATTAATTGTTGATTGTCAATAAAAAAACTAGCAATAAAATGTTGTTTTTTTTAAACCCTATAATATGTTGTGACTAGAAGGAGATGACAATATACATGGATACAATACCAGAATAAAATATAAAATGTGAGCACACACACACACACACGCACACACATTCACTTATAAATTATAATTGTGGTGGCGTTATATTGCTACCACTGCCAAAGAGAAAGCAAAGTAAAAGGAATTATTTAATGTTTGAGACCAAACTTCCAGGCTAAATAAACTTGTATGATTTAACTATTTTATTCATAATGTTTGAGACAGAGGTTCTAAGCTAAATAAACTTGTATTTATAGGATCATTCTGCACTATCTAGTAACTAAACATTTTTTCAATATCTTGGGAAAGCACGTATATATTTAATTACTACTTGGACAATAATTCAAACATCCAAAAGAGGGTAGGAATAGTGAAAGTATTTATGATTTGCATGGAAGGAGAGCTGGAAATACCATCAGTGTTCGAATTTCTCAACCAACCAATCATACAGGCAGAGCCTCGCTTAGTTACTTGTACAATTCACAAGACCTAAATAATATTGATTTATGCGTTATTATTATATTTTTTTAAATTCTTGGTAGAATATGTTTGGTTGGAGAATCAAAGACAGTAAGGAGATGCGATGTCTACACCAAAATCAGCGGTCGGAGTGCTGTTCTAGGGGGAGAGAGAGAGAGAGAGAGAGAAGAGTTCGGTTGTAGACGTTAAAACACAAACATAACAGTTTATAATATTTATTCACACAACACTTAAACAACAAAGAAATCTTATTTTCGCGATATAATAATATATAAACTTTTACCAAAAAAAATCATAAGAAATACAATTAAGTGGATCTTGAAATTATTTTAAATATATAACTCTTAGATAAATTAAGATGCTGGTACGATTTAAATATCTAAATCAAAATAATGTGGCATCAACTTGCGCATCACTGTGTCTACATCAAAATCATCGGTCGGAGTGTTATTTGAATTTAAAACCGGTGAAGGGGATTCTATTGTTATTATAGGGATATTATCATCCGTTGAGGGTCTTGGAACCCTAGTTCTGTTAGGCAGCGTTGCGCGCCTCCTGCCGATACGCCCTGTTCGAGCCCCCAACAAAGAAATTTTATTTTCGCAAAAATATTTTGATATAAGGATATATTAAACTTTTACCAAAAAAAATCATAAGTAATACAATTATATGGATCTTGAACTTATTTTAATATATCATATAACTTTCACGTAAATTAATATGTTGTTGTTGTTGTTGTTGTTGTCAAGTTTTAAATATGAAACTATAACGGTTGACATAATATATAAACATTTACACTAAGCAAATCAGCAACTCAAACAACAAAGAAATTCAGTTAATTAATGTTCGCAAAAAATATTTTGATATAATAATATATAAACTTTTACAAAAAAATCATAAGTAATACAATTATGTGGGTCTTGAAATTATTTTAAATATATATAACTTTCACGTAAATTAATATGTTGTTGTTAAGTTTTAAATATGATTTTATATCTGTTGACATAATATATAACATTTACACTAAGCAAATTAGCAACTCAAACAACAACAAAGAAATTCAGCTAATTAATGTTCGCAAAAAATATTTTGATATAATAATATATAAACTTTTACCAAAAAAAATCACAAGTAATACAATTATGTGGATCTTGAACTTATTTTAAATATATATAACTTTCACGTAAATTAATATGTTGTTGTTGTTGTTGTTGTTAAGTTTTAAATATGAAACTATAGCTGATGACCTGATATATAACATTTACACTAAGCAAATTAGCAACTCAAACAACAACAAAGAAATTCAGTTAATTAATGTTCGCAAAAAAAAAATATTTTGATATAAATAATATATAACTTTTACCAAAAAAAATTCATAAGAAATACAATTAAATGGATCTTGAAATTATTTTAAATATATAACTCTTAGATAAATTAAGATGCTGGTACGATTTAAATATCTAAATCAAAATAATGTGGCATCAACTTGCGCATCACTGTGTCTACATCAAAATCATCGGTCTGAGTGTTATTTGGATTTAAAACCGGTGAAGGGGATTCTATTGTTATTATAGGGATATTATCATCCGTTGAGGGTCTTGGAACCCTAGTTCTGTTAGGCCGCGTTGCGCGCCTCCTGCCGATACGCCCTGTTCGAGCCCCCGAAGGCCTCACTTGTGAAAGGGGGGAGGCAATCTGGGCACCTGAAATATCTGGAGAGCACGGGTCTTGGAACGGGGGTGTCAGCGTGTCCTGGAGGGAAGCAGGGCTCTGCCCCCCCCCCCCCCCCGGGTGCTGTGTGTCCCGGATCTGGATAGAGAGTAGCCCGCCCTCAGGAGCCATGGTGGTCGGAGTAAACTGCTCCCTTGAAGGCTGCCGGCGGACAAGGTCGGCCAGGTAGACGACCATCGCCTCTACTAAGTTGTCGGCCAACCTGAGGCTTTCCCGGGTCTGGGCTATTTCAGCTGCCTGCTGAGCAGCTGTGAGACCATCGGCGCTCCACCAGGCCTCATCTACACAATTAAGCTAGATTTTACCAAAGTGTTTATCAAAGTGTGTAAGATGCTCTAAAGGTGTATGAACACACAGCGCACCATGCTATGAGTAATACCTAGATTGCGTCAAGGATTGTAAACGTTGAAGTTAATAGTGCACTACTTCGTTATAACTCGCTATGAACATCGTTAATAGATTCTAGTACCATCGCGTAAGTAAAGGCCTAAATTATTTAATGTGTAATCATTGATGTAGTGTTTCTATGGCAATATATAGACATATTATTTCTTTTCACAAATCTTACGATTTTTTTATTAAATGTTTATTTAATATAAAATTGAGAGACAGCTATTTGCGGTGCGCCGTACCATTTATGTATATATGTAATTGTAGATATATAATAATATAAATAACTTATTAGCCTACTTATTCATGAACTATTGAGAAATGTTCTTCCTGTCGATGAAAATCAGATAGCTATATTAATCATATTATAAATACAAACATTAATAAAGTTCGGATTTTAGCCACATATAATTTTCTTGCTTCAAACTCGCGACCCTTGCTAGAGAAAATGATAGTCGCCTAGGAAAATATATTTGAAGTGTAGTTAGGAAATGGGCCAATATATTAAAGAATATTTACCAAACAGGGAATCGAATAGGGACTCCCTCTCCCCCGACAGACCACTATATTAAGATTACAGCCCTTAGACCCTCTAAACATCAGCAACGGTTTTCCGCTCTGATAGTTTTGCTTCAAAAATATGTCAACGAGCTATTAGGGAGAAGGTTTATTACGACACCGAGCTACAGGTAGCCAACGGGACAGCTCGTGTGTGTGTGTGTGTGTGTGTGTGTGTGTGTGTGTGTGTGTGTGTGTGTGTGTGTGTGTGTGTGTGTGTGTGTGTGTGTGTGTGTGTGTGTGTGTGTGTGTGTATGTGTGTGTATGTGTGTGTGTGTGTGTTGTGTGTGTATGTGTGTGTGTGTGTGTGTGTGTGTGTGTGTGTGTGTGTGTGTAGCTTTTCTATAATTTCTACCTTCATTAGGTGTGTAAACCAATCATACAAATAGTAAGACGTGTTACCGGACACTTTAAAAAAAAAAATTAGGTGCCGTGGACTAGATTTAATTTTAGAAAACACCTCAAATGTTTTGCTAAATTTATTATATATAGATATTATTATAAACAAATGTAAATAACGGCGATGCTTTACCAGCTCGCTAACCTACCATTTTAGACATATGACTGCATTCGGTACCATTGATATCTTAGAAAGTGTCAGTTTAAAATGAAGCTCCTCTAATTTATGTACCAGAACACCTAGTATATTGAATCAATCAGATAATGTCCGATAATCGGTTATATTAACATTTTGAATCAAACTTGATTTTAGAACTAGATTAAGCAAATGTTATTCAATGCACATAGAATTTTATATACGGAATTTAAAAATGGTAGCTTTTATAACAGTCACAAATAGACATTCAACTAAAAATTAAAATCAATGAGTCAGTTAGATAATGTTCTTAGTCGATTAGACCAAAATTTTGAATCAAACTTGGTTTGGGAGTAGCCTAAGCAAATGTTATTCGATACACTTATATTTTTTAGCAGGAATTAAAAAAATTGTAGCTTTTAGAACAGTCACAAATTTAACTCTGGCAAATAAACATCCAATTTAAAATTAAATCGGTCTCTTTTTTTTAAGCTATATAACATAACGGTTTAATACACACAGAAGAGAATTGAAATACCTGATGTGGATGATGTTGCTGAATGTTCCATCGTCTTGATTAGTCAGTCGCTCCGTGGATAATTTTCACGTGAAGAAGACAGGGCTGCTCTAAAATCACCCCCTATATATATATATGAACCAAAACCCCTTTCACCAGAGAGCCAACACCCCATACTTTCTAATTTAGATCAAAATAGAATCTTAACAATTACGAAAGGTTAGTTTCCATCCACTCTTATTATTTTAAATTGGCTCGAAGTTAGAAACTGTGAACGATAAATACTATAGCGTATTGTCTTTTTATATTCAAAATTAATCTATTATATATTAAGTGCCCGATAATAAATGCAGTCTGAAAAATAATTATATAATATACAGCCAATCTGCTTATGAGACATAAATTTATAGAGGAATAAGAGCATCACAGGGTACTACGGGTTAGATAAATAAATAAATGGTGACGGAAGAGACATGGGGGTTCAAACTCCTATCGTGCGTGTGTACGGGGGGCCAGTTTCCTCACTCCTCGACCGCGGTGGCTTAAGAAGACACATTTCGTATTATACCGTCATACTGATGCGGGTACATTTCTCTCCCTCCTTATTCCACTCTACAAACTATGTATCTATGGATTTTCAGTTTCACGCATCGCCCCCGCGCAGTTAATGTAAGCATACGAGTGTTTCAGACGTGTAAAAAAGATAAAAAAACTGTGTTAGGAAACCATGTTTTTTAAGCACCGCGTCTTACTAGCCGTTCGGGTTCGCTTGAGTACTATTTACTCTAATGGACTAGGAATTGTAAAGGATGCATTTTAGAAGTAATCTAACGGCGTTTGCTTGGAAGAGGGGGAGTAGGGAACCATTCGGAGAAAAACTTCAAAACCTCAATGGGATTCGAACCTCGATCTCCCACTGTCTTGTCTAACTCGAGAGTGACGCCTCGATCTCTGAAGCGAGTTTTTTATCATGTCAATTTAATATTTGGTAATGCATTAACTTATTTGCTTCTAGAACACGATAGCCATTTATATTGGATGGGGCTTTGCTTTTTTATAATATATATATATATATATATAGAGTCACGAATGAATATCATTTACAAGTATATTTTTCCATTAAAATTTATCGAAGGTATTTAACGTGCACTGTATGCACCGACTGATTATATCAGTACACAGTTTACAATCTAGCTTAAATCTATAACATGCATGATACATTTTTCGGGCATTCCGGGATTCGAATCCAGGACCTCTTAGTAGGCAAACACACTACCGACGGAGCTAAAGTGCAGGTCTTACAACTATACATTTTTTCAGTGCTTATCCAATACTAGAACAGAGGTGAACTGAGACAATTTTTTTGTCAGCATAATTTCATCAAACGCTGTGACCGCGTGGACTAATGCACCACTCTCGCGGTAGACAAGACAGAGGGAGATCAAAGTTCGAATCTCTGTTGAGTGTACTGATGCCTGTTTTCCACTCTTCCTCCACGCAAATCCGGTTACTTTCCAAATCTCTAAAATCATGAGAATAATTAACTGTTTGGATGCGCAAAATACGGTGCATTTATCAACGTAAAGATGTTGGAAGGATAGCGGGGTTCACACATACCAATTTTGAGACTTGGGCGGGTGAATTCGCTCATTTTTTTTCAGAGGCCAAAGCTACTGACTTACAAGCCCATTTATGACGGAAATATACCTGAATGTCAATGCTCCTAAAGACCTGTGCGTTTCAGAAATACATGCTTGCAACGTACCATCCTTTAAGATCTAATCTCTACCACTTGTACAGAGTAAGAATGTTTCTCAACGACTTTAAGCGCACAGTCAAACTTAAGGTGAACGTACTGAACAGGAATCTCGCAGTTGCAGAAGATATTGTTATACTTTCCCAATTTTCACTCCGGCGCAAATGGGCATGCCGTCTAAATGTCAGGCTCGTCTATTTCTTAGGGAGGGGTTCACTGTCAGCCGAGATATATCGTCTAAATGCTAAATTTGCCGTTCTTTAACCGATGGAGCCTCTGAGGGAGTGTTTATTTTTTCCAGCCGCGCAAATGCGGTTACACATCACGCCCTGTGACGTAAGGAGGTAGGAGGATTCAATCCCTACAAGTTTGACAAGTCCTATATTGTTCAAATACGGGCACACTTCTTCTAAATTCAAACTTACCAATTATCAATCCGTTAGCGTTATTAATACTTAAGGAGTTCGAGGTTCAAATCTCGGTCGGGTAAACTAGGGGTGTTTTTAACTCTCCCTCTATGCAAATGCGGGCTCAAACCTCCCAATTATCAATCCATTAGCGTGTGCCAGCCAGTGGACCGGGATTCGAACTCTCTGCAGTTTAGTATATTGCGATAGTGCTGTTTTTTTTTCACTCTCCATCTATGCAAATGTGGGCACCCTTCCTCTAATTTTGGCTTGAGGCTTAAGTGGCTAATTTGTTTTGCGTTAATATTAGTTATTATATCATCGAGCTCGTGTGGTCTAGAAATAGTATGTGTGTCAGATCACTAGGTAATTACGCTTGAGTTTCCATTTTAGAAACAGGTTATAGGGAAGTCGGGGGTTTGATCCCACCGCAAGCTATTTTTTGGGGTAAATTTTCATAAACCGTTTTCCGCTTCCAACTCTGGAAAATTGAGATGTATTCCCTTAGTAAATCTAATTTATTCAGCCTTACTTCTTTCTTGTGACAAGTATTAGACATGTAGAACGATGGGAGGTTGTGTGTAAGTTTAAATAAATATTCAGTGTAAGCTAAACAAATCCACGTCATAGTACTCAATATTATAGAATCCTTCATCAGCGTCGAGAGTATTTAGGGAGGTTTTTCTAATAGACTTTCCATTCTCCATCCGTGCAAACGTGGGCACACTTCCTCTAACTTTGGCTTGAGGCTTAAGTGGCTAATTTGCGTTGCGTAAATGTTATTTATTATGTCAGCATAGTTTCGAGCCTTAACCGATATTTGATATTGAATTTATGTAAAAGTTATATATTATTTCATCAAAATATAATTGCGAACTTTAAATTTCTTTGATACTTAAGTGGCTAATTTGTTTGGTGTAAATGTTATTTATTATATCACTAAAATATAGTTTCAAGAATTAAATGATATTTAATATTGCATTTAATACTACTTATGAATTTTTGTAAAAGTTATATAATCGGAAAAATATAGATGGGAACATTAAATGATATGTAAAATAAATTCAAGTTTCTCATAATTGTATTCAATACTACTTCGTGTATTAATATAAAGTTATATAATCGGTAAAATATAGATGAAAACGTTAAATGATATGTAAAATAAAACTTTTTTTGTGTGTGGAACCGAAGGGGGCGCCCCATTTGAAACGCCATATTCTTCTTTCGGGTTTGACAACTACGGGGCCTGAAGCACACGGCGAAAGATATCGGGGTTCGAGTCCGTATTGGGGGGATTTGAATACCTGCCGAGGTGTACTGTTGGCTAACGCACTAGATTTGTGCTGAGCTAGACTACCGAGGACTGGGAAAGATTGAGGTTCGAATCTCTGGCGGGTGAACTGATGTTTTTTTTTTCTCTAAATGGGTTACCACTTTCCCTCCGCGCAAATGTGGGTTCAAGCTTCCCGATTCCTAATCCGTTAGCGTAAATAGTACTTAAACGTGTTATAACCCGAACGGTTATTAAAACACTGTGCTAAAAATCATTTAGGGCCTACAAGAAGTTTTAAGAATTTCTACTACAAAATTTTAACTCAGCACCAATGACATTACTAAAGATATGAAAAAAAAATGCACATTATTTTATTATATTTTTTTCATCATTAATACGATTTGTCAAAAGTGACAGTTGCAGATTTTATCATCTGACGAATGAATATATGAATGAAAGTAATTTAAGTAACTTTCTTAAGTGTCAGAAACTACTTTCTCACCACGATCCCACTATAGCTTAACTGCTACCTGTTGGCCTTATGATTTTTGTAGGCTGATTTTTAAAAATTCAAATTATTTTGAAAATATCTAGAATGATTTTGCTTAAAATGTAACGATATATATATAGTATTTATGGAGTGTTTGGCATAAAAATGACAAACTAAGCTGTATATCTTTTTTTGTTTTTTTAAATTTGAATATTTAAAAAATAGCTTGAGTGATCTGGTTCAAAATTGGTATCGGAGGAATTCTTTTACATCGCCAATAACACATTTTCTTTATTTATCTAAAATAAATTAATTCAAGCGTAGTTTACTTACGACAATTTATAGAAAGTTTGAATTTTTTTTACTAACCGGGAAAATTGAATTCAAAATAGAAATCAGGGATTAGTTTTTTCATGATCTATAAGAATAACATACTTTTTTTTTCACATATACCAAATAATTTCGGGTAATTTACAAATAATTTATTTTTGAAAATTTAAATTTTGCTAAACATATTAGAACAATTTGGTTTAACGTTTATAATTACAGATTGTTATTGTGATCAACAAAACTATGTGTTTATTTTTTTTATGAATACATCATAGTACTTATTAATTGGTCACATACAGAAATATTATTATAGAATAATAATTGATTTTTCACCTTTTGGACATAACATGTTACACATTTCACCTAGTCGAGATCAGCTCTTATCTCACGCTTGTCTGTCGTGCGTGTGTACCGAGGCCGGTTTCTTCGTGCATGATAATTTGTTTGTTTGCCTAGCCAAGGACCCTAGTTCGATTCCAGATATGGGGTGAAAATGAGGGTTTAACCTTTCATAGTGATACATTAACTGCTCTAGACTGTATTTGTAGCTGTCCTAGGGTTCAATTTTATTTTTTACACACACTTTGCGAGGGGGTCCTGATCTCTATTCCATGTATGCTTGAAAATGTAGGTTTAACCGTTCATAGTGATACGTTAACTGCCCTAGACTGTATTTGTAGATGTCCTAGGGTTCAAGTTTATTTTATTACACACACTTTGCGAGGGTTCCTGATTTCGATTCCCTGTATGCTTGAAAATGTAGGTTTAACCGTTCATAGTGATACATTAACTGCGCTAGACTGTATTTGTAGCTGTCCTAGAGTTCAAGTTTATTTTATTACACACACTTTGCGAGGGGTCTTGATTTCGATTCCCTGTATGCTTGAAAATGTAGGTTTAACCGTTCATAGTGATACATTAACTGCCCTGGACTGTATTTGTAGCTGCCCTAGGGTTCAAGTTTATTTTATTACACACACTCTGCAAAGGTCCAGAGTTAGATTCCCTGTATAGCTTGAAAATGTATGTTTATCCCTTCATAGTGATACATTAACTGCCCTAGACTGTATTTGTAGCTGTCCTAGGGTTCAAGTTTATTTTATTACACACACTTTGCGAGGGGTCCTGATTTCGATTCCCTGTATGCTTGAAAATGTAGGTTTAACCGTTCATAGTGATACGTTAACTGCCCTGGACTGTATTTGTAGCTGTCCTAGGGTTCAAGTTTATTTTATTACACACACTCTGCAAAGGTCCAGAGTTAGATTCCCTGTATAGCTTGAAAATGTATGTTTAACCCTTCATAGTGATACATTAACTGCGCTAGACTGTATTTGTAGCTGTCCTAGGGTTCAAGTTTATTTTATTACACACACTTTGCGAGGGGTCCTGATTTCGATTCCCTGTATGCTTGAAAATCGTTCATAGTGATACGTTAACTGCCCTGAACTGTATTTGTAGCTGTCCTAGGGTTCAAGTTTATTTTATTACACACACTCTGCAAAGGTCCAGAGTTAGATTCCCTGTATAGCTTGAAAATGTATGTTTAACCCTTCATAGTGATACATTAACTGCGCTAGACTGTATTTGTAGCTGTCCTAGGGTTCAAGTTTATTTTATTACACACACTTTGCGAGGGGTCCTGATTTCGATTCCCTGTATGCTTGAAAATGTAGGTTTAACCGTTCATAGTGATACATTAACTGCCCTGGACTGTATTTGTAGCTGTCCTAGGGTTCAAGTTTATTTTATTACACACACTCTGCAAAAGGTCCAGAGTTAAATTCCCTGCATGGTCGACAAACGCCACAAGTCCCGGGTTCGAATGCCATCGGTGATATCTAGCAGGAGAAAGCATAAATAATAACTTTGACTGTTTTCACATTTCAGCCCTGAAAAAAATGACGGTACATCAATAATTTTATTATTTTATCTCTCTCATTCGGGCGGTGTTGGAGGGTTCGAATGTCAATGACACGCAAATGTGGGTACACACCTCGCCCTGTGACGTCCCTTAGAGGGCAACAAACGCATGGCAAATGCTGTTACACATTTCACCTGGTCGACATCAGCTTTTATCTCACGCTTGTGGCCATTTTCAGGTGCCATGTGGGGTGTTTTTAACTCTCCCTCTATGCAAATGCGGGCTCAAACCTCCCAATTATCAATCCATTAGCGTGTGGTAGCCAGTGGACCAGGATTCGAATCCCTCTGCAGTTTAGTATATTGTGAGAGTGCTGTCTTGACCTGGGGGGGGGTAGTTTTTCACTCTCCCTCTATACAAATGCGGGCTCACTTCTGCGCTCTTTAATATTTTATTCCGGCAAAGCTGACACGTGTATATTGCCGGCGCCTTTCTGTCACAACGTATTTTAGGGTCAGAACGGTTGAAACACCTTATTCTTCTCTTGTGTTTGGTAACTAAAGAACATGAAACAACCGGCAAAAGTCACGCAAATAAGTTTTTTCACCCTCTCATAGTTACACTAATATTTTATAGACCGGTGGTCGCGGGGTACAAGACGTCAGGCTCGCACTAAGGGGGGGAAGACTATTTTAACCAAACAAAATCTCCGAAAGTATTGAACACAAATCATATATATTAGCTTTAATAAACTTGAAAAGAAATGCGAAAAAATATAGCCACGCACACACGGAAAAGGGATAAAATACACACATTTAATTAGGAAGATTCAATGATTAATTTGTAATAAATACTTACCTACTTTAGTGGTCGCATGGTCTAAGACGTCACTCTCGTGCCAATGACAGGGAGTTTGGTGTTCGAATCCTAGTCAGGCGTGCTGAGGATAGTTTATAAAAAAATTGATTTACATTCTCTATCCACGTAAATGCTAGTACACTTCCTCTAAATTCATCCGTCCTCATCTTTCGCTCACTAGCGTAGTTAGTAAATATTTGTATAGCCTGAATAAGAAGTGGGACGTGGTGCTTTTCAAAAATACTGTGGGGGAAGGTGATAATGAGAAAATAAAACAATAGAATGATGGAAACAGTTGACTGTTAAACCTACCTGTGGGTCTAAAACCCTGGTAGTATAGTCTGTAGCTAGTAGGTTCAGCTCGTATGGGGCGAATATAAGTACATTTATATATTTAAATAAACGTGCTGCATTGAATAATTAGAAGCTAGATTCTACTACTATTATGCCATAAAAATCAAAATTTAAAATGTTTTGAGTAGTTTAAAATAATTCTCAATATTTATTAGGTAGGTAACTTTAAAGAAAATATTGATTGTCTTGAGTAGAATAAAAAAAATACAATCAATTTAAAAGCGGTCTTTTCTGAGAGTTAATAATAGTTTCTGATGACGGATTGTCTAGATGTGTGCCACATGAAAGGTGTCGCCTTCTCATTGGTCGAAAATAACATTTCAGCATCGGAGCCTACCCGGTCCGTGTAAGTACCGTTATATCGCATTTGCGTTAAAGCTTTCACAGAGGACGGAGGTCTTTCTTCAGCGCTGTCTAGGGGTGGATCCTCGGACAGTCAGGCGTGCAAATGCTGGTTCGCCCCGTGACTGGAGGGGGTAAGCACGTTGACTCGACAAACGCCAAAAGTCCCTGGTTCGAATCCCGTCGATGATATCTGGGCAAAACTTTTTTTTTCACTCTCGCAAATGTGGGGTGCATTTTTCAACTTGCCTGAAGCATTGGACGGACGCGCACCTACTTGATTAATCCTAGACAATAGCCTCGATAAAATATATATGTATGTTGTTATATTTTGAAGTTTAGCTATAGTAATGGAAATGCCTGCGTGTTTATTTTTTCCATCCGCACAAATGCTGGTACACATCACGCTCTGTGACTGGAGGGGTAAGGACTTCGACTCGACAATCGGCAAAGTCTCTGGTTTGAACCCCGTCGTTGATATCTAACCGAGTAAACATTTCAACCATTTATAAGAAAACACTAGGTGATAAAACTGAATACATCCCAACTAGTAGGGGGTTCGAAACCTTGTACTAGCTCCGTTTTTTTTATCTAGAGATCGGTGCTTATCAGTCACGGGGTCTGGTTCGAATCCCTTGGGTTGAATAATCTTTTTTAGACAGACAATTTTTTTCAAAGATTTTGAGCTATTTTTTTTTCTACATGAAAACACGCATATTTTTAATCCACCCGTTATACTTTTTTATCCTCCTGGTTATTTCTAGTCGAGTATCATTAGTTGTTTGTATATATTTTAATTCTAGTCACCCCCATGAGGCCTTCTAGTTCGAGTTTCTACCAAAAGATGGCTGTAGCTTCTAGAAACAGAGTACCCAAAATTAGCTTTGAGTCCACGACCTCTGTGACATGGGGTGGGACTTGGGTGATGGGTTGGCGGGAAAGACGAGTTCAAGAAACTTTAAACGTTTGCTTATTGCAACATAAAATTTTCCACTGGGAGGCAACTGACCCCCTCCTACCCCCCCTAAACATTATGGGTCGCTGCAACAAGGGAAGAGGGAGGAAAAAGAGAAAGGATGCGCAACCGTTATGCGCAGTGGTCACTACCCGGTAAGCGGCCGACCAGCAAAGATACTCTCCATTCTACGCAGGACAGTCGTAGCGAGAGGTTCGTGCAGAGACGTATGCTCACCATCCAAATAAAAATATACTCCAATGTCCTTCCCCCTACCCATACATGAATAATTAATTAACAATCATTAATAATTAAGAAAAAAAAAGACCCACACAAGTACCAACATGTTCAATGTGTGGTGGGGTTGTAGGGGATGGGGGGTGTAGGGGAGGGGGGGTTGTAGGGGAGGGGGTTGTAGGGGAGGGGGTGTAGGGGAGGAAATTTCGTAATCAACTGGTGGAGATTTTGTAATCAGAGCGGAGGGGTGGGGGTGGAGGGGGAGGGGAAAATCAACAGCCAATCAGAGAGCGAGGGGGCGTGGTCACGTGACCAGCTCTAAGCCTATCAGCGAGCTGTTTTCATAGGTCAACCGGGCTACTTAGGTGTCATGTATTTAGTGCAGCGGCACACTTGAGACGTTCTCAATCTGACTATGAAACTGGCACATTCCGTTAGAGTTTAGGTAGGTGTCATGTATTTAGTGCAGCGGCACACTTGAGACGTTCTCAATCTGACTATGAAACTGGCCCATTCCGTTAGAGTTTAGGTAGGTGTCATGTATTTAGTGCAGTGGCACACTTGAGACGTTCTCAATCCGACTCTGAAACTGGCCCATTCCGTTAGAGTTTAGGTAGGTGTCATGTATTTAGTGCAGCGGCACACTTGAGACATTCTCAATCTGACTATGAAACTGGCCCTAAGTGATCCGGCTGAAAAGGAGATATATTGGATTGGTGGCTGTGCTTGGCACTGTAACTACATGCAGAGCAATTGGTTGGTTAAGAAGTGGGAAGGAGGGTAGGGGGGAGGGGCTGAAGGAAACAAACCCATTATACTAATTGTGGTGCAATGTAACGGAGCGGTTCTAAGACTGGTACGGCATTATTGGAATTAAAGAGAGAGCTCAAGAAGTAGTCTTACAAATTGTTTAGCGTTTCTTTATTACTTTTCCAGTCTTGTTTATTATATTAGGTAACTAATATTCTTGGGCTACTAGCTTCTGGGACCTTCAGAGCTTCCAAAGTATTAAAACATCAAACTTTTGTGTTCTAAGCCGGCGTGTATTGGATGTTCGCGTAAACTGATAATAAATTATGGTAGACTCACATAAATATAAACTTATCTAACTTCAAAAATGTACACGTTCGGTCTCAGGGAATAATAACTTTACTTTACATCCATTAATGTTTCCAACTTATAGCCTGAATCTGTTTTTTATTCAAGTCATATATTTTTTCACTACCAGCTTGCTAGGCCTGCCATAACTTCATACCTTATAATCAAACTTAAGACTAGGAAAGTCACAACACCCAGTCCCCGGCCGTTAATTTAACAATGTGAGAGGGTAAACCCACATGTCACCAATGATAAGATTCTCAACCCTGTCAGGAATTGAACGTAAGACCCTTAAATCTGTAGACAGACATGCTATCGACTGAGCTGAAGTGTCAGTTGCAGGAAATATTGACTCCACTTTGCTAAGTGGCACGCGGTCCAAACGACAAGAATATTTTGTCTGGTTTGCCGTTCGAATCCCAGCTGGGTGTACTGAGGCTATTTTTATAATTTCCTAATATTCTTCCACGTTAATGTGGGTGAATTTCCTCTAAAATGTACCTTCCTTATCCCTTTCCTATTAGTGTGTGTAAATATGCGCATAGTCTGGGACAAATAATAAGAATCAAAGCAACTTAAAAAAAAGTTCACTAATCCGTAAGATTAAATAATGTTTTACACCTAGGGTAATCGAACGGGGAACCCTACATTTTAAATCGGCCCTCAAACACTCAACAGCAAAAACGTATGAAGAATGCTACCAAACGAACGGCACTTTACCACTGCATGTCGTTGCAAGACACATCGTGACCGTCTTACATAAACGGGCGTTTCTATTCTACCGGTACTTGTTATCAGGGATCATAGAAATATATTCACAGTGGCAGAAGAAAGTCCTTGAATTTGTCCTTATTACAATCCTGTATTGACCTTGAACATTCCCGCAGTACGTTGACTACAACCCTCGCTCCTTTTCACAAGTCGCATGTACGTTATCATAAAATGTAGAGAGTTCACACACGCGAGAACTCACTCGCAGGAACTACTCTACGTGTCGCACGCGCTCACTCGGGTCTCATTGATAAAACCGTAACATTGACCGTTGAGCATGCCACATACATCCACGACTAGTGTAGAGCATTGACTGGTTCCTCTAAGTTGATAAAAACAAGAACTCGCGAGGCTGTAAGGAAGAAACAGCATGGTGTTACGATTGAGCCACCGCGGCCTTGAATTTACATGATTATTTACTGTAGTCGGCAGATTGACCGTAAAATGGTTGTATAACTTAAATGGTGATTCTATTCATCTATGGGTTCTTATGACATTTTGTAGTTATAAAGCTTTCTTTATAAAACAAAACTTTCGAATGGATATAATATGTTTAGATAGTGGAAGAAAGAAAATATATTTTATATATAGGCCTGTGTTTTTTTTTCCTTAAGTAATTTTTGGTGATTATCATACAATGGAATTTTTATGTATATCTCACCTCGGAGACCCATAGATCACGTGGTAGGTGCCAACCGATTGCTTTTTTTTTTCTTAAATTTAGATGGTGTATTGTGTAATCAGACTTTCTCCCTGTTGAGTTATTGTCTATATATATATATATGTTTGTTTTACAGACGGATTACACTAATAACAACCCCAAAAATAAACGCTTCGGTGGCCTCATGATCTAAGGAGTCATTCTTGCAATACACTAGACTGCCGATGAAGGCGAGCTAGGGGTTCGAGTCTTGGTCTGGTGGTTTTTTCTAAAATAGTTTTACACTATCCCTCCACGCAAATGTGAGTCCACTTCCTCTAAATTTAACCTTACTCATCCTTAGCCCACTAGAGTAATTAGTATATATGCGTTCAACCCAAAGAGGTATTAAAACGCGGTGCTAAAAAAACTCCAAAAAAATCAACAACAAAAAATTATCTAATACCTTTACTAAATAACTATTTGTTGATTTTCCTTGTGTGTGGTTTTGTTTTTACCTTGGTTTCAACACTTTGTCAGATAGAAAAAAAATACTCTCAGACCTGCTTTTTTTAAATAAAAAAAACAACGACCGTTGTTTCCCGAATCCAATCGGGGCTGTTTATTTTGTGCTGTCATGTTGGCTACATCGCTACCAGCCTTGATCCCCGCGCAGAGCTAGCCATTGTCGAATAATGCGATTACCAAGAGTTGTATGAGGGGAATAGGGAGGGGGAATAGAGCGCTTGACCGGTCACGTGATCCAGTAGAATTGTTATGCGGACAGCATATCGTCCCCTTTCCCTTCTCAACCTCTTTTTCTCCTCCGACCACGAATAGTGTCAGGTGCGCTAATCTAGAGATTGGTGTGAAATTGACCTTTACGTTAGTCTTCATTCAACAAACCTCAAGATTTATTGGTCACCTTAGCAGAATCTCGTTACGAGGGAAATATATGTTCTAATCCTGGAGGGTTGGAATGGTAGATTTTTCAACTTACATCTACAGACGAGGCTTGGGTTCACTATCAGAGGGGTGAGAGGTGATTCTATTAGCTATGTCTAGGGCCAGGATGTTTATAACATGTGATATTTTTATTCTGGACTTTTTTTTATGTCTAAAAGGATATAAACATGTTTTGAGCTGCCCTGATTCCAAATTTGTTTTTTTTTGGCGTGTAATTGAATATTTGATACCTTTTCAGCTTTAGTACATAGATAAAACCTATTAACGTAGATAGTAGATGTTAAGGGTCTATAATGCATATTTAGGAATTAAAGTGCCTAATTGAGGCATATTTTGTAACTTGGACTTTCAAAAAATAAATGGTACAGTGCACTGAATAAACTTTCTCACTCCTAATAATGAGTTATATATCCTGTTACGTAAACATATTGGATAAAAAAGGAACATGCCAGTCCACCAAGGAGCGTATTACTCAACTGCCCATTTCCCAAACCTCAATTTAAAAAAAATATGTATTTGCTTACAGGTACGAAACTATTAGTTTTATAAAAATATATTTTAATTTTGTTTTAATAGTGATAAGACTTTGCAATGATAAGTTATATCTTACCTGAACGAACTGCAAAGTTATTACCAAATATCGGATATCCGCTTACATAAACTACCCTCTAAAGTCATTTTCCCGGGAAAATAAAATGCACCATTTTGTTTGTAATGTTAAAAAATATGCCTCGATACTAATTTTAATAAAAATCGTGAGGGCAAATTTCTAGAAAATTTATTATTTCTCTTTTTTCCCCTTAGGTTAATTACCCTTAATTATAGGGTTAAATATCTAATTTCAAAAACACCTCTGGATAAACTTATACAGTAAAACCTTGGATTGCGAGTAACTTGGTCTGCGAGTGTTTTGTAAGACGAGCAAAAATTTTCAAAAAATTTTAACCTGATAAACGAGAAATGTCTTGCAATACGAGTAGTGCTAAGTCTACGTCAACGATTTGTAAAGTATTAAATAAGAAAGACGAAATAAGGGGGCTAGATGCAGCAAAAGGAGTCACTAGAATACCAAAGCAACGGACAAGTGTTCTCTAAGATGTAGAAAAGTTGCTCTCGTATGGTTAAACGAGAAGCAACTAGCAGGTGATATTGTGACCGAGAACTTTATCTGCGAGAAGGCAAAGACCTTGTACGCTGATCTCGTAATTAAACTGCCAGGTACGTCGACAGAAAATGAAGAAGGCTTCAAGGCGGGCAGGGGATGGTTTGATAACTTTAAGAGAAGAAGTGATACCCACATTGTTTTGAGGTACGTAGTGGCTGCGAGTTCGGACGCTAAGGCAGCTGAGGCGTTTGTTGCCAAGTTCCAGAAGCTCATGGCTTCCGAGTGCTATCTGCCACAGCAAGTTTTTTACTGAAATGAGACACGGCTATTTTGGAAAAAGATTCCAAAGAGGACCTACATTACAGCAGAAGAGAGTGCAATGCCCGATCACAAGCCCACGAAAGACCATCTCACCTTCTTGTTGTGTGCTAATGCAAGCGATGATTTCAAAATCAAGCCCCTTCTCGTGTATCATTCCGAGAATCCACGAGCCTTCAAGAAATGCAAGGTGCAAAAGAGCCAGTTAAACGTTATTTAGAGGTCCAACAGAAAGGCTTTTGTCACCTGTTTCTTGTTGAGTGGATCAACGAGGTACTCGGTCCTGCAGTGAAAAAAAACCCTTTTAGAAAAGAGTTTGCCATTCACAGTCTTGCTGGTTATGGATAATTCTCCTGCTCACCCTCCAGGCCTTAAGGACGACTAACTGGAGGAATTAAAGTTCATTAAGGTCAAATTCATTCCTCCTAACACCACTCTATTACTCCAGCCCATGGATCAGCAGGTAATTTTAAACTTTAAACAGCTTTACACCAAAGCACTATTTCAGCGATGCTTCGAGGTGACCAAAGGAGCAACACCTTACCCTCCGAGAGTTTTGGAAAAAGCATTTTCACATCGTAAACTGCCTCAAGATCATTAATAAAGCCTGGGATGGGGTCACCAATAAAAGCCTCAATTCTGCTTGGAGAAAACTGTGGTCTGATTGCGTCGAGGTGTTTTCTCATGAACAGGAGCCACCAGTGGCGAGCAACTGCAAGAAGTTATGGAGATCTCATCGGAGGAGGAGGAGTAGGAGGAGGAGAAAAATATGAATGAATCCCTCATTTCAAATGAGATTAGGAAGATGTGTAAAATGTGGGAAACAGTGCAAAATTTTGTAGAAAATCACCGCCCGAATAAGGCTGTAGCAGTGCAAGCGATGAATCTGTTTAACGACAATGCTATGTTACACTTCCACGAAATCCTCAAAAGCAAGTGTCATTGGATATGTTCCTTGTTAAAGTCGCACAAAAAGAAAAATATTCCAGTGAGCCAACATATACCAGTGATTTCGTTAGTTACAGTGAAAGTCGTTTTAAGCAATAACACACCTCCTTTTCTCCCCTCTCTCGTCTACCTCACACCAGCCACGATTAAATTTAATTAATAAATTTGATTAAAGTACAGTTAAATTTAAATAACGAAAATAAAAAAGGTAATTTTTTTGTTATTAATCATTTTTAGAATAAATATTTTTGGGTTGTGGACGAATCATCTGAGTTTCCATTATTTCTTATGGGGGAGATTCGCTTTGATATACGAGTGCTTTGTATTACGAACACGTTTACGAAACGAATTATGCTCGCAATCCAAGGTTTTACTGTATTCCAAATTAAAGCCCAATCGGAAAAATTGTTTTGGCTCTAAGCTGATTTACAGACATAGACAGATGGAGACGGGAAAACCACTTGTTCGGGGGGGGGGGGGGGGGGTTCTTGAAATATCAGTATCCATCAACATTTTGGATTAAATATTGTTGATGATTACAATACTATCTCTCTCTGAGGGGTCATGAGAAAGTAAAAACTAACACATGATACACAAAAACCTGTGAATACAGAATCACTAGAGATATTATTCGTGTCAAGAGAAATCAAAATCGTTTGTAGGATACCAATTTTTAGTTTTACGTGTTTTAGTGCTCGTGGGAGCTTACCTCAACTTACAACATGATAACAGTACATTTTAAAACTGCTTCAGTAGCCTCATGATCGAAGGCGATACTCTCGCAGTTGACGGGGAGATTGAGGTTCGAATCTCAGTCGAGTGTACTGAGGATGGTTTTTACAAAATGGGTTTCCAATATCTTCCTCCATACAAATGTGGGTACACTTCTTCTAAATATGACATTCCTTAACCCTTAGCCATTAGCCATAAACCCAATACACTGATCCTTGTTTTTATATTATAACTGTTCGGACTCTTTTAGTTATTTAAGGTTGTACCTATACATATATGAATTGTTCCAATTTTCAACTCTACGAGAGGGTTTTTATTCTATTAGTTTAGGAATTATTTTACTACTGATGACGGGGTATCGAGGTTTTAACTAGGTTTGTGACCTAGCGTGGTTTTTCCTTCATGATTTTCCACTCTCCCTCCACGCATATATAGTACACTTCGACTCTAGTCTAGTATTTCTGATTTATAACACATTAGCGTAATTAGTATTTAAGTGTATAGCCCGAACGGGTAATAAGGCGTGGAACTAAAAACCAACAAAAAAACTTCATAGTCCCTATCTATAAGCTCTTTAATTTCAAAAGAATGGTAATTTATGAATTGAAGTAGTTCTTGAGTGATATATAATCTCTTCATTGAAAGTCACACATCCAGTAGCTAAACCAGCCTGCCGGAAGCCGTTCTCGATAGTGGCGATTGCCATACTCCTACTTGCGTTGTCGGTAAAAGGTATACACAGTAAAGCAGCCTGTCTGTCTTTGCTTGCTGCAACCTGCACTCAGCTTTTCGTCCATCTTACCATTCCATAATTCCAGTTGCTCTAAGCTACCAAAGTAAGAAGCTCTGCTAGAGAAACAGTTTTTTAAGACTGAACAGTATAGGTTTGTTTTCAAAAAGCTACGATATTATAATGACGTTTTCCCTGAAACATTTGAGTTTTTAGGCTCACTAAAGCCAAATATGATGGTTCGTAATAAAATAAAATTTTAACATATAAGCCCTATTAAAATTTATGTGAACTATAACAAACTACCCGCCTCGGTGGCGTAGTTGGCTAACGCGGTTCACTACAATTAAGTCCACTAAATCCAGAATCGAGTAATGTATTTAGAAGTAAAAGAAAATAACAAATAATGGAAGCACACCTTTAGATTTCTTTGACTACGAAGGGTATTCCAAGCTTCAGCTTGCTATTTTTATTGGTTTTGGAGATACCTGTGGTAGTAGTCACGCATTATTAGGAGTAAGGCTAGAAATGTTTGTACAGAAGTTAAGAAAATTGCCTGTGTCATATTCTCAAGTTTCACTGGGTACATATGCTAGAATATTCCAGTTCTATGTTTTCTGGTTTTGGAGTTATTCCCATATCTCATCATTTGATTATAAGGAGGTAGAGGGGAAGCGATAAAATGCCAGTGGTTTTTGTAGTTTTTATAGAAAAACTTTTTTTGCCAAAATAAATAAAATTTTGTTCTAATAGAAACATAGTTTAATTTTATACACATGGTGATATTAACAGTTCTTGAATAGCTGTCCTGAACATAGCAGCAGTAGATGGTAAATTAAAAAAAAATTGCCATTAAATTTCAGGATAGTATTTACAGATATTCAAGAACAGTTGATGTCACAACGAAAAGAAAATTAAACCATGTTTATGCTGGATCATTATTTGAATTGTTTTACAAAAAATATGTGTTGATTAAAAAACCTGCAAAAACCCTTACCTTTCCTCACAACCCTTCTACCCTAGCCATAAAACTCATCATATAGGGGTTAAGATAATAAATCTGAGAGTTTGACATTATTTTAATCCCCCCTTTTCTATTTATTACTAACATCCGTTCTAAATATGTTTGTTGTGCGACGAAACCAATTTTATGTTGGTAGCCTTGGTTTTGCCAAAGCTCGCTTCAAGAGTGTTAATGCATAGAGAAATGTATACTATGGTTAATGTTTTAGTTATTTATTTTCTGATATCCATGGACTTAATTCCTTGCGTCTTCATATTACCTATGAGGTATATATACAAAGTGGAAATACACAGTTTAGTTTACTCACTCCTAAATGTGCAAAAAAATATAATCAAAATTTTTTTCGAGAGGAATGCAGTTTATTAACAATCAACAAACTTGTGTGACCTTTTTTAAGAACAAAAAAATGCATTATAGCGACCGGCTTGGAAGTAGCCACACCCAAGGAACAGAGGGGTGAAAAGAAGTATTAATTTATTTATTTTTCAAATTTTACAGCACGTTATTGGAATTTTGACAGTATATGTCAAAACTATTACTTTTTACAACTCACCATAATTTTACTAATGATTTTGGAAGCCCTGTTATTCTTTGAATATCTTAAATTATTTTTGCATTTTCTAAGCTGATTAAATTTGAAATCATCCTTTAATACTCTAGTGTTGGTTTTGAAAAAGTTGTTGATTCTTTTTTCTAATAGACAAAACATTGTTATAATGTGATTTTGAACCCCATAGACATTGGTCAAGGTCTTTATAATTTCTTTAGCTTTGCCTGCTGTTTTCAAGCGGCGGGTCCTGAGCTTCATAAGCTGGGTGGGTTGAAGACCCCTTTGGAGGAATAATCACTTAAAACACAATATTTTTGGAATGTGAACAAATATTAGTTTAAAAATTAATAATATATAGATACATTATACATGTATATTTATTGGTAGTTTAAACATTACTTATTCACACAGTTTGCACAAACAACATGAATTTAGAAACTAGTCCATATAATGATGGGTATGCGGCGCAGGACTAGCATACCCAGAGAATACGCCACTGATATTTAGTATGTAAGTGTAAGATCAAAACCAATAAAGATATTGAACGTTATCTATGTATAGATTTTATTATGTTAAATAATCACGATTTGCCATCTTATATCAATACAAAATAACTAACACAAAATACAGTTTTTCTTTGGATTTTAGATTGAAATGTTTTCTGTAACTACTCCTTGGATTTCAGTTGAGAGTGAGTTGAGAGTTAAGTTGCAAGTGAGACAGAAAAAATGAATTATACATCCAATATAGGAGAATACGACATTGATCACATATTTAAGGACCAAATATTTGAAAAACATTAATTTTATTGGATTTTAAAAGAACATAATATGTAGCCTATGTGTTAACCGGACGTCCAAGCAATATCCAGCGCAATCAGTGTAGTGGTTTTTGCTTTAAAGGAGCATATAGAGACCAACTTATTTTTATATATAATAATAGATAAATTATTTTGAAAAATATTGAACAGATCACTTTTGTAATGAAACGGCTCAAGATTTTAACCCTAAACCTCTTAGATATTTGATTGGTTTTAACTTTAATGAGGTGTTTAAAAAAATTACGTTGATCGTAAGAAGCCGAATGTGGTCAGAGTTCACTATAGTTGCAGTCCTTGGCACTTAGCTTCGTGTCAAGAGCCTGAATTCAAAACAATCAACAGCATATTTGTATGACAAAGGCTCTTGTACAAAAGCCAATCTTGAACTCTTTTTTTTCTCGCGATCTATGATGATCCGGATCAAAAATTCCCATCCCAAACCTTCTTCTTTCATGCCTCTGTAAGTAGTAAATCTGGCAAACATCCCCGTAGTACTTAGGGATTAAATGTCAGCTGCGAGCTTAGTACCACTTACTACCCCACCCCTGTCCACCCCTGTCCATCAATAACAAGCTGAAGCCAGGGGAAATGAGCGTGGTGGTATTAAAACTGGTTCCAAAGAGGCTTGGAACATATTGGTTCTGTATGCACCCATTACAACTTTTCAGAGGTTTTTTACTAACGGAATATTCCTATCCATACCTGATCACGTTTGGCTGATTGGAATAAGGATCAAGCCTTAAAGCTATGGTTGGTCATTAAGATTGAGTTAAAATCACTACAGTTAACGAGTTATATAAAGTCAAATCTATCTTTTAGACTGCTTTCAATAAAAATTTAGTCCAACAAGAAATCATATGAGATGTATGTTTCAATAAAATTAATTTAGTTCTTGAAATGAAAATCTGTTTTTAAAATTATTATCCATTTTAAATGACACATAGTTAATGTAATTTTTATATCTGGATGGTTTTATTTTTTCTAATGTTGTAGTTAACAGTGTCGTAATTCATAAATAAATTTAGCTTTCTAATCTAACTTTAATCGTGTTTTATTTTATCGTTTTCATAATTTATTTATCATTATATAAAGAGAAAGAAGATTTTTAGAACTCAATATAGAGGCAAATTTTTATGCGGCTTTCCATACTGAAAAATAATTGTTCCATAATATTTAACCAAATTTTAATTTTAATTCAGTGAATCTACTCATAAAAGTGAACAGTTTTAGGAAAACATGAATTCTATTCGTATAAAAAACTTTCTATTACAGAAAATCGTGATCTATAAGTCAGTTTTCTATTAGCTTCAAATAAAGTATGGTTAGTGCTTTTCTATTTTTTTTTATCGAAAATGAACTGTGCCTGCTAACTTTTTTTTAAGAAATATAGGTATGTTTTATTATCTTTGGTTGTTAACAATATACACGAATGAAGTGATTATAATTTTCATGATTTGAATGCATTCTTTCCTACCTATAGCCCTACTAGGTGCTACACTCACACCCAGAAAGCTATAGCCTTAGTGTTATTAGTGGTATATCTTTACGCGTAACCTTAAAAGGTCCACATCTCTTTATTTGCACCTGTGTTGTGCCTTAAGGTGGGATGGAAGGGGTCGCGAGAAAAAGACAGTGTCTTGGCGGTTTTTATGTCAAAATAAACAAATTATTGCTCCAGTACAAACATAGAATTCGATTTTATTCACATGGTGACATCAACAGTTCTTGAATATCTGTCAAGGGTTCCTAGATTCATAAAAAAAATCTTCATTTAATGTTTGTCATATAATGCCGCTATGTTCATGAAATATTCAACAACTGTCTGAAAAAAGTTAACTCTATGTTTGTACTGAAGCAATATTTTATTTATTTTGGCCAAAAGCAATTTTTCTATCAACGCTGCAAAAACTGGCCTTTTGTCACGTTCCTACATCCCCACCTTATGCTCATCAAATAACATCAGTTCGCTCCTTTAATTCACTCTATTCCTCTAAGAGCTTTTGCAATTCAAAGGACTTTTATAGTCTCACTTGAAATAAAAATGATATTTTTAGATTCGAAAATTTGCTTTAGAAGAACTAAATTAATATTAATTATAATTATTGAATACTTGTGGGCTCTTTTAAATGTACCACAAAATTTCGTGGCACCCCCATTGAAAACCATTTGTTTATTTAGTGAGATTTATGTAGAGATAAACTTGTAGAAAAATATAGACATACTTTTTTTGGTGGTCACCATTGGTAGCATTTAGCTTTATTTAAGTTTGACCTCGGTGGTCTTGGGGTAAAGTCCTCGCCTCAGGACCCGACGTTCATGGGTTAAGACCCAGCTGCGGTCGATTGATTTTTTTAGCTAAAAAAATCAGTAGCACAACTTCCTTAGTAGGGGATGTAAAGCTGCCTGCCCCATGTCGATTGTGGCATGTAAAATAACTTTGAAAGGTATGTGAAAATACATTCTCAGCAAAATTGGTGGGACCTTTCGCTCTAGCTCATAGAAGTTCTCGTGTATTAATATAATCAATCTGTTCAAAACGTGCACGTTAAGATTCGGATGGACATCTCGAGGTTTTGCAAATCTCTCTTCCAAGTAGTACTATGTATTACCACCTCACTAGAGGTGCGCTACTGTAGCTATGACAGTAGTATGACAGTCACCACACCGACCCCTCTCACCCCTTATATACTCCCCCCTTTCACAGTGTCCTTACATTCTACAGTTAATCCCCGAATTCTTTCAACTTTGTTGCTCGCTAAACAACAAAAGACAAGCTGTCACCGATGTACTCTCCAAGGAGCGATGCCGAGTTTTGAGCCGTAATCTAGGTTTTTTATAGAATGACGTCCAAAGTCAAAGGACAAGGGCTCGAATCCCTGTCAAAGTACAATTATTTCATAGTTACCTTAGGAAATCATTATTTACAATCAATTGTGACATTTTTATCTAGTTTATTACTGTATGAACATGTAAAAATATATTTTCTTTTCTATATTTAAAAAAATATAGCCTTTCTTTTTTTTTTTAGTAACATAGTTTTTACAGTCACTACTTGCGCAAACTATTTAAATACATAGTATAAGGAGGTTAGAATTAGAAATAAGTGCACCACAATTTGTGTGTAAAGAAGATATAAAAACCAAAGTGAAAACCACACTTTGTTCTAGATGATAGGGTGTTAAAAAAAATTGGAAATATCTTTAAAAAAATGTAATGAGTCAGAAAAAGATGGCCAAAGTTGATGAAAAATTGTAATGTTTTAAATGTTATTTCAATTAAATAGAATGTACACACTGAATGCCTACGTTACTTTACAAATAGGCCCTACTGTTAACATTTTATTAACACCATACAAACAAAAACATTGTATTCTAAGATCTAAAAAAATCTGAATTAAATAAAACTCGGTAAACCACGTTTCCATGTAAAATCAATAATTTATTACTATAATATGATTATAACATCTAGAACTAAGTTTTTGTTTTTTATTGTTTCATTCAGCACAGGTTATTAACAACTTAATCTGATTAGGTAGAGATGAGGAAGGTAGCTAAGAGGAAGTGAACCCACATTTGCGTGGAGTGAAATGGGAAAACCAGAGTGATAAATCATTTTTAAAACGTTTAAAGTATGTAATGTAGTATGTATTATGTATGTATGTATGTAGTATGTAGTATGTATGATGTATGTATATACACATTAACGGAAAACCCTCTTCAGCTCACGCAGACAGATTAGAACCTCGACCTCCCCATCAAAGCCGATCAAACCAAACGCAAGCAACGGCTAGAACACCGCTGCGGGTAACTAAGCTTTTTAAACAAATATTTACTTTCTCTCGACACCTTGGAGCGAGAATATTGTGACCCTCAAAAATTTTAATCCGAGATTTTGATAAATGTCGACTTTTCATGACCCTCTGAAACAAAAAAATGGGAGGTTTTCGCAATTCCATTTGTCTGAATGTCTGCACCTTGGTTTGGGCTAGAGCCAAAACCATTTTACCGATTGGGCTAAAACATTTTATCTGGGGTTTCAGGAGGTCCCCCCCTAGGGGTTTTTGGAATTAGATATCTAACCCTAAATTTAAGGGTAATTTATTGAAATACAAAAAAAGAATAAATCTTTTTTCTCGAAATTCGCTCTAACAATTTTGATTATATTTTATATCTGAACACTGTTTATAATAAACACAATGGAAATTTTAATTTTTTCATGGACATGACTTTGAGGGTACTTTACATAGGGGAAATTTTCAAATTTTCATAATTTTTCCACAACTATTTGAGATACGTAATCACTTACCATTGTAAAGTTATTAAAGAAAAAAATATTTACTTGAAATATATTTTTATAAAACCAATAAGTTCTGAGATATAAACAACTATAAATATACTTTTTAATACAGGCCTTTGAAAATTAATTTGATTCTAATGCTCTTTGGTTAACCAAGATGTTTCTCTTTTCTCAATTTTTGGGAACAGTGTTTCTAGTTCTTAATGCCAAAGAGTATGTAACTGTATATTATTTCATTTATGATTTTTGGTGGAGTGTTTCTACAACAATGTGTAGGTATACCTATTATTTCGTTTCACAAATCTTACGAGTTTTTAGTAAATGTCTATTTCAAGAAAAAAGCGAGAGAAAGTCTGAGTGGTACCATTTATTTTTTTATTACTAAAATACAAAATTTCCCCTACCTCTATGGTTTGTGGACCTATACTTTCTAAGACACTTTCATTATTATTATTATTATTATTATTATTTTAATTATTATTATTATTATTATTATTATTATTATTATTATTATTATTATTATTATTATTATTATTACTATTGTTGGAGTTCCCGACGTATCGACACAAGTAACACCAATAAGATTCCTTTACTCATTTTAATATGCCCAACAATATCCATAATTTCTAAACTTTTTTTTAACAACCTGTAGATACGTGTGTGCATGTGAGTGTAATATCTTTTAAAATAAGTAAGTCTTGAGATTAAAATCATTTTATGACAATTTTCAGGGGAGATAAATAATAGCTTTGACACACATGGCCCGCTCCCCTAAATTAAATTCCTGGATGCGCCCCTGAATCTTAATATCTTCAAAATTAATCCTGCTGTAAGTACGAAAAGGTCTTGTTTGTCTATAAAACATGAATAAAGTTATTTATATAAAGCATATTTTTATTTAGCACAACGTCTTACTACTCGTTCGGCTTATACGCTAATGGGTTAGGGATTGGGAAGGTTGAATTTAGAGGAAGTTAACCCACATTTATGTGGAGGGAGAATGGAAAACAATTTTTGAACCCTCCCCCCCCCACGCCCCATTTCACCCAACCGAGATTTTAAATTCGACCTCCCCATCCCCGGAAGTATAGCTCAACACAAAATAGTGCGTTAGCTAACTACGCCACCGAGGCGGGTGTAAGCAGTTTCACCTCTTCTTACAAAACCAATTTTATACAAAAAGGTTTTATCTAATCAAGGAAACACTATTCATGCAGATTATTTATAAGCTAAATAGAATCAAGCCTACTCTATAAAAAACTTTTAACATCTATCATTCAATACATCACAGGGAATATTTTCAATAACTCGGGTTTGAAGGTAATAGTAGTAATAAAGTAAAAGACAAATAGTGTCAAGTCAAGGGTTTTACCTGAACAGGATATAAATGGGGTGAGGGAAGGGAGAGTAGCTGGGCTTACAAAAAAAAATGGAAAGATAGATAATGCCAAAAGGGGGTTGGGAAGTAGAGGGAGAGGGGGTTCGGATAACAGACCCATCTGGCAGGAAACGGCTGAACTCTTTCAATCTTTTAGACATGATTTAATTTGAAACTACCAAATTTGGTTTTATCTCATTATATTATAAATATTCATCGTGTATGATATAACTTTATCTCATTCTCTATAACAATATGATAACTTCAAAACTATATTCTTGTGTTTAATTTTTGATTTAATTATAAATTAATCAAAATTACGTCTTATTGTAACAAAGTAAATATTAACTTGTAACTTTTTTATTTATATAGTTCATATTAAGTTTACAAGTTAAATAGAAAACAAAAAACCACATGTTGTTATTATGTATAGTTTTTGAGAAAAAGGCTATACAACTTTATCGTTCTTATATATTAGGTTTCCATCTAAATCTTAAATACCTCAAATTGATACAAAATAATAAGAAAACATTAAGATCCGTCAGAAGTGTTCTGGGCGTTTTACTCAACGTTTTAACGCACTGTCGACAATGACCGAGGCTTGGGGTAAGACGATCTCTGGAAAGTATTTTTTTTCTTTCCAAAAACTCCGACTATTTCATGCGATGTACTGTACATGATACCATCTTTAATAACCTTCGAAGGAAACAATTAGAGGCACGCGATTACTAGGCCTTATCGCTGCTCAGTTAAAAAAATCTAAAAATCTTTATAAGAGAATGTACTTTAATTTAAAGAAAAGTCTGCGTAGGACTTCACCAGTGGGCAGGGTACGTGGAAAAAGGTGTCTGTATCGCCATATCTGATTCTCCGGTGACGGAGGACATATACCCAATCTACAACAGGAGAGGTGGTGATAGATAGCAGAAGGTTCTTTATCGTAAACATTGGTTGAAAGTAATTAATGTCAACCAATATTGATTCTTTTCTTAGTGGTACTAGATTATCGACAGTTACTTCCACCATGACTGAGTGATGGAATGTAAGCTTCAACTCTAGAGGACCCTGGTTCCATCCCAAGAGACAATCCACACTTAGTTGGTGGTTGTGTATCTATGTCCAAATATTTGAATCCCTGAAGTTAAACAGGGTGTTGATCAGTGGTGCGACGTTGAATGTTGCCAGAATAAGCAGGGATTTAGTTAAAACTATAGCTTTTAATGGTTCTAAACATTCCAGTGTAAAACATTAATTAGCCAAATATAAACAACAGTGTAGAGACGAGTCTTTGTATACTTGTCCAAAATGAGGCTCATTTGGGCGAGAGCATGTTACAGTTTCAACAAACTCTGCTTAGTTTGGCAACACTCCACGACAAACACAAGACTGAGATTATCTTTTTTATTGTTACTCTAGATTAAATTATATTAAAACTACTTATCTTTGTGCTCGAGAAATTACTAGATCAATTTTCACTTCTTTTTTTTTTTAACGCAGGCCTATGCCACCAAGGTTTGTCAGCCGAACATTCGTTGGATGGTCAGTGGCTGATATGTAAAGCATCTTCTGATATTGGGACACCATGTAGGTGCGGTTTCTTTGTCCCGATAAGATTGAGCCAGTTTAATAGTCAGATTGAGTAGACCCCACGTGCGATTATAATCTAAATACAGGACGATACCTACTTCAACTCTAATGGAATGAGCCAGTTTCGCATATGAAACTAGCCCATTCCATTCTGATTTAGGTAAGTATCGTCCTATATTTAGTGTAGCACCGCACTTGAGGCCTACTCAATCTGACTACTAAACTGGCCCATTATGTGATGATAGTGATGATAATTATCTGGTCCCAGTTGAAGTTTTAGATCTAACTCAATCCTAATTAACCAAATCATGGAATCCAAAGGAATGGGAAAAATATCTAAGACACGGTGCTAAAAAAAATGCCTGGTTGTAGATTTGGGCTGTTCTGTGTTTATTTGTATGTATAGCTCTCAATTTATTACGTGGTGACATATAAATTATAGTTTATTCTCGGTAATTTGGTACTTCTATGACCTTTAAATGACTACAGAATAAAAGCTCCGTGTTAATAACTTCACCAACTGATTTTGTCGTTTTGACACGTGGTGTACTTTGTAAATTGATTTCACACATCAAAAGGATCAAACTTATTTATGATGTGAAAAAATCCGAATGATTTTAAATAACTTTTCAACAGTCAGAAAATTCTACAGTAAACCATATTTAACTTAAAATACATAAATTGAGGTGAAATGGAAGGGCGCGGGAGTTGATATAAATATATTCTTAGTTTTTATAACAAAAATCTTATTTTATCAAAATTAATAAAATATTGCTTTAGTAAATAGGGCCTACGTTTAGTTTGTTTTTTTTTTAGCATCTCGTCTTACTACCTATTATATGCATTTTGCATATGTACTGATAAACAGCTACGGATGAGAAAGGTTGAATTTAGAGAATGTGTGCCCACATTAGCGTGGAGGGAAAGTGGAAAACCATTTAGGAAAATCACCTTCAGTATACCCTCCTGGGATTCAAACCCCAATCTTCAAGTCACTGACAGTCTGGTTTATTGCGGGAGTGAAGCCCAAGACCATGTCACTATCGAAGCAGGTAGTTTAGTTTTAAGCATCTAGTAATCTCAAAAGTTGTTGAATATTTGTCATGGGCATGGTGGAATTTGTCCAGGAATTTCTTATTTTAATTTTAAAAGTTTCTGTCCAAATTACGCAAGGTTCAAAGACGTATGTTAAGATTACTTACCACGTGTAGAACATTAAATTTAACGTATCGACTGATAAAACATTTGATTAATTTTGGCAAAAAAAAATCTGTTTTGAATAAAAAATCTAAAAATACTGGCCTAAGCTCCCGGCCCCTTTCATCTCATCCGTAAATAAAACTTAGATATATAACTATATATTATTTAGAATACTTTTTCAGTTGTTGGTGATACTGTGATTAGCACTTTGTACGACTATCACTTGATTTCTTTAGCAAACCTGCTAAGCTATTATTTACCCGGGGCAAAGGGTTAAAAAACGGGTGTGGGGGGGGGGGAGGGAGAGCTTTTGGGAACCTGTGAAAAAATAAAATAAAAAAGAAGCAAACCCACACAAAGAAAAGTTCCGTACTCTCACCTGGACTTATTTAGATTGAAAAGGATGTTGTGGGGATAGGAGTTGGTCGGGAGGGGGAGGAAAAGAGAGGTTCGAAACATCCGCAAACTCTCCCTCTCCCTCCCTCCCATCGCCCCCTTGCCAACCCCTACCGCGCCCTCGGCTGCCATATTGATCGCGACCATGCAGCGACCCCAACGCCACGGAATAGCGAGAGAAGGGATATTTCCCTTCCTAGCTTTTCCCGACAGCTCGGTCACTGATATAAGATCTCCACCGGTTTCAAACCAACTGTTCCCGGCATGTGTCAGAAACTACTTAGAAAAACAGACCCAGTTTTTTTTTGGTAAAATGTTGTGACATCACAGAAAGTTAATTCGGCATAAAAATATAAAAGACCGCCTCTGTGGTCTAGTGATAAGAGCTCCCGGCTACAGGTCCAGAAGTCCCGGTTTTTATCCCTGCTGCTTCCAATTTTTTTTTTTTTGTAAAGCAGTTGATCTGTAACGGGGTCAAACTCAGCATCGTGAGGACAAATGAGGAGCTACTTGAATATAGAAGTAGCGACTCCAGTCTAGAAAACTAAGATTAACGCCCGGAGGGCTCATTGTGCTGACCACATGACACCCTATACATGCAAATGTGGGCACTACCATATCTAATGGTTGCGGCCGTTCGGTCGGTATAGCTCGCTTAAGGGATCACGCCATGGAGTGTTTTTTAAATAATAATAAAGAGAATAGTAATTTAATACAGAACTAATAAACATTCTTTATTTATTGAGGTGGAATTAACTTGGTAATGGATGCATCCGTCTTTGTATGCATCTTTGAATTAAATACGATTAAGAACAAAACATAGACACCAAACTAATTCTATTTTTTAAAGAAAACAGAAAATGTGTCCACACAGGGTCTCAAACTCCATACAAGTCCCCAAGATTCCAGAGATTTTGATTAAATAAACTTTTGTAGTAGGTTACACTGTGAGCAACCCACAAATGGGCAGTAAGCCAAAAGTACAAGATTCTAGTATATTCTAGAGAGCATTTTTATTGTTTCAAATATTCGTAGGATAGCTGAAAAAAAAGATCAGATATTATTAATATACCCTAAATCAAAATTATATTGTAAAATAACAAATAATAGCAGTTTACCATGGTATTTAAAATTAATATTAATTTTTTTGTACGCTTTTCTCAAAATAAATACTCAAAATTGTACTTAAAATTATTATAAACACAATCACTAAATTTATTCAAGCACACACACCAATGTTCATGCCGACAAAGGAGTCGGTCTCTTCTAGTACGTATGGTTTGCCAGATACAGGTAGGTTGGGCTTAGAATCACGCCCGGGTGTTATATTTTTCCTAAATAGCTTTCCACTCTTTCTTCACACAAAGGCGGGTGCATTTTCTCTTAATTCTACTTTCCTCATCTCTACCCGGTTAGTGTAAGGTTTTCAGATAGCTATGATGGGTAGCAAGATGGGGCACCAATTAAAATTAAATATTTGAAATTTGATTGATCTAGTATATGAATAATACCACCCCTTTTTGTAGTTGTCTAGTGGTCAGAATTCCTGGCCGCAGATCTAGAGGTATTTGGTTCGATCCCCGGCGCTTCTAGATATTTCTGTGTAGCAGTGGGTCTAGAACGAGGACAAATCAGCCTCGTGAGAAGATAATTGAATAAAGATGTAGCAGCTCTGGTTTAGAAAACTGAGATTAGCAACCGGAGAGTTCGTTGTTCTTACCTCATGACACCCTATATCCGTAAATGGTTGGTACTATCATCGCCAACAGACGGCGGCTACTCAGTTGGTATAAATCTGATGCTGGGTATCTATTACTATTTACTAAGGCCTTAAAGGAAGCGGAGCTTAAGGTTTTATAGTGAGCTCCGAATCACTCGCACAAAGTGAAGGTTACCATCCTGACTGGTCGCATGGTATAACACGCCACCCTCGTCTTAGACTTGACTGCCAGCGATTGGGAGGTCAAGGTTCAAATATAGGTTAGGTCAGGTGCACTGAGTTTTTTCCCTTAATGCTTCCCCCTCCATGCAAATGAAGGTACATTTACTCTAAGACCCTACACTCCTCATTCCAATCCCATTTATCATATTTAATGTATGCGTAAATAAAACGGATATTAAGATGTAGCGGGAAAAGAGATGAAAAATTAGAATCCCATCCAACCAATAGTCTGGCTAGCACAGAGTCTTAAAGCCAACTTTCTCAATCACGACAAGAGTAATATAAAAACTTATTTATTTATTTACTATTTTGGTGAATATTTTGGAGAAGAGGTAGGAAGTAGTTACTTTTTACAACGAGAACATATTTCAGGGAGAGGATGAAAGTAGGGCAAAGGGTAAAAGAGAACATTATTTTTTACTTATGATTTCAGGGCCTGGGAACAAAATGTATGCACCAAAATCCATGTTCACTAAAAAAGATGCAGGCGCGGCTTGAGAGCACATTTGCGCCGTTTATTTTAAACCACTCGGAAGTAGAGGCCACTAATCAATCATTTCCCTTCAATAAATTTAAAATGATGGCATATTATCGTGAGGCCTCATAATACACTTAATTAACTGTACTCCAGACTGTGATTAACAAAGCAATTAAAATAGCGTACGTCTTGCAAGCACACAATTTGTTTCATTCTAGAGAAGGAATGTCAAACGTGTGGCCAGATTCATGATTATGTGCAGCCCGGGGATCTTTTGATGAACCAAAATACAATGTGGCCCAATTCTTCCTTTTATAAACGTTGTAGGAATACAACATTTGAGATTACGGCATTTGGAAAATTGTCATTATTTGGTGAAATCTAGCAAGTGAGGTTGGCCTATACACATTTTACTCATACTCACCAAAGATAGATCCCCAAAAATGGTTAAATTTGCGCACTTAATATGTGCACTTTTTGTCAGCACAAAAGTGTGTTTTCACTCATGAAAAGGAGCAAACATCCGAGTGATCACTTTTACCGAAACGCATTTGTCATCTATTTTGAACGGGACTTTAACAAGAGAACTAAAGACCCTTACGCACTTATACAAATATGAAGTTTCAAATTTTTGGTAAAAAAAAATAAAGAATAAGTCTTAACTTTCTATGTAATCTTAATTTTATTTTTGTTATAATAATGATTTTAAAATTGAGATTTTTCCATTTATTATGGTGACAAAGTTGAACTTTCTAGAATAAAGCCCCCTCTTTATTTTCAATGCTTAATGTGGCCCTTATGGACAAACGAATTTGACACGCCTGTTCTAGAGTATGCCATAGGGGTAAAAAATACATCATTTATCTCGTATTGTTGCATTTTACATTCATTAATACCATACCGTTTCTTTCATATCATAAAAAAAGAACTCCATGGTGTCAGCACGTAATTGAGTCGTACCGACCCAGTGGCCACCATCTGTTGGCGATGATTGTGCCAACTTTTGTGGATAGAAGTTGTCATGGGGTCCACACAATCAAACAATGAGACCTTTGACCGCTAATCTCAGTTTTCTTGACCAGAGCTGGTACGATCCTCATTGGTGCTCATGAGGTTGAGTTGATTCCGTTCCAGACCCACTGTTTCAAAGAAAAATCTTGAAGTTCGGGGGACCAAGCCCGGGACATCTGGATCTGTAGCCAATAGATAAACCATTATAAATCAAATCAACATCGAATTAGATAACAAACTAAAATATTTCTACTGATTCAAATGAGTTTTGTAAGTTTATTGACGTTACTTTCAAATTTTTAAAACATGTTTTAAAGTTTTTATAAATGTTTTAAGGAATAATATTTTTTTAATGGTTTCCAAAAAGTTAAATAATATTTGTATTTTCTACCATTTTCAATTGATATTTAAATTGGAGTAGAAGTGACGATGAAAGTAAATTATCCAGACGGATTGATCAACTAGCGAACATTATGAACTTTGGTGCTGGTCACCGTAGTTATTGTCACCATTTGTTCCTTGTTTAGTGCAACTTGTTTAAAACTGGGCTCCGTACAGCCCTTGGGCTCCGTTATAGCTACCTCACACTTTGTAGGGCAGTTTATAATATTCTTTATCTGTTTTCCACATTATAAAAGAGCATCAGTAATTAGGATCGCCAACTTTTTAAAATCTAAATAAAGGACATTAGCCAAAGGTGCAAAGAGAATATGTTATGTTTTTCGTTTGTTTTATACTTGTATAATTTAAATGTCAAAAATGAATGTTTATAATATAAAAGTAAAATAATTATTAATAACGGTTCCATCATGTGTTATTTCTGATGAAAGGGCTCCTTCAGTCTATAAAGTTTGGGAGATCCCTGGTTCAGTGAATACAGAAACAGATCAAATAAATAAGGCGCATATTAGGAAGCAATCTGGGCTGAAAGTTGCACCATTTTTATACTTGCACTGGATAAAGTTTGCATCCCTTAGTAAACCTGAGACATGTGCGTTATGGGACTGATTATATTGACAACATTTAAAAATACCTTGCATTGAACTTCATTATGACCAGAATCGTGTTACTTTGATGCTTAATGAAACGCGTTTACAACCCTTCTGGGCTCTCTCCCTTTAATTACATCAAGTTCGACACCTCAGCTCAGTTGGTAGTGTGTCCACCCACTAAGATGAGCGTTTTGGGTTTAATTCCTGGCATAGGAAATAAAAAGTATATATCTACATCAGTGAAATGTGGGTTTCCCCTTTCCTAGGGATGTAGTGTCATGTCAGTGTAGTGTCAGTTCTAGATATAAGTAAGTTATTAAGTCGTGTGCCGATATAATCAAGCTAATCAGAGAATATACGTTGAATACCTCAAATAAAAAAAATACACAAGTTTGTTCTGTATAAACCAGACTAAATTGTAAAATGACACTTGTACACGGGACTCAAACCAGGAACCTTGGACTTAGTGCGCTAATACTCTTGCCACTGTCCTTTCCAAACATGATTGAAGAACTACCTGAGCACAGCACGGTTCCGGGATAACTCAGTGATAAGACATAGCATACTAGGCCAAGATTCCCAGGTTCGATTTCCATGCCCGGTGTCAATTTTAAATGTAAAGAATATTATGTTTCATTGCAGCTTTAACCGTACTTAGCAACTATAATAGCTTGGCTATTTTACCCACCATGGAGTTGAGACCAAGTAGCTAGCTAAATGTAAATACATCACCATTAGCGTGGAGAGAGGATGAGAAAATCACAGTAAAACTTTTATTGGAACACCACTCCTAAGCCACTGAGGATGGATTCTATTGATAAGACGCAACTATGACACTAAATGTAATGGTAGAATCACTATATTTTCGTGATGTTAACTGAGCTAAAGGTCTAAGGTTCAGTTCTCGGCATGAATTAAAAATGTTAGTACCGCGTCCTACTACCCGTTCGAGCTACACGCCTATGTACTAATTAAGCTAATGTTTTTATCGATGAGGAAGATTATATTCATAGGAAGTGTACCCGTATTTGCGTGGAGGAAGTGTACCCGCATTTGCGTGGAGGAAGTGTGGGTAGCCGTTTTAAAAAACCACCCTCAATACACCAGACCTATATTCGAACCTTCATCTCCACGTAATCGGTAGTTTAATCTAACATGAGTGTAGCGCCTTAGACCATGCAACCACCGATACGGGTGAAAAACTTATAATTGATGAAATTGGGGCCTCCCCTTTCACAGTGGTGTATTAATGACAAACATACTACGTGTCATCTCTATTATATAAATAAGCTAGTTTGTAATTAGTGTACTGATATAATAAGACGGCTCTGAAAGTGTACGTTGTACGTTAAATACCCTAGTTAAAAACACACAAAAAGGTCTTTACAATAAAATTTGCTAACAAAAACAAAGATTTATAATTTTTCTTTTATTTTAAATATATTTTTGATGATAAACATGTATTTTAAAGTAAAGAATTTCGTAATTTTTATATGCCTCTTTTTGGTGGCTCATAACTACCACTAACCTAAATTAATTAATTAAAACCACAATAAAACAAATTAAAATGAGGGAATAGAACTCCCACATTCCGCAACTTAATTCCGGGCGACAATAAATAAAAACAGTAACTTATATACTAATTGTAATTAAAGAATTAAGTGGATAAGAACATGTTTGGTGACGCAATAAAAAAAACAATGTCATAACAAATATTTAGAAGCATACACAATTCACAAACAAGCTACACGCTATAAGCTATAATTAAAATTAAAAATAGACCAACATGTATGTTGGTCCCTAATTAATTAATTTATTTAAAAGTAGAAGCTAAGTAAGAAAAATAAAGAACCCTTCAAACAAACCGGAGTCAACATCAAGAACGTGTCTCGTGTTACCAAAACGAGAATAAGCTCAAAACTTTCATTGTGCCTTCATTGTGCCTTCATGGTGCCTTTATGGTGCCTTTATGGTGCCTTCATGGTGCCTTCATGGTGTTGCATTGTTGCTCCAAGGAAGCATTACTGCTCAAGCCCCATCTGCAGACTCCGTATCCGTTAGATGCGTAGTACTTACTCCTTAGTACTTATCACTCCGTTGAAGTTGACTCAACTTTACCTTTCTAAGGACTAGCCGATACGGACTGATAAGGACTACCAATCACAGAAAAGTAAGCGTACGCGCGCATTGAAATTAAGGAACCAATGACATTTTCATACCAATTACACTAGCTAGCTCATTTTTTAAAAACAAATTTTTGTGACTGCACTTAACCTACCTTTCAAATTTAGCCTATCCTGGACGTTTTATCAAAATATTCTGTGTAGTTAATTTTGTTAATAATTGTTCAGCCGGGATATCTTCTGCTTCTGCTTGAACTTTGCTCTAGAAAATTTCCTTTTAAAGAGTTTAATTGGACGTTGCTTACAACTTTCTCGTTGGTTGACACGGTCACGTGATTACGGATACGGACTGTGTAGAAGCGATTCCCATTTATAAGGACCATTAAGGACTTAAGGACTATAAGAATACGGAGCTTATGAACTTTGTAGATGGGGATCATGCGTAAACTCACCTTTACTTAAGCCCTTGAATCATAAGTCCATAACTCATGGCGTCTTATGAGGTAGCGTCATTAAGGAAGCTTCACTGCGCTTGTGCAAAACAAACCAGTAGCTGAGCCATATATTATTGTACTATTAGAGCTCCAGATACATTATCCGATTGATTTAAAGTACCTAGACTTACTTTAATGTGATTATACATCAAGTCAGGTGCTATGCAGCTCTCATAGTTGACAGATTGGATCGATTTTTAAATCCTTAAGATAATTATAGGAATAGTTCCCCAATGTTGGCCAACGCAACGTTTATTTTGTATATACTCTAAAAATGTCTGCTTACGGCAGTTTTAACCACGTTCATATCCTGTTAAGTCATAGATACTTGGTTTTTTGTATTATAACTTGTCAATAAAAGAGTTATATAAATAAAACTCTACATCTTGTTTGTATAGAAAAGTTATAAATGAAACACTTAGCTTGTTTAAATTAACTTATAACCTTCGCTGAATCAATAGTATCAAAGTTTAATCTCCAGCTAGTATTTCCCAAAGTCCTTTAGTTCCTCTCCAACCTGTATCCTCCAAGGTATTTACCTAGTTCCTCTCCAACCTGTATCCTCCAAGGTATTTACCTAGTTCCTCTCCAACCTGTATCCTCCAAGGTATTTACCTAGTTCCTCTCCAGCCTGTATCCTCCAAGGTATTTACCTAGTTCCTCTCCAACCTGTATCCTCCAAGGTATTTACCTAGTTCCTCTCCAGCCTGTATCCTCCAAGGTATTTACCTAGTTCCTCTCTAACCTGTATCCTCCAAGGTATTTACCTAGTTCCTCTCCAACCTGTATCCTCCAAGGTATTTACCTAGTTCCTCTCCAACCTGTATCCTCCAAGGTATTTACCTAGTTCCTCTCCAACCTGTATCCTCCAAGGTATTTACCTAGTTCCTCTCCAGCCTGTATCCTCCAAGGTATTTACCTAGTTCCTCTCCAACCTGTATCCTCCAAGGTATTTACCTAGTTCCTCTCCAGCCTGTATCCTCCAAGGTATTGTGATGTTATTTTTGGTTAAAAGAGTTACTTACAATAGAAATCTAATAATCAGTTGATTAAATTCTTCAAATATATAATATCGTTGTCAATTTTACTGTTTATTTGATTTAAATTTCATTCAAAACTCCTAGAGTTTTGAATATTCATTATTTATTCATTTACAATTAAAATATATGTTATACATATAATCTACTTACCTTTATTTCACTTTATTAAATCATCTTTCTTTATTTTTTATTTTTATTCATAAACTGCCAACCCGCCATGTTTATTAATTTTGTTGGTAGGTGATTTTAACGCTATCTGCTCCAGAGAGTGGTTTATTTCGGAACTATTCGATTCGTTTATTTTTATGTTCTTGGACACTTATAGCATCTGGCTGTCTCTTGAAACATTAATTGCCCCTAGCGGAAGAAATTATTATTCTCGTTTTGTTTTTTTGTTTGGTGCCAAGTTTGAATTAATTTTTAAAGATGAATTATGTTTCTTTGTAAAAATGTATCATTATCTTTTTAGTAATACCCCCAATCTCCAAATAATTAAGATTGTTTGCTTTATTCTTGCATACAAATCCCGGCGAATGTTTTCTCCTAGGCCGGTGATTGTTTATTTTAAACAAAAATTAACGTGTTTGTGTTTTGTCTTAATTATTGTTGTGACTCTCTAAAATTGGCGTCGGAAGTGTAAGGAAGGATCCGATCTGCGGATCCTTCAATATATTTTTTTTTAAAGGTTCATGGTAATGTTATTCATCTAAAACTTCTAAAAGCTGTGTAAACTCGTGAAGAAAGTTGAGTGGAAGCACTCAAAGAAGATCTTGGTGGAAATTTAAGGTCAGAGAGTTAAATATCGACGGAGCTTTGATTCAACATTTTTACCAGAGCAAGGACATTTTCGGGTGAGATCCAATCCATCTGTAAACATCCTGTTACGGATGTAAATAATTAAGCATAATCCTTAAAATTACTAAAGAAGGACAAATAATTTTCAGTTTCCAAACTAGAATTAATACTTTCTGTCCACCTCAGAACTATTTTTTTTTGTTTATTATTGTTACATGTTATAAAGAATAAATTTTGTTGTTAAAATCTTATTTGCTTAAAGAAATATGTATATTCAAATATACTCACAATTCAAGTGAGAATTTAACAATTTCAAGTATTGCTTAACAATACTTTTAATAATATTATAATATACGAGGCATGCTTCATAGGTAGGGTTCATTTAAGAATATCATTCACTTCAATAATTAAAATTACTCTTTAAATTTAATTGTTTTATTGTTATTTACATCAATGTACATTGTATTTTCTTCTTAACTTGCATCCCATGTATAGCGAAGCTCAGTAGAGTGGATTGGTCAAATCAAGAATAATAACCTGCATCAGGAAGTTTTCGGTTGTAAGTGTCCAACTTAAGTCCAAACTTTAGGTAAAGTCCAGGGGTCTTGAGAGAAAGGGGTTTTCGTATTACCGCTGAGCAGTTTATGGGGATGAATTTATTTAATAATTAAAAATCTACCTATCTCACCAAAATAAATGGGGTTGGTAGTTGGCGCCCAATAAAACACAAGATTATATATTATAGATTATAGATTATCAAAAATTAAATTAATTCTTTCATTCAAAAATATAGAAATAAATACACACACATATATTTATTTTTTTTTTTCATTACAGTGGCGCCCAACGTGGGGCTATTGTTATACCTAAAGTTATTTTAAGGACTGTATAGGTTGAGGCCTGATTACACTAGGGCATATTTGTGATTTGAGAGGACAGTAAAATATATATTTTGAGGCCTGATTACACTAGGGTCTATTTGTGACTTGAGGAAGTAGTTGATGTTTCTTTGCGGCCAACTTACACTAGAGCATTTTTATGACAAGGCCAGTTTACCTCAATTAGGTTTTGGGTCATTTTACTTCGTGAAGAAGGTTATGCCAGAGGGGCAGTATTATACACGTAGCAAGGCACGTAAGCAGCTCGAAAATATAGACATGGATGCCCAGCAACCATCGGTCAGTGTAGAAGCAGAGGAGTTGGAAGAGGATGTTGTCATGCCTCAAGCCGAGCGCCGAACGGAGGAATGGGATGATAGTTATGTCACATCTTTTGAATAAATATTTATGGCAGGTGTACGACCAGTAGTTCCACCCATGGAGGATGGTAAACCATTGGGGGCAGATGCCCTGGATAGCAGTAGGAATATTTCAGCTGTGGAGAAGTTAGAGGAAGCTCCAAGGATAGTGAAGAAGTTTACTATGTTTGACCTATTGCAAGTATTAAGGGGGGACATGAAGTCACTAAAGGAAGATTTAAGGGAAAGTGCTAAAAAGGACATAAAATCTTTGGAGGAAAAAATGGAGAATAACATGATAAAGATGGAGAATAACATGAAATCACTAAGGGATGATGTTATCTCAAGATTTGACCATTATAGTACCGAGTTTAGGTCAGTCCACAACCAATTGGCGGAAAAGGGGAAAGAGGTCGAGGCGCAAGTACAGGACTTGTCAACGACTGGGGAGAAACTAGTGGCAGCAGTGGAGGAAGTACCAGAGCAAGTGGTAATAATGCCAGTTAAGGACCCTTCGACGAATGGTTCTTATATTTACCCTTTCATATATTTAGGTGCCTACTACTACAAGAAATGCGATTCACAATTGTGTGAAACCCCTAATGAGTACTACATAAGTCAGTCACGTGTTCCAATAATGGGTCATTCTCGCAGTCATGTGAACAATTTTGACTGGGAAGTTGACTATGAAGTCATGCAGTTTAAGGAGTCGAATGAGTCATTTAATGTAAAAACAAGGGTTTCTGAAGCACAGAAGTTATCGTGCACTTTGTGGGTAAACGATGAAGTGTTATTGTCAAGTTGTTTTGGTGTGTCGTCAAATGGGCCCACAGAGACAAAACTTGTAGGAGATGTCTTGTCAGCTGCTATGATAAGCCAGGATACAAGGAGAATTATAAGAGTGGAATTGCAAACTGAAGCTACTGCCATTGGGATGAGTGTTCTTCACCAACACCGAAACAATGAAGAATGCCCTAAACATTTTGATGTTCAGGATGTATTATTCAATATCTCCTCGCATCATTGGACCAGGAACCAGGTCACACGGCAGTCATCGAATCAAGATGAGACCTGCAACAAAATCAAACCAAGGATCAAGAAACGAGGCCTCGGTAAAAGGAAGCGACATGGATTTCTTCCAGATCTAGGAAATGTATGGCTAGTTGGAGGAAGTGGAATTAGGCCCTCTCTTCCACAATCTCAACCTAGGGATTGTAGGAGGACTATTTTTGATCCTGGAATAAGTTTTAGGACATAATTACAAAGCTTTTGTGGGAGTCGAGAAATCCCTGAAGCTCGGGTTGCTGTTGGAGGAGGGAATGTTTCAGAACAGAAGAAGGTTATGGGAGTCGAGAAATCCCTGAAGCTCGGGTTGTTGTTGGAGGAGGGAATGTTTTTGAACAGAAGAAGGTTGTGGGAGTCGAGAAATCCTTGAAGCTCGGGTTGTTGTTGGAGGAGGGAATGTTTCAGAACAGAAGAAGGTTGTGGGAGTCGAGAAATCCCTGAAGCTCGGGTTGCTGTTGGAGGAGGGAATGTTTCAGAACAGAAGAAGGTTGTGGGAGTCGAGAAATCCCTGAAGCTCGGGTTACTATTGGAGGAGGGAATGTTTCAGAACAGAAGAAGGTTATGGGAGTCGAGAAATCCCTGAAGCTCGGTATGCGATTGGAGAAGGAATAGTGTGAACAAAAGAGGTCCCTAAAAAAACTTTCATTTGAGGCACATGTCTAGGTAAAATAATACACATTTGTTTACATATAGGCCAAATCTGTGTTGAAGAAAACAAGATTTTTTTTTATTACAATTACTATTTATTTCTACCTTATTATACGTCGAGGAAAAATATATTTATGTCACCAAGGACCATAATTTGGTGAAAATCACCAAAGAAATGCCAGAGTACACCCCAGCGCTCCAATGAAGATGATAATTATGTGTATAGGAGGTTCTACGAGATGAGGAAGCGATGAGGAGAGTAATGTTTTGGAGTTTATGACAGTTGTCAATATGTTTGATGGCCCTATAAGTCCTCACTGATAACAAGACAGTGACGGTACCAATGTAGAGGTGATTTTTGTTTATTTGGAGGAGCTACGTCTGATTGAGGGAACTACGATACTCAATTATTTTTCATAAAGGATCTACGGTTTATGGGAGAAAGTTATGTCTGATTGAGGGAACTAAGATACTCAATTATTTTTCATAAAGGATCTACGGTTTATGGGAGAAAGTTATGACTTATTGAGGGAACTATGATACTCAATTATTTTTCGTGAAGGAGCTATTTACTCTGTTTTTCCAACAGAAGTAATTATTATTAAGTGATTATCAGTTACTAGCAAGGTCAACAATGTTATGGAGAGCGCTGGAATGATAATCTGTATGCAGCATGGTGTAACAAAAGCCAAAGTTCAGTTTCATCTAATTTTATAGACTATCTATTATTTTGTCTCATTTTTCCTCTAAAAAATTATGAGGCCACTCAGATATTATACTATCAAAGAAAAGTCTATGGTAGAACATTATATACCTCCATAATGTGTATTTCATCTTAATAAGATCTTGAAGACAGGTCAAGTAGTTGATCTTGTGCAAATATAAAGTAGGCCAAGAGTTGTTTCGCAGTGGGACCGCAATGTAGCGAAGAATGCTAGAACAGAAGAAGGTTATTTATGTTATGTTATATTATATATATGTTATTTGTAAGAAGAGTGATCAACTTGTTGTTTTGTTTATATGTCAAGGCTAAAATCTGCATTTGATTGTGAAGAATTGAAGAGAAAAAGAGTTAAATCCATTTTAACACTTTAAAAATATATGATTTTTGAGTTTAATGATATGTAATTAAATATTTCTCTTTGGAAACTGACACTAATATTGAGGGGCTGTTGGAAAGTACCCATATAACAAGTTTGAGTAAGTTTAAATGTTTATGCAAACATTTGATAATACTCAAGTTAGGCGTGGGCCTAAATTTTAAACTATTCTATTTCCTTTTCAACTATTTTAAAGGGTTATTATTAATATCTTTAAATGATACTTCTACATTACCTTTAAAAGAGTTTATAATAACTTGTTTCACTAAAAGAATTGAGAAATACAAAGAAATAAGGGTTAGCCTACTCTATGTTCTGTCAAGATGTGAAGGAAATGACTCAGAGAGCATTTGCTTTTTCAAGTTTTGAGGGAGAAATTATAAATATATTTTAATTATTTTAACAGGATAGCTGAAGAAGAGGATGTATTTGATATATTCATTAATGGAATGAAGAAATTCTGACTTTAAGGTCAAGGCCTATTCATTTTTCTGTGTCCAATTGCCAAAACCACTAAAAGATTTGTTTCCTTTTTACAATTTAAGAGTACAAAATGTATAATTTTGGCAAGGAAAATACTTTATATAGTTAAATAATATCCTTAAGTTAATGAACATATCCATCGGAAGTTAAAATAGTTGGTTTTAAGCCATTTTATGTGGCTAAAGAGAATGACTACAAGTGTCACAAAGGTTGCGATAACTCGAATTTCCACACCTATTTTTTTGTTTTAAAGTTTAGAGAGAGAAATATTTGTAATTTTCATTCAAGACTTCTACCTTATATGAAGAAGGGTGTCTATTTGCCATATCAATTGAAGAAATTTAAGGATTTTAATGGAAAGGGTTCTAGGCCCTCAAGTTTTTATGGGATGAGAAGATTGTACTCAATATAAGCATGTTTCTTCTAAATTATTTTTGTCTTTAAAATATATTTAAGTATGGAGAATACTTTTGTTAAGTAGAGGATGTCTCTAAGCTGCCAAGTAAATAAGTATGAATTCAAAATATTTGATTTTTCATTAAGTTATGAATTAAAAGTAAACAGCAAGTTTTCCAAGAAAATGTGTATTTTTGACTATATCGATTTAAAGTGAGTAGTTTGGTTATTTACCATAACCGTGGCATTAAATAAATATATTAACACGTGAAGAACAATATTATAATCACATATATTTAATAAATTCTAACCTTACAAGCCGAGTGACCTTGAACTTGAATGTTCAATGTTGTGAAATGATCAGCTGATGTTAACAGCTGACAAACATGTGGCATCTCTAATATTTGGGAAGTTGTTGAAGTAATTCGTTCAGAATCTGGAAGAAAATACCATACCAAGAAGACTTGAAGAGTTTTAAGTTAATTAAATAAACACACATTTAAAACCGTAACCCGAACTAGAGAGAGTAGGGTGCATTTTGAGTCGGGATGTTGAAATTCAAATCCACTTTCATTAACCACGGAGATCAACTGAGCGTCTAAGTTTGATATCAGAAAATAACATCTTTTAAGTAGATACTACGCTCTTAATATAATAAATTAGATTAAAATCGTAGCATCGAGGGGCATTTCTGTGATGTTATTTTTGGTTAAAAGAGTTACTTACAATAGAAATCTAATAATCAGTTGATTAAATTCTTCAAATATATAATATCGTTGTCAATTTTACTGTTTATTTGATTTAAATTTCATTCAAAACTCCTAGAGTTTTGAATATTCATTATTTATTCATTTACAATTAAAATATATGTTATACATATAATCTACTTACCTTTATTTCACTTTATTAAATCATCTTTCTTTATTTTTATTTTTATTCATAAACTGCCAACCCGCCATGTTTATTAATTTTGTTGGTAGGTGATTTTAACGCTATCTGCTCCAGAGAGTGGTTTATTTCGGAACTATTCGATTCGTTTATTTTTATGTTCTTGGACACTTATAGCATCTGGCTGTCTCTTGAAACATTAATTGCCCCTAGCGGAAGAAATTATTATTCTCGTTTTGTTTTTTTGTTTGGTGCCAAGTTTGAATTAATTTTTAAAGATGAATTATGTTTCTTTGTAAAAATGTATCATTATCTTTTTAGTAATACCCCCAATCTCCAAATAATTAAGATTGTTTGCTTTATTCTTGCATACAAATCCCGGCGAATGTTTTCTCCTAGGCCGGTGATTGTTTATTTTAAACAAAAATTAACGTGTTTGTGTTTTGTCTTAATTATTGTTGTGACTCTCTAAAATTGGCGTCGGAAGTGTAAGGAAGGATCCGATCTGCGGATCCTTCAATTATATTTTTTTTTAAAGGTTCATGGTAATGTTATTCATCTAAAACTTCTAAAAGCTGTGTAAACTCGTGAAGAAAGTTGAGTGGAAGCACTCAAAGAAGATCTTGGTGGAAATTTAAGGTCAGAGAGTTAAATATCGACGGAGCTTTGATTCAACATTTTTACCAGAGCAAGGACATTTTCGGGTGAGATCCAATCCATCTGTAAACATCCTGTTACGGATGTAAATAATTAAGCATAATCCTTAAAATTACTAAAGAAGGACAAATAATTTTCAGTTTCCAAACTAGAATTAATACTTTCTGTCCACCTCAGAACTATTTTTTTTTGTTTATTATTGTTACATGTTATAAAGAATAAATTTTGTTGTTAAAATCTTATTTGCTTAAAGAAATATGTATATTCAAATATACTCACAATTCAAGTGAGAATTTAACAATTTCAAGTATTGCTTAACAATACTTTTAATAATATTATAATATACGAGGCATGCTTCATAGGTAGGGTTCATTTAAGAATATCATTCACTTCAATAATTAAAATTACTCTTTAAATTTAATTGTTTTATTGTTATTTACATCAATGTACATTGTATTTTCTTCTTAACTTGCATCCCATGTATAGCGAAGCTCAGTAGAGTGGATTGGTCAAATCAAGAATAATAACCTGCATCAGGAAGTTTTCGGTTGTAAGTGTCCAACTTAAGTCCAAACTTTAGGTAAAGTCCAGGGGTCTTGAGAGAAAGGGGTTTTCGTATTACCGCTGAGCAGTTTATGGGGATGAATTTATTTAATAATTAAAAATCTACCTATCTCACCAAAATAAATGGGGTTGGTAGTTGGCGCCCAATAAAACACAAGATTATATATTATAGATTATAGATTATCAAAAATTAAATTAATTCTTTCATTCAAAAATATAGAAATAAATACACACACATATATTTATTTTTTTTTTCATTACAGTATTGACCTAGTTCCTCTCCAACCTGTATCCTCCAAGGTATTCACCTAGTTCCTCTCCAACCTGTATCCTCCAAGGTATTGACCTAGTTCCTCTCCAACCTGTATCCTCCAAAGTAGAAGTCCTCTCAGGTTGGTAGGCGTAGCAAAGAGGGAAGTCATCCTCTCTCTCTTCATCCTGAGAGACCCCGTCCAAACCAGACACGAGGAAAACAGTGTTGTCAAGTCTCCAACTGCTCTCGACTAACCTCCCACCGATACCCTCTCTCCCTTCCTCCAGTCAAGAAGGGTTTTTTTTTTATCACAAAGAGGCCCCCCCTAACCCCTTCTCCCATCCATTATTTATTTCAAATGAAAGCAAACCTAACACAGTGGCAGTTATTTCAGCAGTTTATGTTGGCAACAATGAGCGTGTGACGCATGTGACAGCATTGTTGAGGATGGGGTATGGACTTCAAAATAGCAACGTGTTGGAGAAGGTGATTAGCAAGAGTTTAAAAATAAGAACAAGGAGCTAATTACATACTTATACCAGCAGAAATTCAAACATATTTCTTTGCGGCCAACATAGATAACATTTTTACTATATTACCAGTATTATTTTAAAGGTATTGATAATATATATCGTGATAGGTGCGGATAAAATGTATGAATATTTTAAAATGGTTTTAGTAACTTTAGTAACTACCAGATACTATTTTCCCACCAAAATCAACCTATATTTTATTATACACTTAAGAGACGTGCTTGATAACTTTATGGAGAAAATATTGAGATTGCGAGGTAAAAAAAGTGTATTGTTTTTATTTATTTCCATAAACATAACTAATAAATATAAATAAGTAAACATAAAGTGTCCTTTACCAATACCTATTGTTTCTATACTCTCGTGGAGTATTGCGGTAGTAAACTCAAAATAACTTTTTTGACGATATGAAAGATGATTGCAGTGCAAAAACCATTGTAAAAAGGTCACCGATCAATATTTATCTTATGGTTGTTGAAATTGACACAATTTCTTTAAAAAAATAAAAATATGAGGAGGATAGGCAACACATGCAGTACGCTAAGCAAACAAACACAGGCATCCCCACCACTCAACAAGGGTGGTCACCACTTTCAACAATTGCTGTAAATTATGGATGGCTCTCTTCACACAGAAAAAAGTGAGTCTCCTATCTCAGTCGAGATGCCCCTGCGTTCTCAATACCGTCATTTTTCAGTGCCAACAACCGTATCTTTGAAAGAATCAGCGATTCCTTTGGGTACCTGTTGTCAGGCAATGCAATGCCTGATACTAGTAATAATTTACACCTCACTCCCCGTGATATGATTGATGAGTTGCCTACACCTCAGGTGTACACAGCGCCAACTTTGACGTCTCATAGCGCCGTCATTTGTCGTCATCAACCCCAACCTCATATGGATGTTTAAGCTTCTGTGTTGGTTGGTTAATGATTTTGAACTATCGATTTTTATTTTTACCAACGTCGGTATCACCGATAAATGTAGCCTCCTTATAACATAAAATATATAAATATTTTATGTATTATATATTTTTATTTACTAATTACTGGACATCGGTACTTGAACTCGACTTAAAAATACTCTTAATAGCCTCTTTTTTTTTTAACAATATTAAAGAAGGCACTCTTCTCTTCATATTCTCCGGATACACGAGTTATCTTAAAATATTTCCACACTGTCGGGACATACCAGCAAAATGCAAGCGTTTGAAAATTCTCGCGGAACCTCAGTGTTCGGAGGAACGTTGGTTGGGAATTTCTGTTCTAGAGGCAGGAAGGCCTGGTTGGTTCCAGCAGGACGGCGCACAGCCCCATCATGCTGTAGCAGTAAGAAACTGGTTGGATACAAACTTCCATAATTGGATTGGACTTTGTGGCCGGTGGAACAGACTCCACGGTCACCAGATATGAATCCCCTGGATTCCCTTTTTCTTGGGGAATTTTGAGGGTATTCTTTGTAAATCAGAGCCAAGGATTATCTAGAGCAAAGCATCATGGAGAGCTGCGTGAAGGTTAACGGGATGCAGCGCTAATGAACCAAGTTCATAATAGCTTTGATCACTGGGTTGAGCTTTGCGTTGTCAATAAGATAAAAACCAGCTTCGGTGGCCGCATTGTCTAACGCGCTACTCTCGTGTTAGACTAGACTTTCAAAGACGGGGAGATTGGGGTTCGATTCCGGTTGGGCGCACTGAATTTGATTTTTCCTAAGTGTTTTTCCACTCTCCCTCCACACAAATGGGGTGCATTTCCTCTAAATTAAAACTTCATAATCTCTAACACATTAGTATAATTAGTACATAGGCGTATAACTCAAACGGGTAGTAAGACAAAGTGCTAAAAAAAAAGAAACAATACAATGTACCTGTATGTAATGTCATTTAATGTCCTGACATAATTTTTTATATCATATATATGTATTAAAAACACGTATACACGTAAAAACACATACAAGCACGTATGTTTGCCTATATTTGTGCATCTGTTTATTGGCCTGTGTCTGACTTTATGGTCATCCTGTAGATTATGACACTATTGATGTAGATATTGACGTTTTTCATTCGATGTCCATCACTTAATAATAGTACTCAAAACGAGAACGCTCGATTTTTTCGATTTTTTTTCGCCTTGTATTTTTCTTTTATTACTTCGTTTCTGTGCATGAGATCGACCGAAGAATCATTAATGTTTTGTGTTAGATCATTCTGAAATCTACTTTGAACGAGATTGCATTGAAAAGTTGAACTAACTTGAATATTTCAGTTTGAACACATAATAATATTCTTACTTAAAAATAATTAACAATATTTTGGTCGTTAAAGTTAAAAATTAGAGTCTTAACATTTTTTTTTCAAGTAACAAATTGTAAGATAGGAGACGATATACCGTTCTATAGTGGTTTGATATGAATCTATAATAATAATTCTATATTTATTGGATTTTAACTATATTAATAAAATTAATAAATAATAAAACCATACATAGCTATATAATTAATATAATTTATAATTATGATTGTTGTTTGGTTCTATATCTCCTTCTAGATATGTATATAAATACAATTATTTTAATATTGTTTTGACCTTTATATAGGCTACTGACAATTTTGAATATATATTGGGTCTTAACTATATTTACAATATATAAACATAATTTATATTATATACATATATTTATACATAGTGAGACGATAATTTAGAGATTACTTCGCGCAACATATTATTTGATAGGGTTAATGAATTTAAATATTTAAGAACAATAATAGTTTTAACTAGCAATAACGATATTAGATTGGAAATTAGGAAAAGAATACAGTCTGGATATGTATTCTATAACTCGGTCAGTAAGTTGTTAACACCTCGCCTGCTGTCCAGGAATGTATATCTCAGAATATACAAAATAATAACTGGTTGTTCTCTATGGCTGTGAAACGTGGCCTCTTACCTTACATGATGAAAACAAACATATGTGTTCGAAAACAAGTGCCTAGGAAGATGTTTGGTCCAAAATGGGATGTGGCTACTGGGGAGTGAAGAAGTTTACATAATGATGAGTTACATAACCTTTATTCATCACAAGACATCAAGTCTTGTAGATTACGGTGAGCAGGATATTCAGCGCAAATGGGAGTTTCTAGAACCGTGTTTAGGGTACTGGCAGTTAAACCCAGTGGGACAAGACCATTGGGAAGACCAAGACGTAGATGGGAGGATAACATTAGAATGGACCTGAGAGAGATGGGATGTAATGAGGTGGACTGGATGTAGCTAGCTCAAAACAGGATAGTAGGTGGCGTCGTTTTGTAAGTGTGGCAGTGAACTCACGAGTCACAATGCCAAAGAGTAAATAAGTAAATTATTTACATAAAGATCATCTTAGAGGAAATCATATTTACTAAACAAACGTGTAGTTTCATAAAATCACGTATATTATTTAAAATAATGTTGAGTTAGTTATATTATTATTATTATTTAGCACCGCGTCTTACTACCGTTCGGGTTATACGCTTAAGTACTAATTACACTAATGGATTAGGAATTGGAAAGGTTGAATATAGAGGAAGTGAACCCGTATTTGCGTGAGGGAGAGTGGAAAACCATTAGGAAAAACCACCCCAGTTCACCCGACCGAGATTCGAACCTCGATCTCCCCGTCCTCAGTGGTCTGCTCAACACGACTGGCGCGTTAGTCAACTACGCCACGGAGGCGGGTGAGTTAGTTATAAATAGATACGCCAACTTGGTGTATCATATGTATAAAGTATGTATGTATGTATAAAGTAACTTTTCCACTTAACTTCTGAATAAAAGATGCCAAAGGGATATTTATTATAATGAGTATATTTTTAATTTAAATTAACTTTACTCCAGTTTGAAGAAATGATAGACTATAAGTTATTTGTATATAGCAAGAAATGGAGAGATGAAGCAATTATAAAGAGTGTTCCTGGGTAAAACGCCTAAACGTTGGGACGTGGTAGTGGATTAAAAAAAACTAACTGAAAATGTATTTCGGAGATTTGCTCACTCTCGCTTACTTTTCGCGCAAACAGAAAAAAACCAAATAAAAACAAAATAGGTATGTATTAAATAAAATAATGTATTTATTTTGTTCAAATTGATGGCCTCCAGCCCGGAGACCACCATTGTTCCTATCAATGACAGAACGATAGGTTGACCGACATTGTGCGACTGTCATTTCTTCACATACTTACGTTATCCTTTGTTGTAATGTTAGAAGGTGATTAGCAGGCACTTCCTACACTTTCTGCTTGAGAGCTCCCCATACAAATAATCAAATAGAGTTAAATCAGATGAACACGAAGGCCAAGCCGCCGGTCCAGCACGACCGATCCAACTTCCAGGAAAATTAATATTAACCCATTGCCGAGGTCTTCTGCACAAAAACGTGTTTTTATTTAGTTTTTTTTATGTTTGCAAGAAAAGGAATTAAACGAGAAATCTCCAAAAGACATTTTGAGTTAGTTTTTTGATCCACTACCACTTCCCAAAGTTTAACCATTTAACCCGGGAACATCTGTATAATATCGGCAGTCTTGACTTCACTGTCAATTACTCAATTTTAATAGTTGTTATAGTACTTTAGTTAAATTAATATTACTTCCTTTGAAACACGTGGTTTCCCAAAACTACCAAAAAGCTTAGCCTTACGTCAATATAGCTTTCCACATCCATATACATATACAGGTGTACCGTTACATATGGTACCCACTTCAATGGGGGACAGAAGAGACAAAACAATGAAAAAGTTCATACAAGCATGTGTTCCATTTGACCTTATTTCCAAGTTATTGTCATGTCTGTACTCCAGTAATGGGATATTATTAACATTATAGGAAGTGCTTAAAATGACAACCTTAGGGCCAGTTTCTATCGATTTAGTACGCCTAAATGCGAGTCGATACTAAATACAAGCGACTCCTACTAGACCAAATGGAATGGCCAATTCGGCATATGAAACTGGCCATTCCTTCAATTTCAGTTAGTGAAGTCTGTATTTTGTATGTGCGACTTAGGCTACTAAATTTGACTATAAACTGGCCCTTAGGACTGAATGAAAGCCTGCGTTCATCGTGTCATAGAATGCCGCAATCTTTCAAAAATACCAAGTGTTTGTAATAACCGGAAATAGCCCATAAAACATACCTACAGGCTGAGAGATATCGAGCATGGTCTACCAACAGTTTAGCTAAATCACTTGGTTGTATCTCGGAAACAAGGTAAAATGGGATACACGTCTACACGAACCATTTAAATGTTGTTGTATCTCCTGTCTAACAATGAAGTGGGTCTCACCTGTTAAGGTAGGCCCTATATACATGTATATAACTGTGTGTTACTACCCATATGGGATATTCATATTTAATTACACTAATGTAGTAGAAAATAGAAAGGTATAATAATGATGGTAACATCTGTGCAGAAGGAGGTTGGAAGTACATTTAGGACTAAACACCCTCAATACACCCAACCGGGATTAGAACTCCCCATCACCAGAAAACCATACTATAGGAGCTTGGCATTTAGAACTTTTTCCCACTGGTGCTAGTCACGTCCATATTAATTAGGTAAAACTCATTCCCCTGGGTGAGGGTGAAAGATGTCTCGTCTAATCTGGTTTACCGTTATGGGTAGGTCAGGGCTCAAATCCCAATAGAGTGAGCTGAATGTTTTCCCTAAATTGTTTCCTAGTCTTACTTAACGAAAATTCGGGTAAATTTATTCTAAATAATTGTACTTTACTCATTCCTACCAAATGAGTCTAGTTAAAATAAAGATGGCTTAAACGCGTGGTGAGTAAGACTTCATGAAAAAAAGAACAGGGTCATCTTGCTTTATAATTAGTAATTATCTAGGCTTTGGGTCTTGGTGTTAAGCTTGTGTGTATTTCGCGTGCAGGTTTAATTTATGTTTTAAAAATTGAGCATCAAATACTCCAATGAAAATAAAGTATATTACTCATTATTGGAAATTAAACTCTTAGTTTTAGTGTATCTATCCCAACAAAATAATCTCACATACATAAAAAATTTAAAAAATTCGAAGGAAATTTTTGTATATACTCGTATGTATGCAATAATGAATATATATGTATATATAGCTTTTATAAAACTACACCAATAAATAATTAATTACTTTTTAAATAGGCCAACGTTTGGTTTGCCTAGACAAGTAATTAGCATATATAGCCCAAGAATGTTGAAAATTATTTCCTATTTACGCTACTAACATTTTAAAACTAAACTAACTAATAAAAACCTAGGTACCTGATAAAACTTTAATAACAGGCTCCAATTAAAATTAAAAACATAGGTAGAGTATAAATATTTGAAAACAAATCATAATTACTTTGTTTTCAACTTAATTTCACTAGTAATTTTATTGATAAAGTATCTAGTCAAGGATAAATTTACAGATACTTATAATTTATTTAAATACTAAACACATGGATTTAAAAAACAATTGAGATTTTATACATACACAAAACTTATATTTGTTTTTCTCTGTTGGGAGTAAAGCTTTTGACAAAATAGACTTACGCTGGCGCCTGCAAAGATGAGAATCCTCGCCTAAAGTTACATGAATATAAAGTCCATGACATTTCCAGGAACGTGATAAGAAGAAGAAGATGAAGACCGAAAACTGCTGAAGGCAAGAAGCTCACACACAAAAGCATGGCTTCACTTCATATCTCCAGTCAAAGTGTTCTCCATGGATTACCGTTACAGCAGTGATATGTCAAAAGATTCTTCTCTCCCTTTGTTCGGCTTCTTAAGCTCCCTTCTGCTTTATCTCCAAATGCCATTATTTCAGTGGAGATTCCATCGGATCTCAAGAATTCTCTTTTTTAAAACGGGTTGGGTGAAGATCTACAAGAGTTAAATGGTATTTTTTTAAGAATAGTATTAGGAGTGTAGATTTAAATACTTAAATTCTATTACCCTGACTAAATAACTTTTTTGTTGTTGTTTGGATATTAACTTCCAAGCAGTGATCCAATACTATATAAAAATGCATAAAATACATACATACAATACATTACTGTTAATACATGCATAATACATCTTACACACATACACATATATGGGGTGGGACTAATGTTCTAGATTTTGGCCATTCGACCTTATCTTACCTCTGCTCTCCTGGCATATGGAAGAATTCATTTATAAGGTGGGGTCACCATTAAGGTGAATTCCATTACCCCCAGATTACGGGTCGGGAGGAGACTCTGCTACTGCAGCTTCTACATACATAGCCCAATTACACAACCCAGTGATTAATGTACGATTACAGGGGAACTACCTATCTTAGGGCCGGGAGGCAAGATAAATAAGTACAATCTAGAGGAAGGGAACGTGAAGATTGCTGACGTAGTGCCGCATTTCTATCCCAAATTAGAGGAAAACCTTCAGCTATCAAGATTGGAAGAACATCACAACTTTAACCTGGATCTTCGTCATTTAGTAAGGAAGAACCACGAGAAAGGTAACACGATAACGTTTCCATTACCGGAGGCATAGGACAGAATACAGTTGAAAATGGCAAATTTACCCACATATATATCCAAATTAAGGGAAATTGTAAACAAAGTCTTTAAAAGAAGGGAGGAATAATGGGATTTAGAAGAGGTTTATAAGCACCTCATTCAAGCACACGGTCGCACCACGTTCGATCCAAAAGAGAAATGGCTGAGATGTTACATCTACATGTACCATCCGTGATGGAAGAAAACAAGAAAATAGGAATCAAAATAGGACATATGAATGCAATGCTAAGTGCAATCGTGATGCAAGAAGTGAGGAAGGTGGCGGAAGAAAAGGTGTTGAATGTTGTGTGCCTACAGGATCCCTACAGCACCAGAAACGGAATTATCCCGCACATGCCTAATGATTCCAGTATTATATTGAATGGGAAGGTACCAATGAGTGTCGTTATAGTGCTCAACAGGCACGTAACAGTAACAAGAATTAATACATTTTTCAATGAGAAGGTCATATGTGTGTAAATTCGAACTGGGATTGGTGGTTGTTTACTAGTTAACATGTATTTTCAGTTCCAAGAGGAAATAGAACCTTATATAGAACAACTAGAAAAGATAGACGGGGCATTCCCTAATATACCGATTGTATACATGTTGGATGCAAATGCCAGGTCTCTACCCTAGCATAGCAATGACATAAGAAGGGAAGATGGTAGAATAAGAGGGTATAGGACGTATCAAAGAGGGAAACTACTAGAGGATACAATAAGAAGGCATCTGGAGGTGGTAAGCCAGCCAGGAAATCCGGCAACGTATGTGGGAAGGGCAGGAGCCAGCTATAACATTGATGTCACCTTGTGTAATGTGGTAGCAAGAGAACTAATAGGGAACTGGCAAGTGCATGATTGTGAGACATCCAGCGATCATAATCTGATAACTTTCGAACTGGGCAAAGAAGTAGACAGGTAAAATGTAGGCACGCGACTCTTCTACAACCTGAAAAAGGCAGATTGGGAAAAGTTAAGAAGAGAGCTGGCACTACCACAACCTTTGTCACAGGGAGGAAACATAAACCTAAAAGCGCAGGAACTCACGTGGGCCTTGCAGGCAGCTATGAGAAAAGCAATACCTGTTATGAAGGAAGTCACGAGATGTGTAGGAAATCGACCATGGAATGCGCAGCTGCAAAAGCTACGTGGGTATGCAAGGAGAGCAAGACGAGAATTCCAAAGATGCCTAGATGCAGGAAGACTCCTACTATTTAATATATACCGGCAAAGGAAGGAAGAATTTGAAAATACAATGAAGACTGTTAAAGATGATAGCTGGGATTTTTTCAAGAAGAATTGAGGAAGAATGTGTGGGGTGTACCCTTTCAGATTGCAGCAGGGAAAATTAGACCCCCAGCTGTCATTTCAACACTCAATAAACCAGAAGGAGGAATCGGCTAGGCTACTAATGTATGTGTTGTTCCCTGATTATAACTTGGAGGAGGGGGATAAGGAGAATGAAAGAGTAAGGTAGGATATGAAAATGGAATATAATAATGAAGACGTAGTAGTGGAACCAGTAACACAGGACGAGATTAAAAGGCTAATAGCAGGAATGAAAAGAAAGAAGGCACCTAGACCTGAGGTATTAAGAGTAGAGGTGATTCAGGAAGTCAGTGAACAGATAGCACCCTTTATGGCCCAGCTCATGAATTAGTGCTGGCTCAGGGCAGAATTCCAAATGTGTGGAAGCGTAGCGAAGTGGTAATTATGAGTAAAGGGGGAAACATTGTTTAACTTGAATTTTTTTAACTTGTCCTATGAGCATGCGGAATAATTGATAAACATTACCTGAAGTAATCCCCTAACATTAAAACTTTCATCCCAAATGGGAAATGATTATATTCATTTTAACCTATTGTATTCTGCAAAAATGATTGACTACATTTGGTGCATGGCTTGGCACCATGGTAGACTCATCTTGTTTGACCTCTGATTACGGTTGCATCATTCAATGTCATCCTTAACCAAGTTTTTGCTCTGCGTTCAACGTGAAACACACCATGATGCTGCAAACCTTTTCTTCTTTGTTCATATCAGACATACCTTGGATGATTTCCGGAAGGTTATGTAAAGGTTGCCTCTAGATAAAATATTCCTACTTTATAACAGGCATGATCAGTTTGTTATGTACATTTCGAAGAGGCAAATTTTCACAATCATAACTTCAAGTAATATGATTATTGTGTTTCCTGGCAAAGCTATCTGTGAATAAATCAATAAAAGTCTTTCGCAGCTTCTTAAGCTTGGCTGATGAACCAAATACGCAAATGAAGGCAAAGAACCACCCTAGAGGATATGGCTTTTTCACTTCAACAGCTTCTTTCTTTTTAAAGATACCTTTTAATTAGAGTTATGACACCACGGACTTTCCCCCTTTTTATATAGTAACCTTCAATGACATTGCTAGTATAAATAGTAATATTTCGTATGGTTGAGTTCACTTACCTAAGCACAGACCGAATAATCTTGTTAATTCTTCAGTGCTGTGATCCAAGACAAGTTGTTTTGTTTGGAGCTGTGACACAACATAACGTGCTGGACGCTAGAGCTTCGTTTGTCGGCCATTGGAAATTATCATTTGACTGCGTTCAGAATCAAGACCACTAAGGACCGGTCTTATGAATCCTGGATAAATATTAATCTGGCAGATAAATATTTATATCTGGTCGATAAGTTAAAAGTGCGTCTTATGACTGTCATATAGCAATTTATCTGCCAGATAAAATGTATTTATCCATCACACTTTTAATCTGAAAGTTAAAATGGTTCTTGCCATAGTGATGCGTTGTTTTTCATGAGGTTTCGCCTATCAGAATCTGTTTTTAGGTTAAAGTCTTGGTTCACGTGTTTAGTAAGCACAGATCCAGTCTCTAACTATATAAAGTTAGAACATTTAATTCACACTTTTATATAAACTGATAAGCTATTTGTAGAGTTATATTTTAAGAATAAATTATTAAATGTGAGTACAATAAATGAAATTTTGTAAACGTTGTACCCAACTATTGACCACATTTTAGCAGACACCAAATTAGTACTTGCACGACATCTTAGCTTCTGCGCCCACGTGACGCCATCTGTTTACTCACACTTCGTTTAGCCGCCATTATTTAACAAATGCTGAGCGTTGTACTACTTTCCAGAGATTAGCGGTAGCAGTAGGGCTTATACGCATTCGCGCACCAGTAAAAACAGTATCAATCTTGCGTTTTCTGCATAAAAATATATTTATCCTTCAGATAGCTATCCGGCAGATAAATTCAGTTCATAATACGCGTAAAATATTGAAGTGGACTGATAACCATTATCTGATCGCTAACTTTAACCTCCCGATAGCAATGTATTTAGTATAAAAAGATCGGCCCTTATAAACATAAATTTGGAAATGGCAAAAAAAAAAAAAACATGGAAGATCGTTTTGTATTGTTTTGGTCGAGGGGTAATTTAAATTTCTATAAGAGCACTGTCAATGTCAGCTCCTACTATTTTTCTATCGATTTTACTTATTTTTTTGGGCCTTGTTTTTTTGCTAGATTCGAAACACAATTCAAATTACGGAACGAGGAAGTGACCACAATAAGTTAAGAAGAAGGACTTTCCATTTTGTTCTTCTAAGGGACCAGTTTTTAGATAGGTGATTTCTGAATTAAAAATTGAATTTAATTCTTGGAAATGAACTCTAGAACTACCAAAACGGTCAAGATATCTGCCCTGAGGCAAGAAACGCATCGGAAATGGATGTGAGACGACTCCATTTCTACAGTAATTGATTTAATTAAGTTTTTTATAAAGTGCAGTTTTTCCAAAATTACTTACACTACAATCTGCACTGTCCGTGAGTAGCCCTAAATTGTATCTTTAAAGACTTTTGACCACCGTTGAATTTTATTTGCAAAATATTTATCTACAAAAGCTAGTTTCACATAATCAAATATAGGCCTATATTACAACTTCCATATCTGAAATATTTTATAAATTTGTTAAATACCTCTATGAAAATTTATGACGTATTTATTGATACAGCTTATAAATAAGTGTCAGCATTTTGATCAACTAAAAATAAAACTTTAATTAATCTTCCTGTTTAAAAAGAGAGGATTGTAATAGTAAAAACTTTGTATTATTTGAAAAACAAAATCTCATTTAGATATTTTTTCTATTTAGTATCCTAAATATATTTTTCTTATTATACTAAGAGCAAAATTTATACGAATTCTCCAAATAAATATTGTTACTAAAACGTTAATTGTTACTAAAAAAGGAAACTGTTCTTAGTACTAATAATGTATAAAAATGTATACAGTATATTTTAATTAATTTTTTTATCTCTCATATAAAAGAAAAATTATGTCAATGTTTAGAATTTTAGCGGGAATTTTCTCACGATGATTAATTAAGAAAACATAACGACAAGGAAATATTAGATCAAACGAATTACCATAAATTAGGTATATATATTTTTTATTTAATTCATTATTAACTCTACTGCATTGTTGATACCCAATAACTTATATAAATGTATTGTTAAGTGTGGTTTTATGTCATGCTTGCTCCCAAAAAGTATTGTTGAACGACTGTGACCAGGTATGAAGAATAGATGGTGTCACCGAAACTAGGTAGGTTATTGTTAGGTTGCACCTATATTTTGTTTTATGCTAGCTCTAGTCTCAGGAGTCTTGAGATCAAGGATCGCGCTCTTAGAATTGTCATTTATAAGCTGGATGACCAGATTAGTATTATTCTATCGTATCAATTATAAAACTCCGAGATTCTTTATTTTATTTTATTGCTGAGCTCAGAATTGTTAAGGTGTCTAGTTTCACCTTTCAGGTGGTCATTTTAGACCAGGGGAAATAGGGAGGAGATTTTAATTCTATATTTAGTTTTCATTAATGACGTAGTCATAAGTAATTATTACATCTTTAGCACAACGAGTATATTCCCTATTTATGGAAATAGTGATACAGATTTTTTAAATATTCTTAGTTTGTTTTCACCTTCACGTTAAAGTTCGCCACTCAACTAAAATATAGTTGGCAAAAATTAAATTATATTTATAAGTTTTTTTCACTGAGTAAAAAGTGATTTGTATGAATACATGTAAATGCAGGTTCAAATTAAATAATTATGTTGAACGTTACCTGTATAATTTTTACCAGCCAAAAAAAACACTTTTTATTCACTACTATGAATACGAAACAACAAACACAACTATAAATACAAGCCACTTGTTTTATTATCTGTATTATTTATCTTTGGATTTGAGATTGGAATTTGTATTCTTGATTTGGAAGTGCAAATAACATGTCGACAAATTAAAATGATGAAATAAAACACTTGTTTATTTTTTGTCATTTTTATTTTGTATTAGTTTAAAAGTTTGAATGTTTTGCGCACCTTTAGAGAGAGTCCTCTTAAATTTAACCAAATTTCAGCTTTCTTGCTTATAGAGATGTACTATGAATCCTCTGAACGTTCATATATACATACATACATGCATACACCATTAGGCCTGTATTAATATAGATTGTTCTTGCCAACATCTGCAGTTGTCTGATTCATGTATCCTATCCTTGTTACCCCTCTTGTATTTTTTCGTTCAATATATTCTTCTATAATTAACTTCTTCAAACTCTCATGTATGATTATGTGGCCGATCATACTACCTCTTCATTTCCAAAAGTATTTCCAAATATTTATCTCTTCCTTTATTTTTCTTAGTACATCTGCGTTGGTTATTCTATCTGTCCATGATATTTTTAACTTTCCTCTATAGAACCACATATGAAATGCTTCTGATCTTTTCTCTTCAACACACACTTGTTATATGAATAGTTTTGGTTCTTATAAATCTTTAAATATTTACAAGTCAAACTATACATTTCAATGTGCAATTTATAAAAATGTCACTACATGACTTACAAACTACGTTCATCTCAGATAGTATCCTAAACACCCAGCCCCAGCAGCTAAACATCTACTAAGTGATCAGCAAACAAACTCTTTTATTAAAATATATAAAATAACTTGGTGCCACCCGGAGTATAAAGTGGGTTCCCTAGACTTGTAAGTGACAGCTCTAACTATGGAAAAAGGCAAGCCAAATTATAATTTTATAATTAAAACGTTAAAAGCTGTTCCTTCCATCGTTAAATGTTACTAATGAAATGTAGCCTACATAGAAGGTCTAAAACAAACTATGACAACACAAAGTTGATCGAATATAGCATATCACGTTTCTAACCTAAATATTTCCAACCACTGAATAAATTAGATGGGTACGTGGACAAAGGTATTAGTCTCGTCTTGTCTTGCTCACCGATGGTGGGGAAGTCGCGTTTTGAATCTCTGCTGGTAGCCGGGATGATTTTTTAAAAATGGTTTTCCACTCTCCCTCTATAAAAATGTTAAAATTCCATTTCATATAAAATCATTGCTTCCTCACCCTTAGTGAAAATTTATAATAGCCCAGACAGGTAGTAAGACGTGAAACCCGGGTAAAAAAATTGAGTTCAAGACTTGGCTATGAAATCATTCTGTTTGAAAGAAAGGGTTATAAAATAAAACATGAATTTTGATGGTCAATATTGATATAATTTTACTTTATTTGTAATAGTATTTTGAAGGGATTGATACTGTTCATTAAAAGTGATGGCTATACACATATTAATGTAGTCTTAGGAGTTTTGGTAACAGCCGGTTTATGTTATTCTTATCCAAATCTTAATACATCTTATCTATAACTGTTTATGTTTTTTTACGAATGTACTCAACAAAATTATTTTTATTAGAGGTGCTCACCGTTTTGATTTTCACAAATCCTAGTTTCAGAAATATCACGCTCTATTTCACGACCCTTATCCCCCAAACATTTCCGGTTCCACACACCCTTGCTGCCAAGTAAACCCTCCAGAGTGTGTTTCCGTTAAGCTGTTATATTTTCGGCCCCAGACAAACGGACAGAGATCCATCCCCCGATCCCCTTTCTCTCTGCTACATCGTGTGTATGTGGAGGAGGAGGATATATCGATCTTCTACCGGTAACCTAGCAACCCCCCTTCACAAAATAAACCTTCCTTCCGCCACTGCGCGAAAATTATTAGGACTATTGCTGGTTGTGTTTTTAGTTGCATACCGACAAGGAAAAAATTTTTCTTGTGGTGGAAAAAAGTACCTTACACGATCAATTTGTAGAGTTTTTCCAGGGGAAAGTTGGGGGTCTTAAGGTAGGGGGAAAGGGGACGCGGAAAAATGCCAGTGTTTTTTGCAGGCTCTGTATCAACACTTTTTTTTATCAAAATAAATTAAATATTATTCCAATATAAACATAAAGTTTAATTTTCTTCACATGGTTGTAGAAACAGTTCTTGGATATCTGTCATGAGGATTTCGGCATTAGATGAGAAATTTTTTAAATGAAAAGAATAACTTATTATTAAAATCCAGAACATCCTTGGCAGATATTCAAGAACTTGTGAAGAAAATTAAACTTTATGTTTCAACTGTAGAATTATTTTATTTTATTTGAAAGAAAGTTTTTATATAAAAAACAGTAAAAATACAGACCTCAACTCGTGTTCCCTACACTTCTACCTTAATACAAAATATTACTACTCCTCCGAGATACCCGAACATTTGTAATAACCCACCTCGGTGGCGTAGTTAGCTAACGCGCTAGTTTCATGTTGAGCTAGACTGCCGAGGACGGGAAGATCGAGGTTCAAATCTCACTCGGGTGAACTGGGGGTGGCTTTTTCTAAGTGGTTTTCCACTCTCCCTCCACACAAATTCAGGTTCACTTACTCTGTATTCAACCTTCACAAGTCCTAACCCATCAGCGTAATTAGTACTTAGGCATTTAACCCGAACGGGTAGTAAGGCACGGTGCTAAATAAAAAATAAAATAAAAATAAATTTAAAAACTTTGTAATAATAGAGTGCAGATGAGAAAGTTACAGTTTACAGGAAATATATTCGTATTTGCTTGTAGAAAGAGAGAGAGAAAGAGTGGCAACCAATCTGTGGGGTGGGGTGGGGGGGGCACTCTCAGTACAGCTGGTCGAGATTAAAATCCCGTCATTATCAAACCAGATCAGGTGAAAGTGGTGCCTTAACCCTCGTGTACCAAGGTTCTTTATATGTTTTATTTTTTTGCACTGCATCTCACAACCCGTCCAGGATATCCACAACATTTGACTACACAAAGAGGGTAGGTTTGAATAAAGTTGCCACTGACAGGTGGTGGGTGTCTCACCCATTATCTCACTAGGACAAAACGTGTGAATTTGTGAATACTTGGAACATTTTCACCCAGGTAGAGGTAGGGCGCTCTCGATGTGACAGTGACTCGCAACCAGGCAGCCAGTGACCGGACTGGACTCAGTCGTTTGCTATGTGACCAGTTCCTTCGGGACGACCGCGACTGGCAACCAGAGTGCGCGACCAGTGTCTCAAACAACGCGAGCGTGACCCTACTGTTCCTGGAACAGTCTGGCAGCAGTCGTGCCCTATTCTTCAATTTACAGGACGTTACGGGTTGAACGGATAAACTTTGGGAAATGGTAGGGGATAAAAAAATTAACTCTAAATGTATTCAGGAGATTTGCTAGCTTTCACTTTCTTTTCTCGCAAACAAAATCAAAACAAAATAGGTAGGTATTAAATAAAAAATGTTGCTTATTTATTTATTTTGTTCAAACTGATGGCCTCCAGCCCGGAGACAAAGCAGTGCACGTATCAATAACAAAACGAGTGGTTGACCGACATTGTGCGACTCTTGTTTATTCGCACACTTCGTTATCCTTTGTTGTAATGATTGAAGGTCATTAACAGGCACTTCATACACTTTTTGTTTGAAAGCGTCCCACAAAAAAAAAAAAAAAATGGGGTTAAATCAGGTGAACACGGAGGCCAAGCCGCCGGTCCAGCACGACCGATACATCTTCCAGGAAAATTAATATTAAGCCACTGCCAAATATCTCTGCAGATAAACGTGTTTTCATTAATTTTTTTGCTGTTTACGTGAAAAGGAAGCTAAAACAAGATGTATTTTTTAGAAATTCATTTTAAAATCTGTGTATAGCTTACCAGAAAAAAATTCTTTTAATATGTAGCCATTTGGCATTATATAAAAAATCAATGTGACCGTATGTATACACTATGCTGTAAAGGGATACTCATTCAAGTACTATATAACTATACATACCTAGTACCTAGATATATACAAGTTTGGGTAGTAGGAAGAAATGGTAGACAAATAGTAAAGATCTTCAGCCGCAACATCTGTACCTAGAGGTCCTCTAGAATTGTGTCCAACCCCTCTCTCTGTACGTATTGATGGATACATTCCTCAGAATAGATAATTAACTTAGTTGTTTCTCAGTCTGATATACTACCAACGTAAAAACTGTTACTATTATACTGTATTATTTAGGTATAAAGTACTGTGTTTTTTTAAACGTTTATCAAAGTTACTAAAACTATTTTATTATATTCATAGATCATGTAATGTGAACTTCAACTGTCATTTTATATATATATGTAAATACACACACTATATTACCCACTTCGGTGGCCGCATGGCCTAAGACGGTAGATACTCTTGCGATTGATTAGATTGCCGAAGACGGGGAGATCGGTGTAGATCGTAGTCGGGTGTACTGATGGTTGCTTTTCCTGAATGTTTTTCCACTCTCCATCCACGCAAATGTTGGCTTATTACTGCCATTTCCACAATTATTATAATTGTACGGGATTGCATATTAAGAATTAAATAGCCAAAGTTATTATATATGCTTTTAGTGAGGATTACTCCATCAACTACCGAGTCGCAGATGGCTGGGTTATCTAATAGCTCATCATATTAATATAATCACACATTTGTAGCCGACGATTTCAGCACGTCCATCATAGGCTCTGCCTTAAAATATGAGTGAAGAATGACCCTGAGCACGGGACGATTCCTGGATAGCTCAGTGGTAAGAGCATTGGCGTACTAATCCAAAGGTCCCGGGTTCGATTCCCGTGTCCAGGTGTCATTTTTCAATTTTCAGAATAAATATGTATAGGCCCAAGTCCATTTTTAACAATAATAATATATTTCTTGGTGCGGATGACGAGTAACAGGACCCAATCTAATCTAGGAACAGTTGATCTCAAAAACAGGGAGCAACAGGAACCAATCTAATCTAGGAACAGTTGATCACAAAAACAGGGAGCAACAGGAACCAATCTAATCTAGGAACAGTTGATCACAAAAACAGGGAGCAACAGGAACCAATCTAATCTAGGAACAGTTGATCACAAAAACAGGGAGCAACAGGAACCAATCTAATCTAGGAACAGTTGATCACAAAAACAGGGAGCAACAGGAACCAATCTAATCTAGGAACAGTTGATCACAAAAACAGGGAGCAACAGGAACCAATCTAATCTAGGAACAGTTGATCACAAAAACAGGGAGCAACAGGAACCAATCTAATCTAGGAACAGTTGATCACAAAAACAGGGAGCAACAGGAACCAATCTAATCTAGGAACAGTTGATCACAAAAACAGGGAGCAACAGGAACCAATCTAATCTAGGAACAGTTGATCACAAAAACAGGGAGCAACAGGAACCAATCTAATCTAGGAACAGTTGATCACAAAAACAGGGAGCAACAGGAACCAATCTAATCTAGGAACAGTTGATCACAAAACAGGGAGCAACAGGAACCAATCTAATCTAGGAACAGTTGATCACAAAAACAGGGAACAACAGGAACCAATCTAATCTAGAAACAGTTGATCACAAAAACAGGGAGCAACAGGAACCAATCTAATCTAGGAACAGTTGATCACAAAAACAGGGAGCAACAGGAACCAATCTAATCTAGGAACAGTTGATCACAAAAACAGGGAGCAACAGGAACCAATCTAATCTAGGAACAGTTGATCACAAAAACAGGAAGCAAAGGGGTTTGAAAACTCAATTTGGTGTAATGTGAATTGTGTGAGGGTGTCCACCCTGCACTGCGGGTGGCCATACCAGGGGCAGGATTTCAGTAAATAAACCTTACTTTGACTGGGCTAGTGGGTGTGGCTTCTAGTTCTGTTGGATGGACGTATAGTACGTTCTCTTGTTGGATAGTGTTTGTATCAGGAGACTAAGTACTGTACATACTTGGGGAGAAGGAGGAAGAACATACTAGAGGGGAAGGGGGCAGGAATGTAACCAGCAAACCCTTAGTTTTCAAGTTTGTACTACAGTAGAGAATCTCGTATTATAAACGCGTATTACTTCACTACGCATTTTAATTGCATTGCTATAGTAAGGATGAAGAAGTATTAATTTAGATTAAATTTAACCGCATTTACGTGAAAAGACAGTGGGAAATCATTTTGGAAAAATACTTCACACACACACATCCGGGATTCACGATGAAAACATTTCTTCGATATGTATTTGTGGATTTTTATGTTTGTTTAATGTATTCATGAATAAGTGTATGAGGGATGCGTGTGAGGACGCGATTTGTGTACAAATGGACAATGTGAATGTGGGAATACTATTAAATGCCGATGATGCTGTACTAATGGCCTAGAGTGAAAGTGACTGGCAGAATGCATTAATTCGTTTTAATGTGGTGACAGGATGAATGGATCTTACTATAAATTTCTCCAAAAGTAGTGTGATAGTTTTTTTTTAAAGAAGGATCAGGAAATGATTGTAAATAAATGGAAATATAATATAATATAAATGGAAAATTTTTAGAATAAGTGAATGATTGATTGTATCTGAGTAGAATGTTTTGTAAAAATGGAAGAATGGACGGTGAAATTGAGAGGAGCGAATGCATCTCGAAGAATAGTTGGATGTATGTGGACTGTTGCAAAGAATGAAGTAGTATCTAAAGAGGCAAAGATGGCAGTATATAAAATTGTGTTGACGCCAACATTGTTTTATAGATGTGAAGTGTAGTTTTGTCAGGAGAAACACAAGAGCAATCAATATGAATGCGGTTGGAATGAGATATCTAAGGCCGGTGACAAACTGACGTATTAGTCTTTGCGACACAAACGTCGCGACCAGGTCGTCTAGTGTATTACATTGTCTCATATGAGAAAGGTCGCCACGCCCAAGAAACGCTCACACCAACGTTTTCAAATCTGTCGCTAGTCTGACCCTCTCGTTATGAACAATGTAATGCACTAGTGACCTGGTCGCGGCGTTAGTGTCGCAGAGACCAATACGTCAGTTTGTCACCAGCCTAAAAAATGTATGTGTAAAACCTGTATGGATAGTCAGTAATAAATGGGTGCTGAAGGAGGTTGGTTTGAAAGGAATCCAATAGGTCAATGGGAAAGAAGCGTCTTATGTTGGTTTGGGAATATTTAGAGGGTGAGTGTGTTTGGACATGTTCAAAGTGCTGGGTGTGGATTGAGTGACAAATTAAATATTATATGAAGGTAGACCATGTGGATCAAAAGGGAGGGATATCCCATGTAAGGCGTGGGTAAATGTTGTAGATGTATGTGTGGAAAATAGAAATATTAAGTACTTTTAAAATAATAGAGCATGTATGAGTCGGTGTATGGATGTTGTTGAAGCGAAGGGAGTAGACACAGATATATAATGTGGAGAACGTTAGTGAGGATGGATTAATCACAAAGTGGTTGTTTTTGAGCTGTATTGCACAGTTTCTTGCCTACACCGTAGGAAAACGTCGAGATTAGATATGTGTATATATGTATGTATGTATGTATCAGCCACAGGGTGGATTCCTAAACAAATTCTACAAGAATACCACCAAATTTTTTGACTTTCAATATCATAATTATTACTCCAGTTTTCAACTCAATACTTCTAAAATAACATGGTATCTCTTCTTATAATATAATATAATAATGCCAGAAATTGTCTTACAACCCTGGCTCAGTGTGTATCCTGTCTTCCTGCTGAGCTAGTGTCCCAGATTAAAATTCCAGCTTGACCAAATATTTGAATCATTGGGGAAATTGGGTCTGGAAAATGTATGTCTATTATATTAATACTTTTAGCACTGCGTCTTTATACCCATTCAGTTTGTACGCCTATGTACTAACTATGCTAATAGGTTAGGGATCAATAAAGTTGAATTTTGACTAAATATAACCACATTTGCGCGGAGAGAGAGTATACCCGACCAGGATTGAATCACAATCTCCCTGTATTCAGCAATCTAGTATATTGCAAGAGTAGAGCCTTAGGCCACGCGGCGTCCAAAGAGGGTGAGAATATTTTTTTATTATAAAATAGCTAGTTTATAACTCGTTATTTGATAGAAATATTAAGTTCAGAAATCACATACTAAATACACCAAATTAATAAAAAAAGGTAAGAGCTAATTAGTCACTTTTCCATGTCACCGTTATTTTCAATTGAGTGTATGGACAATGTATGTATTTTCCACATCTAATTCTTGCAAAACACAGCAGCCACACTTCATACCATTAATGTACCACCCTGTGAAAGAGAACAAATCTCCCTTTTCACCCCCAACACAAATACATACACGAAACCAGGATGGTAATAAGTTGTTTTAATCTCAAGCGCACTCATGTTTGGAGTTAAGACCATTTTACCCTATAGTAGTGCCTAGCGTCCTTACGGCGTCAAGACGCTTGCAGCATGCCCCATGACGTCGAGCGGTTGATTGATCAGCTTGTGTCGGGGTGTGAAAGAGGGGAGGGGGGATTGAGAGGTGGAGGGCGTCTAAGCCCACATACAGCGCACAACTAATACCTCACTGGGGGTCTGAACGCTCTGTCAAGGTCACGCGGGTCGGAACAGGGCGGCCATAAAGTTTGGAAACATAGTACAATTCACGGGTACACAAATATTGGCAAATATACGTGCTTATGCCATTTGTTTAATATGTAAACACATAAAATACATTAAAAATTAATGTTAGGATATTATGACATTAAATTAGCCATTGGTCGAGACAAAACCAACATCGAACAAAAATGTTGTTCGACGAGCAAGAAAAATTGTTCGACGAGCAAGAAAAATTGTTCGACGAGCAAGAAAAATTGTTCGACGAATAAATTTACATTATTTTAAATTGGAGCGTCCCCACAGACCAAAATCTTGTTTTCATCATCATTATCATCATGAACTGCTTCCAGCCACTGACTGGGTCTGTTTGAAACATAAACCTCTCCACTGCCTCCTTTCCTCCCCCCACCTCTCTCCCTCTACCTTAGCCTAGTCCTCTCCTCTCTCCTCCACACTGGCTGAGTCTGTTTGGAACATAAGCCTCTCCACTGCCTCCTTTCCTCCCCCACCTCTCTCCCTCTACCTTGGCCTAGTCCTCTCCTCTCTCCTCCACACTGGCTGGGTCTGTTTGGAACATAAGCCTCTCCACTGCCTCCTTTCCTCCCCCACCTCTCTCCCTCTACCTTGGCCTAGTCCTCTCCTCTCTCCTCCACACTCCTCCTTACTCCCCTCAGCCATCTGTCCCTTGGTCCTACCCCCACCTCTATATCCAACATCTTCCTAGACACTCTTTCCTCCTCCATTCTTCTCACATGTCCATACCACTTTAGTCGTTCCTTCTCTATCCTGTCCTGGACTGTCTCTTCCCTTACTATTCCTCTTACTCTCTCATTTGTCATCCTGTCAAATTGTGTCACTCCCCTGTATTCTGCTTCTATCCTGTTCCTTCATCACACACGTTTACTGCAGCGTACTTCAATATTGGTGGGTAATAGACATTGTAGATCACTTGAGAGAGACATTTTATCTGTAATATTTGATTATGCAGAGAACGACAGTTGATGTGTCTCCTTTTCCTGGGGGGAAGAGGGATCAACAAGATGATGAACTGAGTCGGTGGCCTAACCGTCAGGAAGGGGAAACAAAAAAGCTTCGAGTACCTTCTTCACAGTTTGAATTTACCAAGTTCCCATTGGTGCAGATTCAAACACGATGAAGAAAATAGGAAGGTAATGACCAGTAAATATCGGTCCAACCGAGGTATTAGGTAGGGATGGACCAAGCAAACAAGAGACTCTTGTTAAAAAATCTTGTAGGACTCGGGCGAACCTTGCGACACTCGGGGGCAATAATTGTGGGAGGACTTTATTTATAATATAGTACCTATACTATTTGCTAAGCATTCAAGTTGTACTCAAATTATAGTTACTTAATCAGGTGTAGTGTGCTAAATATACCATTCCTAATTCATGATATCAACCGTGTAAGGCATAATTTACGATATATTAAATATCAATGCGCTCACAACACAATAACAGTCTAATCCTTTATTAACTACCCTATACTTTAAATATTGCACTTGTCTGACATATCCTTGCTCCAAATCAGGTTCTCACATTTCTGAAATATGCCTAGCTGCTTGTTTTCCTCTCTCATTATTCCTCTCATGTTGTTTCCATCCTCTTCTACAACACCACCCAGATATTTGAAACTTGTTACTATCTTCAATTTCTCCCCCTCTCTCTCACTGTCACGCCAGTTGTATACCTGTGTTTCTTTCTCGTCGTGATCACCATCTCACTCTTCCTTACATTAAACCATATTCCATACCACTCCACTACTTCTTCCCAAACCTCCAGTTGCTTCTGTACTTGTTTTAAAAGAGAATTCTCGTTTCTTGAACATAAACAACTGTCCTGACGAAGTCCGACTGTACAATGTTCCATGGAAACGGTCGAGGAACAAGGAAAACTGCACATGCACGATTTACCCCCTTTTATCCAGGTCTACGTTTGCGAGTATCCCTGCTACAGTACGTCACGCTATGTTTTTGTGTTTTAATGTATGTGATTTATATCATAGTGGCAGAAGATACTGAAATATACTTTGTGTCATAAATTGTATGGGACCAAAGCTCGCGTCTATTCGCAGCCTCTTCTTCTTCTTCGAGTAAAAACAAGACCAATGGTAGACAAGATACCTAAATACATGATTTACTCACCCGCTCTCATGTCTCTACTGGAGGAAATTTTGTTTTGTATGATGATGATGATGATGATTATATCCACAGAATCGAACACTAGTTCGAGCCGGTTATCTGAAACAATTTGATCCTAACAAATGGTTTCAACCGATGTGTAAGCTGCCTTAGATGATCCCTGTCTTTGTTTTCTAACAATCTTTGCCACTTCATTAATATTACAGGATCTCTTTCGGTATGACACGAATTGAAGTGGTCCACTTCTCGACATGACCAGGCCTCACGGCCAATTAAAACTATCAACTAAACACATTCATTTGTTGTCAGTGCTGGCTGATGTAAAAATAATTCCCAAAGAGTACTGCTCACCTCTTCTAGCGGTGTAAGGAAGGCTGTACTACATATCAAGAACAAACCAGTTGTTATTTCTGCCCAGTTTTGTTCGGTTTGATTTTTTTGCCTTTGCCTATCTGTCCAGACTTTATGGTCATCCTGTAATATCTTCTTGGAATACTCTTTTACCGCCATTGACTTTTTTTATTATTACTTTTAGCACCGCTCCTTACTACCCGTCCTGGTTATACGCTCGTGTACTAATTACACTAATGGGTTAGGAATTGGGAGAGTTGAATATAGAGGAAATTAACACGCATTTGCGTGGAAGGAGAGTGGAAAACCATTTAGGTAAAACCACCCTCAGTTCACCCGAGTGAGACTCGAACCATGATCTTCCCGTTTTAGGCAGTCTATCTCAACACGAAACTAACGCGTTAGCTAACTACACCGCCGAGGCGGGGAACCATTGACATTCTCATACCATAATAATACCTATACTATTTAAAAATAAATTAAAATTTTTCTTTATAAACCCAGTTGTCCTAAACATAATAACATTGAGAATGTCATTATGCCACAGGTTTATGCACGAGCAGATTAAGTTGCGCCCCATAATATTATTATTTTTTACGTTAAATGAATTTTACTATCCGTTTGGGATATCTGCATACTTTATTTAAAAAAAAGTTAAGTATGACTAAAGTATCAGCTTAGGGGAAGTTTAGCCGTATTTGTATGGAGGGAAAACTGGTATCCATTATAAAAAACTATGTATAGGCCTACCCTTTGGTAATTGAACCCTAACCTCCTCAGCTGAGGAAACCCAGTATATAAAAGGCTTCAATTTTGTCCACCTGCCCATCAATACGTGTATTACCATTTACGAAGATTTCTTGAATTTATTACCAGCACCGGGGATCATGCGAACCAAGGCTATCGTCTCGACTTGTATGGTTTGCCGGTGATGGAAAGGTCGGGGTTCGAATGTCAGCTGACCGTGCTAAGCTGCCATGTTTTTCCTGTATGATTTACCACTCTCTCTACATCCAAATGCAGGCACAATTCCTCTATATTCTAACTTCATCGTGTCTGTAAATATGTGGTTAGGCTGGACAGTCTGTGTAGTGAATCACTAAGTAGGAACTTGTGTTATTTCGAATAGTGAATCTACACTTAACGGAGATCTCACAATCAACTTGAACTTTTTAATAAGTAATATTAATGACGGACACGGAGAACCAATCACAGGTAGACAAATAAATGAACATCCACGTGAGTGCAAATCGAAAGGAAACTGTTGCCATTTTCTAAACATAACGTATGTTCATCTATATACTTTAATAACAATTCATAGATAACTTTAATAGATAAAGGTTATCGTTATTTAGTTAAAAATATCAAAATATATTTTATTAAAATGCTGCATTTACAGAATTTGTCGAAATTGTTTTATTTTGATGAGTTTGATTGACCAAATTATGATACTTTCCCATTGGTTGACGTGACATCGCGTGATTAAGGAGCACGTGCATGAGGCTTTATTACGTCAGCGACCCAAGCCACTGTTATATTCCCATAAAATACACATTCATCAATAACAGTTTAATACGATCTCATTCTTGTGGGATAATCGCACAAACATGCTGACCTCAAACATCCAATTGTTCAGAGCCAGTTGGAGAGGTACACTTTATTTCCTGCCCCATTTGACCGTCGAACATAACTTGCTTCTTTTTCTCCCCCTCCCCTCCTTCTTACCCTCTGAAAACTACTATTTACGTCACGCTCCAGGAATTATTTAGGAGGTCAGTGCCGTCTGGCGGAAACAAGGTGAACCAGTGAAAAGGTCTCTTTATCTCTGGCCTCGACCTTTAAAGCATGTTTTAAAATCTACATTTTGAATATTGTAGGGACAATCCGAATTAATTCTTGAGAAATGTGGTTCGGATTATTGAAAATTCGAATAGTTGTATCAAGTGGAAAAAACAACAATATTCTACACAATATTACACTAAAAACCAGCACTATAATACTATCACAATAAAAATAATAAAACCCTAAAGCGTCACTCTCGCTAAAGAATAAACTGCCAATGACGGGGAGATCGGTGTTCGAATCCCAGCTGAGTGTACTGAGGGTGTTTTTACAAAAATGGTTTACCACTCTCCATCTACTCAAACGTGACTACACTTCCTCTAATTTCAACCATACTCATCCATAACACATTAGAGTAATTAGTACATATGCGTATGATCCAAACGGGTAGTAAGAAGTGGTGCTAAAAAAAATATTCTAAAAACATAAATCTTTAAAAATGAATAAATTTAATTATAAATTGGACAGAAATAGCGAATACGTTGGCTGACACAGCGAGTGTAAGAGGAAAAGGGATCTAACGTCTTGATTATGGTTATTCGGTTAGAAATGTCGTTAGCGTCTGGATACTGGTGCTAGCTCTACTGTGGAGAGGCACAATTCCCCTACACAGGCGAGCATGTGGAATAATTGTTATTCTTCTCTAGTCTAGTTTGCCAGTGACGAGGAGTTCAGGGTTCAAATCATGGCTGGTTTCATTATGGGTGTTTTTTCCTCAATTATATTTCACTCGCCCTCCATAAAAATGCGTGTATATATACTTGCTCTAAAACGCTTTAAGTAGCTATTATCTTATTATATAAGTGGCCCATTGTGACCAAACCTGATATTTGTACCAAAAAAAGAGATGAAATTTGAGTTATAAAATACTGTACACACCTAATCACGCCATTCCTCTACGAGTAGGCTAAAAACAGTGTATATATTACTAGGGACAAAGTGAATAAAAGATCAATATGAAAAATTACCTGGTATTATGTATAATGACCAAGGCAGTTGGGCAAAGCGATCAATATTTATTAATTTATCATTTTGACCTGGCAGTATGCATAATGCTCCACACTCTCTGAGCATTGTGATTTTTTAATAACATTTTTTATTTAATAATCTGTAATAGCTGGCTCTTCCTATATAAAAACCAAAAACCATTAAACTAGTTAGTTATGTTAGGTTATTTAGGATAGGTTAGTTAGGTTGGATAGGTTAGGTTAGCTTAGATAGTTTAGATTAGGTTAGGCTAGTTAAGCACCGATTGTCTGGCACGTGATGGGATGTTCATTGTTCTCACCTTACCAGTGACGTAGTACTGCACTTTTTTCACATAACCCAAAGAGTGTGGAGCATTATGCATAGGTACTGCCTGGTAAAAATAATAAATTAACAAATATTCATCACTTTGCCCGACTGCTTTGCTCACTATGCATATTGCCCGGTCATTTTTCATATTGACTCAGTGTATGGATGTTGTTGAATCGAAGGGAGTATACCAGGATAGGGAAGTGTGGAGAAAGTTAGTGAGAATGGATTAAGTACGGAGTTGTTTTTTGAGCTATATATGTTACGGTCGAAGTAAATTTTTGGGACATGCTGGGAATCAATCCCGGGACCCTTAGCTCTGTAGACAGACACGCTACCGATTAAGGTAAGGCAAATATTGTCACATGATGGGTTAGAGCTTTCCACTTCAATAAAATTCTGTCACATACGAGATTAGAGTGTGCCTCTTCAATAAAATCATGTCACATACGAGATTAGAGTGTGCCACTTCAATAAAACCCTGTCACATACGAGATTAGAGTGTTCCACTTCAATAAAACCCTGTCACATACGAGATTAGAGTGTGCCGCCTCAATAAAACCCTGTCACATACGAGATTAGAGTGTGCCTCTTCAATAAAACCCTGTCACATACGAGATTAGAGTGTGCCGCTTCAATAAAACCCTGTCACATACGAGATTAGAGTGTGCCTCTTCAATAAAAATCCTGTCATGTGCGAGGTTAGAAAGTGTCACTTCAATAAAATTCCGTCACAGTCAAGGCTAGAGCATGCCGCTTTAATTAAAACCTGATAACAGTTGAAGCGTTATGATTCAATAAACAAAAATAGACCAGCCTCAGTGGCAAAATGGTCTAAGGCTTCACTTTCGTGTTAGACTGCCCTTCTGATGATGGGAAGATTGGGGCTTGAATCACAATCTGGTCTACTAACGTGGTTTTAATAGACTGTTTCCCACCTTCTTTCCCCTAAAATTCGGATAGATAACCTCTAAAATGCTTCCTATCTAATCCCTAACCCATTAGAGTGATTAACATATTAATATTCGTATAACCTGAACAGGTTGTAAGACACGGGGGTAGAAAAAAGAATAACACTGTCATAATATGAGGTTAGGGGGTGCCTTGTTCATAAGAGTCTACCGAATCTAGTATGTTGTTCAATAACCGTGTGCTTTTATGACTTGACCACTAAATTGACAAATGTACTTCTCAAAATGTTTGGTTGAAGGTCAGGTTCACACTTAGTAAAGCAGAACGAGTTTTGAAAACACCCTGACGCTATGTGTAAATGTAATGCCAAGGTTTCCAGCTCCCTTTTGACCTACTTTCAATTTGATCCCTTTCATTATTCATTCCGCGGTCCCGGGAGTTATCTTCCAGAGACCCTGATACGTTGACGGTGTAACTTAGCAGGATAGCAGTGGTAACATAGTGGTCAGACGGGGCAAACAAGCAGTCGAACGGCTTTAAGGTGGGAGTGTAAGGAGTGCGATAAAAGAGCAGGGTTTTTGCAGGGTTTTTTTTTAAATACAAAAACACTGATTTTTTGCCCAAATAAGGCCTGTTCTTATGACTCCTGGATACATATTTCTATCTGAGAAATAAGCTAAAAGTGTGTCTATAACTGCCAGATAGCATTTATCTGCCAGATAAAATGTATTTATCCATCATATTTTTATCAGGAAGTACATGAACACTTTTATCTGAAAGTTAAAATGGTCGTTGACATAGTGAAGCGTTGTTTTTCATGAGGTTTCACCTATCAGAATCTATTTTCTGGCTAAAATTTTGGTTCACGTGTTTAGTAGGTAAAAGCCCAGTCTCTATAAAAAGTTAGAACATTTAATTCACACTTTTATAAAAACTGACAAGATATTTGTAGAGTTATATTTATAAAGAACAAATTATCAAAATATGAGTACAATAAATGAAATTTTGTAAACGTTGTACCCAACTATTGACCACATTTTGGCAGACACCCAAATTAGTACTTGCAAGACAACCTATCTTCTGCGCCTACGTGACCATAGATAAAGGATAGTGACACCATCTGTTTACTCGCACTCATTTAGCCGCCATTATTTATCAATTGTTGAGTTCTCGCCACTCACTAGGTTGTAGCGGTAGCAACAGGGTTTATACACATGCCCTGCATTTTCTGCATAATTTATCCTTCAGATAGCTATCCGGCAGATAAATTCAGTTCATAATAAGGGTAAAATATTAAAGTGGCTGATAACCTTCATCTGGTCACTAACTTTAACTTCCCAATAGCAATATTTATCCGGTAGTTAAGATACCAGCCATAGTTAGAATATTGCTCATGTAGGAACATAGAATTAATTTTTTTTCGCATGATAGTATCAAACGTTCTTGATGATATGTCCAAAGCGTAATTATTAGGACTAGACGAGAAACTTTTTAAATGGATAGAATTTTTTCAAATTAAAAATCCAGGACACCCTTGACAGATATTCTAGAACTGTTGATATCTCTATGTGTAGAAAATTAAACTTTATGTTTCTACTGAAGCAATATTCTACTTACCCGCCTCGATGGCGTAGTTGGCTAACGCGCCAGTCGTGTTGAGCCAAACCACCGAGGACGGGGAGATCGAGGTTCGAATCTAGGTCGGGTGAACTGGGGGTGGTTTTTCCTAAATGGTTTTCCACTCTCCCTCCACGCAAATGCGGGTTCACTTCCTCTAAATTCAACCTTCCCAAATCCTAATCCATTAGTATAATTAGTACTTAAGCGTATAACCCGAACGGGTAGTAAGACGCGGTGCTAAATAATAATAATAATAATATTCTACTTATTTTGTCGAAAAAGAAATTGTTTTGTTATAGAAACTGCAAGAACACTGGCCTTATCCCGCGTGCCCTACACTCACATCTTAGTCGGCTGAAAGTCATTAGGCGACTCGCAGAGCTCTTGGGTGGCGTTGGATTATCGACGCCTGCTGGGTGCTCTGAGGGGTGTTGTTCTACCTCTTTTCAGGCTTACGCAGGTGCATTTCTACTAGGTCACCCTCTTCATCCATGTCCTTCCGTATAATACGTCGTTAATAACCTGGTGTTGAACATACTAACGAAAAAATACATTAATGTGCACATTGAATAGGTGTTAGGCTCGTCTAGTTTGGTTTGCTGTAAGAGGGGAGGATGAGGTTCGAATCTTGGCTGGACGAACTAAGGTGGTTTATTTTTACCTTTTTCTTAGTGCAAATAGGCCCCCTACTGATGAATTTCATCTACATTTGTCGTTTCTTCTCCTCCCAACCTCATTTGTGTGCCCGGACGGCGCAGAAGAGAGCTAGTAGTAGTAGGCTGGGCATGTGTATATAAATATATTAGCTCCGGGTCCGGTTGGACGCTTATGTACTAATTGCACTAATGGGTTAGGGATTAGGAAGGCTTAATTAGAGAAAATGCACCAGCATTTTCATAGAGGGAAAGTGGAAAACAATTTCGGGAAAATCACCCTCAGTGCACCCGACCGTGATCGAACCCTGATCTCCCGATCTTTGGGAGGCTAGTCTAACACGAAATTAGCGCTTTAGACCAGGCACCACCGAAGTGGGTGTGGCTGGATATTCAATATTACAGCTTCCAGAAAATGTTAAAGAGCTAAGTAATGTTGCTTGTAGTTGTTATTATTAGATCATTTGGATAAATATATAAATCCTCACAGGGGAAAAAAATCGTTAAGGAGTTGAACTTGAGGTGGAAAGGAAGAAAACACTCGTGTAGTTTTATAATAAAAATATATATTTTGTACAAAATATAATATTACCTACTTTAGTAGATGCGTTTAATTTGTTAACTCAGTATATTAATCTCAACAGTTATTTAATATTCGACATAATTACATTGTTATTCAAAACACAAGCTTTTGAAACGATAATTAAAAGTCCTGGTCAAATTCCGCGAATCTAATTATTCAAGAATGTTTGAAACCGCCACGTGTAGAAAATTAAACTAAACGTATTTACTGAAGTAATATTTGATTTACTTGGGCCAAAAAAGTATTTTGTTAAAAAAAAAACAGTAAAAAATACTGACTTTACCTCGCGTTCCCTTCAAAACCACCTTAAGAGCCCGTCTCACATGTGATACAGGGTGTTTCAGTGGCAGGTCCCACTTTTTATATATGTCTATCGCTTGACTTAATAGCTAAATAGTCGGTGACCTGGTGGTCTAGGGGTAAGGTGTCAGACTTCTGTGCTGAGGGTCCGGGGTTCAATCCCGGTCCCGGCACAGATTTATCTGATTGCCAAACCCTTCCTTCACCTCTGACAAGACGTGTATTAATCACATCTTGTGAATATGTGGAATGCCAGGCCTTCACCGTGGTTCGGATCTCATGTTAAACTGTAGGTCCTCCATTTCACAATCACCATCACCCTATCATTACACATTAGCGTAAGTGCGTACAACCCGAACGGTTAATAATACGTGGTGCTAATAATAATAGTAATAATAACTAAGTAGTCACTTAATAATCGTAAATGAGGGTACAATATTGGGAGAGTGACTTGGCATCACGTCAGGGCTGAATATGTCCCCCTCGTCTTCGAGACATGGTTGCATACGTTTCACCAAGTTTTCTAATACACACCCTAGCAGCCTACTCTGATATTGAATATTTCGATCATGGTTTTTTTTACTGGAGATCCTGAATGGTTTGTGGTCTGTTTTTGTAGACTATCGCCTTAAGATGTCCCTACGAGCAAAGCAAAGCAATCTTGTCGATAGCGACCACTATGGTCAAGTAATATAATATGTTGGTTTAAAGCCTTACCGTCTCTTCCAATAGAAGACATCTAACATAGGAACATACGGGTCAAAACAGGCATTGCATTGTGCTGCAGTTTTTTGCATGGTACTTTAAAAATAAATGGTACGGTGCACTGCACAGACTTTCTCCCGTTTTTATCTTAAAATGGACATTCACTAAGAACTTGTAAGATTTGTGAAACGAAATAATAGATTATACATATTTGTAGAAACACTACACCAAAGATGATAAATTAAATAATATACACTGTTACTTAATTACTTTATGGCAGCGGTTCCCAAACTTTCCAAACTCGCGAGCCCATTCCACAAACATCTGATTGCACGACCCCCTGGTAATATCCATAGCCACTCATTTAATTGTATCCTAATTTCTATTAATTTTAGTTATTAATTGTAATCAAAATGTTTATTACCTTTAAATAAACCTACTATAGCTCCGGTAGGTATTTTGAGATACCCCACCAAATATAAATGAATAATATTGAAACTACTTAAGTACAAGTTCAAATAATTATACATTAATTTAAAAATTAGAACTGAAATTAAATAAGCAAAATAGTGTAGTAACATTTTCTTATCTTGATTGTCACAATATTATCACATTTCGCTTGTTTTTTTTTAAGTGGTACTGGAAATGGCTGTATTGACATAACTAAATACCTCCTTTAATCATAAATTCCATGCCGATTTTAGATTCAAAATTGTTAGCAAGTTTTAACATCTACTCACCTCCTCACGCGACTTAATGAAAAGGATGCGCTTGCTTTGGATGGATATAGCTTTTAAATTCAGGAACCACAGACGATAAATAAATTCTCAAGTCACTTTAATTTTGAGCCTTTTCTGTATTTATTTTTTAAATAGACTATGAAGAAAATGTTTCTCGCTCAAATACGCAGAAGAAAATTTAAACAAAGCTGTAATAGCTTTATTATCTAACAATGAGAGCTCCTCATTTAAACTTAACCAGACACCAATTAATGACAAAGATTTATAGCTTTTCTTTAATTAAAAATCAATGGAAATTTCAAGGAGCTGCTCTTTTTCAATCATTAATGTGGAGGATTCCAAAAGTTTAGAGGATGGTAATTATATTCTCTGGAATTTTTCAAGTTTCCATCCTTAAGTGTTTCTATAACCTTTTTAACATTTTCATCCAAAGGGAAAACTGTTTTCTACCATGAGGTCGTGAAGGGTATCAAAGCACTCTGTTTGATTGCTAATTAAACACGTTTCCCAAAGTTTTTTTATGAATGACTCGATACGTTCTTGCACAGTAAAAAGTTAATATTCGACCCTGAGAGAGAGGTTTAAACCGTTCATTTTTGAGAAATGTCTGTCGAATAGACCAAAGCCTGGAGCCAATTTATCTTGCATGCACTTTGCTTTGTGAAGGGATGGTTGGTAAGAAAAACGAAAACTCCGTGTTTAGTTCAAACAATCTTGTAAGAGTTCTACCTCGAGCTAACACCTGACTTCAGTGTGAGCATAAACAGTTGTAAATGCTTCCCCTTTCCTACAAAGTTCTGCAAAAATCCCCATTGCGAATATTTTGGTGACCCCTTGGAAGATTTTACTAACCCCCAGGGGGCTCGCGAACTATACAGTTTGGGGACCGCTTCTCCATGACATTAGGAACTAGGATCACTTTAACAGTAAAATTGAGAAAAGAGAAAATCTTAGTCCACCAAAGACCATAATAACCTCATTCATTTTCAAAGATCTGAACTAAAAATTATAGGTCCTTATATATTTGCTTATAACTCAGAAATTACTGATTTAATAAAAATATATTACATATAAAAGATTTTATCTTTAATACTACTACAATTTTACAGTGATAAGTAACCAGACGTATCTCATAATGTTGCAGAAAATTAAGAAAATTGTAAAATTTCCCTTATTTAAAATACCCTCAAAATCATTTTCACTAGAAAATAAGAATTCACAATAGACAGTGTCTAGATATAAAATTTAGTCAAAATTGTTAGAGCTTATTTCAAGAAAATCGATTTTTTTTCTATTTTTGCCCTTCAGTAAACTACCCTTGAATTTAGTGTTAGATATAAATTCCAAAACCCCCTCGAGGGACCTTATGAAAACCCCAGATACCAAGTTTGGGTCCAATCGGTAAATTAGTTTCAGCTCTAGCTTGAGGTAAAGACAGACGGACATGTATTGCTAAAACAACTTTATTTGTTTCAGAGCGTCATTAAACGTCAACATTTATCAAGATCTCGAGTTCGATTGTTTTGACGATCACAATACTCTATCTCCGAAGTGTCGAGAGAAAGTAAACAACAGTGGAATTGAAACCAGTGGATACTTTTGACCATATTTATTAAAAATACAACCTAATTCTTAACACTCTTTTTTAATGAAAACACTGTTTCATTGGTCTCACTTTCGCTCTTGCTATGGGAAAATTGCAGGAAACCTCCCTTTGATACGATTTATCATTCGAGCATAATCGGGTGCCTAATTTACCGATTTATTGGTGATGAGATAATCTTCAAGATAACAGACCATCAGTTTTTGAAAGACTAGTTCAAACCCAGATCGAGTTGAAATGGTTTATCTGAATACGAAAGGAAGGTGAGTCACGAATTTGTTGACGATTACTCTATCACTAAAATTATTATTATCACCGCGTCTTACTACCCGTTCAGGTTGTACACACTTACGCTAATATGTAATGGTAGGGTGATTGTGAGATGAAATGGAGGACCTACAGTTTAACGTGGATCCGAACCACGGTGGAGGCCTAGCATTCCTCACATTTACAAGTTGTGATTAATCACAGTCTTGTCAGAGGTGAAGGAAGGGTTTTGGCAATCAGATAAATCTGTGCCGGGACCGAGGCTGAACCCCGGACCCCAAGCACAGAAGTCGACACCTTACCCGAGACCACCAGGTCACCTCTATCACTAAAAACAATCTTGTATTACTCACATATAAAAAACAAGAATGCGGATATATTTTTACCTGTTTGACGATTTTTTAAGAAATTATTTTAACTTCCCATTTTAAACTAATTTAATTTATGAAGATTGAAAAGCAGTTAATTTCCTTATTGTGTAGTTAAATTCCCCGTTTTTAAATCTTCTAGCTATAAACCAACCCCCCCCTCGCCCTTTCCTCGTCAGAGCACCACGCGAACATACCGTTTCTCCGAATGACGAATCCGCCATAACTCCGGGCGTAAACGATACGCCGATACTTTGGCACGATACGTTTGACTTGTTACACCTACTAGAAGTGCCCTCATATAAACTTCAAAGGTTCAGTTTCCACTTTCGCGCCATTAATAAGGCTACAAAGCTATTGCTTTCTTTATGATTCGTCTGAAAATAGTCAAGTAGTTTGCAGCAGAGGCTTCCCAAAAGGCGGGCCGCAAGCCACCTTCAGCCCTCGAGTACACCTTATGTTATACAGACCTACTAAATGACCTACTAGTGTATCGTACGTCAATTATTTTGCAATGGCAAGTATCAACTTACAGCGTTTAGATTTTAGAAATGTAAACTCAACGTCCATCAAATCATCTATGATACAAAATATTATTTCATTAATATGTATATATATATATATATATATATATATATATATATATATCAGTTATGTAGAGCAGTAGAAATTATTTTCTTAAACTGCTTCTTCACTGTTGAAAGTTTGTAAATTTTGATATGATAATAATGAAAGTAAATTCTCTGATTAAAAATAAAATTTATATTAATTTGTCCAATGAAGAAATTTATATCGAGAGAGATTGTCGTTTTCTAAAATTGCAACTTTCCCTTCGAATTGTTAAATTTGACCTTTTAAGCACATCCTCGGTGTATGTATAAGCTTTCGTTTTTTAAATGATTAAAATCCGGGCATCATCTTCGAAAGGATTAGCTTGACATTGTAAATAGTTTTTAACCTAGTTTTTTCCTACAGCACTTTAACAACCCTCCGAGCTACACGCATTTAAATTAAACTAATGGTGTAGCGATGAATAAGATAGAATTTGAGAGGAAGTGTTATTGAATTTACTTGAAGAGACCACTTAGGTTAAGCCCCCTTCAGTACACAGGGATTCCAACCTCGAAATTATTCAGTCGCTGACAGACTAGACTGGGTGAGCTTGAAGTTTAGAACGCATCCTACCAATTCGAGCTGAAAATTTTGCTAAAATATATTATAATTTTCCACCTTTTAATTTAATCTATTGATGTATAACTTTCTTGATGTAAAAATACTCAATATTTCTTAAAAATAAAAATATTTATAATAGGCTAACTATGTTCAGTTTTAGAAATGGTTCTTCCACCAAGGACTTTCAGGAGCCTTTGTTTACAAGTTTTATACCATCACCAAGATTAAACATATATTTTGAATTGAAGATGCATTTATTATTTTATATTTTTATCCACGGAGATATTGACGATCATTAAAAAGTGTTTTTTAAGGTTTTCTTTTATCTATTCTTCTTTGCATATCCTTACTTTGAAGTGGGCTATATAATACGTCGTTAGATATATTTTGTGTTTTGTTATGTTATTCGCTTTAAAATTAGGTTTCAAACGTCCTTCTAAACTGTATTCATCCTTTGAAGTTTCTAACTTCAAAACCCATAGAGTTATCTAAGTGGAAACGTGTTCCTCTGTCATCCTCAGCTATTAATTGAGAGACAAGGCCTAGGTTCGAATTTTGCCCGGGTTCTTTGAGGAATGTTTCTAAATTGAAAGTTTCAACGTGGTTTTGTCAGCCTAATCGCAATGTGAGTTCTGGAGACTTTATTTTATAATTCATCTCGTTAATCCTATGATCATAAATCTGTGTAGTACTAGGATAACCCTAGAATAATAAAAAAAACTTACTCCTGCTCTAGTTAGAAATTTAAGTGAGCCTCTTGATTAAATGTGACTCACTTATATGGCCGCATGGTTTAAGGAATCACTCTCGCAGTAGACTAGACTGCCGAAAACGAGATCAATGTTCGAATCTCAAGCGGGTGTACTGAGGGTGGTTACTCCAAAGTGGGTTTCCACTCTGCCTCTACGAAAATGCGGGTACATTTGCTCTAAATGTAACATTTATCTTCTATAAAACCATTAGCGTAATTAGTAAACAAGCGTATAACCAGAACGGGTAGTAAGACGTGGAACAAAACAAACTAAATGTGGTATTTCAAATAGATAAATGTCTCAACAAAATTGTACATACTTTATTATATATAAATTACAAAATTTCAAAAACAAGTCATCAGTAAACTACCCTTAAATCAATCGTTTTCCAAAAAATCAGGACACACAGTTCTATGTATCATCTAAAACATTTCCTAGATATATAATTTAAACACAATAATTAAAACCACTTTCGAAAAATATATAATTTATTAAAAATCAGTCAACTACCCTTAATTTTAGGATGAGAATTAAAATAATAATAATTTAGCCTAAAGGTATAACATCTAAACATCTAGTATGAAAGAAATCAAACTGTTTTGGCTCTGGCCTCAGATACAAATTGACAAACCGAATTATAAGACCAACAATGTTGAGTTAAGGTACCCATAGACAGCCAATATCTCCCATAATCTAGAGATAGAAAATGTTCACGATTTTAATAATAACAAAGTAAATAAGTAGGGGTTTGTTTTAACATCAGTGTTAAAGATACAAACGATAAAGAGATAAAGATGTATAAATCATAGCTCATTCATTAACTTCCCTAAAAATATTATGTTCAACTGTAACGTTAACTTACAGTTAGTTACAATTGGATCCATCCCATTATAATGTTGATACGTAACTATCAAGAATTCATACCACCCGCTCAATAATTCCGACCTAAATAGAATCCCTACAATGGTACTATTCTCTGTTGTAGTCCCTGTAGGCTAATACGGAAAGATAATACGACACAGTATAGTTCATACAGTACAATCTTCTGTAATATTACACTCATATTTGTTCAGGAACTTACCTTTGAAATCTTCTATCACTAGCCGCCACCAAAGCTGAACTACACTCCCAGCCAATGTGAAGAATGGGCCAAGCTAACGAAAGTCTACGATCAACGCGTGGTCATTCTCCGTCTAGTCAGATTGAATCTGAAGAATGACAACATGGAGCACGCTAGAAGACAACAATCCACCCGCCCTCTGACGGATGTCAGATGAACTTCCCCGAACAACACAAACATCCAATGATCGCCGACTTGTTCTAATTTTCCGATGGAACAACCCTACAAAGTGCCTACGTGACCGATGACAGCTAGCAACTGCGTGCTAGAAATTACCTCCCCTCTTTCCGTGCAACGAAAATCACTATAAAACAGGCTGACATTGTCTAAAAACTTTGACTATCTAAAATCTACGAACGAGGACGGATCATTGTCGTCGACCTGGACAATGATCGGATAAACATTCATACATCATAAATTGGAACGTAACTATGGCTGTTACTTATAAAGAACTTTATTCATTTTCAACTTATAATATTTTCGTGTTAAAATCTTTATCTTGTGTTATGCTTATTATTTAACTTTTTTCTTTATTATCTCAGTCGCTTAAATGTAACTGGTATGCCGCCACTTAGACGCGGTTGGTTAGTTTGTTAGTTTATTAGTTTGGTTTGAAATCCACCATTGGTAATTTTGTATTGAGTGAATTTAAATGTAAATTGTTAAAATGTGTGGACTTTTGTATTTTGCTATTTCACGCGACTGTAGAAATAAAATTAGGCTTGTTATTTTTTTTATATAATTAAATTTTGTTCTAAATTTCAATCTTAAATTTTTCTAAGATATAGTTAGTCCCGGGAGATTTTGACTTGAGTCTGGAAGTCAAACTCTCGCGTTATGTATTGTAATTTTCGTATTGTAACTTGTAATTGTTTGAGGAGCCCATCAGGCAAGAATATTTAATGTATGTTTCATTTTGTGGATATCTTACTTCACTTCACTTTTGGTATTTTGACTTCTTTATTGATGTTATAATCTACGTAATTTTGTGTCTCTTAAAGACGACTTGTAATAAATGTAAACATGGAATGTTTACTTTCTGCGCTTCACGTTATTATTTTCAGCATTATTCAGAATGATATAATGAGACCACTGTACTTTGCTTTATCTACGTTTATACTGAATAAACCATATTATTGTTATATTTTTAATTCTGCTTATATTTTCCCTTATGTAGATTATACCTTCTCCCTTTTATTTAATTGTGGTCGTTAAGTAGAAGGCACGGAGACGGTGTAACACAACATTGACAGCTACAAATCTTTGACAATAAAAAATATTGAAGGTTAAATAACACTTTATGTTCAAACTTGGTAATTTTGTGCTGTTATTTAAATTTTATGTTGTGATATTTATTTGATTCATCAGCCAAGGCCTATATAAGCTACTCATTTTTATAATAAATTAATTTGTAAATTAGATTTATTTAGTGCAAACTTTTTTTCACAAAATAGAAAATTAAAATCATACTTTTACGAGAATATTGGTATAGTTTGATTCTACTTCACTTATGTTTTAAAAAAAAGTCATACAACCCCACATGTTGGTATTTAAGCTTTATATGCCAAAATGTGTTTATATGTGACACAAGTTTGGTCCAAATTGAATAAAACTAGTTTTTAAAATTAATTTTTCTTTTAAATTGTTGCACGTCTTTTTTAGGTTTGATGAATTTCCATAAGTCTAGCCGAATGCTTCGAGTTACATTTTCACTAATTATTGTTATTATTATTATTATTATTATTACTAAAACTTATTTTAATAACTGTGGACACGTTTAAGTTTGTCAACAGATGGCAAACCCGAGTTGATTTATTGCTGCGACAATTATTGTCCACACGAACTAAAAACTTTTTAAACCGTGCCAGTGGTAATTACTACAAAATAAATTATGTGGACAAGTTTTCACTTAACACGCTTAAGGAATAAATATAGTAGTTTGTGGTTTAAATTAACGAGTGATATAAAACTGTGATTTAAATATATTTAATCTTCATCATTTCTTACTACGAACCATCTGGGCTATCCACATTTAATTCAACTAATGATTACCCACTTCGATGGCCGCATGATCTAAGGCGTTACTCTCTCAATATACTGGACTGCCGATGACGGGAAGATCGTGGTTCGATCCCAGTTGGGTGTGCTGTGGGTGGTTTTTTCTAATTGATTTCCCACTCTCTTCCCACGCTAATTCTTGTACACTTCTTCTAAATTCAACCTTCCTCATCAATAACCCATTAGCGTAATTAGTACATAAGCGTATGACTTGAAAGTGTAGTAAGAAGCTGTGCTCAAAAGAACTAATGAATTAAGGATGAATAAGAATTGTAAAAGATTCAAACCCCGACCTTCTCGTCAAGACTCTAACGTCTTAGACCACATGGCCACTAGTGACTCGGGTAAATTACTCTTAGAGAAACTTACAAATAATTTATTGAGAATATGGATTTGAGGAATGAGGAAAAGCTAGTACATAGCTAAATAAATGGTACGGAGCTCCGCACGGATTTTCTCGCTCTATTGTTTAGAAAATTAATATATTTACTCAAAATTCATAATATAATATACACTAGTGAAACCGAGAAAAAATTGCGCTATAAATATGGAAAACATTTTTTGACTCATAGTTGTAAATTTCATAATTTTATTTTTAAAGAATTATTATTATTATTATTATTATTATTATTATTATTATTATTATTATTATTATTATTATTATTATTATTAGCACCGCGTCTTACTACCCGTTCGGGTTATACGCACTTACGCTAATGTGTAATGGTAGGGTGATTGTGAGATGAAATGGAGGACCTACAGTTTAACGTGGAATCCGAACCACGGTGGAGGCCTGGCATTCCTCACATTTTTAAATAATTAACGTCTTCATTTGTATATTTGGACCAATAAAAAATAATTATATTGGGTCCCTAATGGTCAACACTTCGTATTAAAATTTTGACTTCCGGTTAAAATTCTCGTCATTTTATTAGGGGATGCACATCTTGTAGCTATCGCATTGCTATTAAATTTCTCTTTTATACATTTTGACCAATAAAATAGGTAATTATTGAATATTGAATCTAAAATTAGAGAGATAGAATACGTTATAGCCGATTTTGAGAAAATTGAGTTTTTCTCTTTTCACCCTTTAGTAAAACTGCTATTAATTTTAGGGTTAGGCAGGAACACAGACAGACGGCGTTGCAAAAACAACTTATTTGGGTTTGGGGGTGGGGGGGTCATGAAACGTTGACATCCATCAACATCTCGGGCTAGATTTTTTTGACGGTCGTAATAAACTTTACATTAAAGTGTTGGAAAATTTTAAAGAAATATATATTTGTGTATAGCTTGAAAACTTTTGGTTTTTAAAAATATATTTCAAGTAAAAGATGTTTATTGTAAATAAATCCACATGTATGCAATGATAAGTAGTATTCATATCTCAAAGACTTATGGATATAAAATTAAAAATTAGAATCTACGCATCAGACCGGAACTCTTAAATTCATTTTGACGAAAAGTTGAGAGTAGTCATTTGGTTTGTGATATTGATCAAAGTTTAGAAATGAAATTTAATCAAAATCGTTAAAACCGATTTTGATAAAATCGATTTTTCTTTTTTTGCCCTTCAGTAAACTACCCTTAATTTTAGGGTTGGATATACAATTCAAAAAACCCTCGGGGAAAGCCTATGAAAACCCTAGATACCAAGTTTTAGCCCGATTGGTAAAATAGTTTAGGCTCTAGTCCGAGTTACAGACAGACAGACAGAAGGAAATTCAAAAACCACTTTTCCGGATTTGGGGGCTCATGAAACTTTGAGATTCATCAAAATCTCGAGTTCGATTTTTTTGACGATCACGATAGTTTCTCTACCTGTAAGATAGAGAGAAATTAAAAATAGTGGAAAGATAGATAGCTAATTTCTGTTTACGGATAAAGAAGAACAATGTGTGGGAGGAATATGTATATATGGTCTTTAGAGCCCCCTCCCTCCTGGGACATAACAACATTCTATCTATTACACGAAAATATATTTGTGATTGACCTTATTGCGAGGAGTGCGACGAATTTAATAACTAAAATTATTATTTTTCACACCACATCTTGCTAATTATCCAGGCTATACGCATTTAACTACACTAGTAAGGTAATAATTAGGAAAGTAAATAGTAGAAGAATTGTATCCGTATTTTCAGGGGACAGTAGAGTCACCATTTTGGAAAACAAACATCAGAACACCTGACCTCCCATCACCGATAAACCTGACTACATGAGTAAGCTTGACGAAAGTCCACAACCCCACCCATGCGGGATAAGGGCTGGAAAATAAAAAGCTGTACACTTTCATTTCCTTTGGACGTGCCATTAGCCAATACAAAGCAGTACAGACCTTAAAATCGCGTCATTTCTCTTTTATTCTCTTGACGTCGAGCTCAGAGAATTAATTAACCTTTTTGCCGGAGACTATTTCTCGTCTCAAAGGGAAATATCAACAATGATTTCTATGGACAAGTTTTATAAAACAGAGCATGGCCTTTGAAACAATTCGTTTGGACGATATTACCTCTTCGACTCCACGATTTTGTGTTTTTGTAAATAAAATACTATTTAGCTTTGAAAGATATTTTTTGTCATGAAAAGTATTCTCTATAGGAAAAATTATAATAATCTTTCGAAAGATTAATTTTACTGGTTCTACTTTTAATTAACATCCATAGTTAACCTACTCTGTGATACAGTGGTCAGAGTCTTGGCTACAGATCACAGGCCCGGGTCTCAATCCCCAAAGTTTACAAATTTATCTGTGGAGTGTGGGTCTGGAACGGGGATAGCCCAGACTCGTGAGGACAAACTGGGGAGCTACTTGAATAAAGAAGTAGCGCTCCGGTCTAGAAAACTGAGATCAACGGCTGGAAGGTTCGTTGTGCTGATCACATGACACACTTTATCCACAAATGTTGGCGCTGTCTTCAGCAACATCTGCGGCCACTCGGTTGGTATAACTCACTTGAGGACTGTTGTCATGGAGTTAAATTCACGGAGAAAACTTAATGGAGAAAAATCTATAAATTTGCTCTTAAAGATTATTACTATTCACATGACTCACATGAATTGTTTGTTATATCCTATTCTCCACGTCTTACTGTCCTTCCTGAATACCCACATATTTACACAAAGAGATGAGTAAGGTAGTAGTGATATGAGATGTACCCGCATTTTCGTATAGGGAGAGTGGGATACCATTTATAGAAAACAATCTCAAACACATGTCCAGGCTTCTAGATCCAACTCCAAGTCCCGATGGTGAGGTTGACGTTCATTTCACGTGTCCACCGATTTCTGATTGATTTTCATCTAAAATAATAGCTTGCCAATACAAAAATATCAAAATCAAAAGGAGTCGCCTAACGGAGCCCTGAGACAGGTGCGTGCGTCCAGGAGTACAATATTATTTAGTAAGATATCTGTTATTTCAAAATATGGCTCATCCCCAAAATGGACGGGAAGGATTTAAACATGTCCCTACAGGATTAAAAATCTTAAACAAATTTTATAAATTTAAAAATAAATCATGAAAAGGTTAAATTATCTCATTTTCAACGAAGTTTCCCGCGAAATTTATCACCATTCTGAATCCTCAAACAAATAAAGTCACCTTTTAACAAGGCCACATCAGAAAATTCGAAGCCAGTGTTTCTAAAACCGTGGTACGCGATGTTGCACCTAGTTTGATTTTGTATAAGATATATTTTAAATAGCAGAAGTACCGGCATTGCCCTGAGTAACCACGCAATTCATTGCTTCAAACAGACAGAAAAAAATCCTCTTAATTTTATTTACTTCGACCCAGCTTTTAATAAAGTTAAAAAAGTATAATCGAAAATTTAAAATTTCAACTTTTAAATGCACATGTTTGTGACAAGGGGTTACTGATTTAAAATTTCAGCCCTCTCCTTGCGTTAGATATTGTATTAATATATAATATGTCAGCAAAAATAAATGCAGATTTTGTCGTGAGGTCATTGACTTGTATAATCTTTTCTTTCCCTCTTTCACAGCTCTGTTTAGTTCATTATTAACCGCTTATACTTTACAACAGTGGTTCAACCATTTTGTAGGTACTTACTAACTCACTGGAGTATTATTTTATTAGAAGATCCTATTTCACCATATAAATAAAATAAATGTTTTCCTTCTACTTACATGAGGTATTCTCTTACACTTTACGTTTACGATTACCTTTTTGCGTCCTACAAATATTTATGTTGCTCTCAAATTTATTCAGCCAAAATTATTTTACCGCGCATATCACTTGCTTACGAAATAACAAAGGCTGAATCTTACCTAGCAGTTGTATCATCTATGTCATCAATGGAAACATAAAGGCGACCCCTTAAAAAACTTACGGAGCCCCAGGATTGAACACCATTGTTTTACAAGATAGCAGAGACTGTATTAGTTTCCTATTATTTTTTTTAATGAATTGCTGTGGGGATAACGTTGTAGGTCATGGTTAGAAAGGACTTCAATATTGTGTAAGTTTGAAAACACTGTTATAAGCTAGTTGTTAGTTGTTAGACGGTTTTAATGCTTCAGAACTGCCATTACCATAATAAATACCATAGTATGCAGACATTTCCATTCAAGTAAGCGCGACCTTAAGGCGGTAGTGTAGAGGAACACAAGAAAGCTAGGTACCTTTGCAAATTTTATAGCAACACATTTTTTTTGACTAAAATAGATAAAATATTGCTCTAATAAAAACATAAGTTTAAAAAATATTTTCACAAGGGATATCAATAATTATTGAATATCGTCATGAGCGTAGCGTATCAAATGGCGCAAACTTTTTAAATTGATATAAAATGTCATTAAATTCCAGGGACACCCTTAAAATATTAAAGAAATGGTTATACCAACACGTGAAGAAAATATTAAACTATTTATTGGAGAGGTATTTTATTTATTTTGACCAAAATATTGGTTGCAATAAAAACTTAATATCGTTTATATTTTCTGTCGTTGCCAAGCTCTCAGAACTGACTGCTACAAAATGAAGCCTCTGTAAAACAAGATTATATTAAGTATTGAGATTATTAATATTGTTTGACGAATGTTTCAAGTCAAGAGTTCAATGGATGTTTATTATTAGTCTGGCCCGGATCCAAGGTGGTTTAGTGTCGCTTACCCAGAACTTCAACAGTTCAAACAAATTCCCCGCACTTACACAAGTGTTCTCTTACTGCCCTAATGGAACCATAGAGGCACTGGTACACTTATTGTTACGTCAACTGGCCAACGAAAGGAAACCACGAAATAAAGTAATCAATGACAACATGTCTCTTTTTCTTGAGATTGAAAACATTACCCCTGGACATGGGAATCGAGCCTAATACCTTTGGCCTAATAAGACAATGCTCTAGCCCCTGAGCTATCCAGAATTGTCATTGTACTATTGACAATATAAGCCCCCCAGAGTCGAAGGTGGTTAGGTTATCTGATAGTTCGTGTACTTAATTGATCACTCATATGTATCTGGTGATTTCCACACGTCCATCACAGACTCTGCCTTAAAATGTGAGTGGAGAATTACCCTAGGTATTGGATGATTCATGGATTGCTCAATAGTTAGAGTATAAGCATATTAAACCAAAGGTCCCTGGTTCGTTTCCCGCGTCCAGGATTCAATTTTCAATTTAAAGAAGATGATATTTAGATGCAGCTATAACGGTAACTAACAACTAATGTTATAATAGCTTTGCTATTTGATCCAACAAGACTCTTATATAATAATAGGATCAGAGTGATTTTATCGTGAAGTTTATTTGTGTGGAACACATCTTACTGCCTGGCTGAGCTATCCGTATGCACACTAACGAGTTTGGGAGGGGTCAGTAAAATTTAGTGTGAATGCACCCTCATTTGCATGGATGGAGGGAATAAAACCTTCTATAAAAACACTTTTATACCCTCGACTGAGATGCTAACCTTAAATAACAGTCTTTCTCTTGTCTTTGAGGGCCAGCCAATAGCCTCTGTGGTCTAATGGTCAGAGTTCCTGGCTACAGCTCCAAAGGACCCGGGCTCGATACCCACCACTTTCAGATTTTTTATGTGAAACTGTGGGTCAAATTAGGAGCTTCTTGAATAAGAAGTAGTTGTTCCGGTCTATAAAACTGAAACTAACGGATGAAGGATTCATTGTGCTGACCACATGACACCCTTATATCCACAAATGTTGGCACCATCTTCACCAACATACGTTGGCCGCTCGGTTGATATTGCTCTCTGCGAGCTGACGCCATGGAGGTTTTTTTTATGAACATTCATTCTAAAATCACTGATGGGAAACCAAAGAGGATAGTTGCCATTTAAATGGTGCGTATCACACTTTATAGTCGTGATTATTATATCATAGATATTGGAGAGTGTCGATAAATTATGGCTATAAAGGTAACGATATTTAATATATAGTGAAAATAATAGGTTAAGGTACAGTACATGAAACTAGTGAACTAGCCTCCATACAGTCTGAGACAAAAACATATACTCATCTCTGGGTATGATTATGTACTGTACATTGTACCATTAGTTTTCTTAAAAAAAATCGGGGACAAAAATCAGTCTGGGTCAGTAATATTTTTTCGGGGATTGTCTCTTCAAATCGAAGACGAATATCATCACCTTATTCTAACCCCCAACTACACCATAACCATCAAGCCAGACACGACTATGATTCATGCCTTTTTCCACGTACCTATCGCTGTAAGTCATATGGTATCGATGGTTTGATCCGTGAGGAAATGGATGTGGAATCTGAAAGAACCACTCCGGGGAAATAGTTCCACTACAGCAGTGTCTCGTTGCTCAGACTATACCGACGCCCGACGTCATAACCGAGAATGGCGCATGGTGGACGCTTTAAGCGACTCACTATCTGAGGATAGAATGGTAGAGGGTCATCAAAGGCTCGTTTCCAGATACGAAGACAACTACAGAGCTGATAGGGACGACGGTATACACTGACGCACCGTATGAACCGGTCCAACGAGGGTGTGACGTCATGTGTCACCATGGGAACCCCCACGCTCTATTGGATACTGTAAGGTACGTGTATTCAATGGTGACGGGTGGGGAGAGTCCATATGGATTCTGTTCACTGAAACACGCTTTGGTAGTCGAATGGTCTAAAAGGCTTAACTCTTGCAATAGACTAGACTTCCGATGACAAGAAGATTGGGGTCCGAAACCTGATTGGGTATGCTGAGGGTGGTATTGACTAAATGTTTCCCCTCTGCCCCTCCTTCGCGCAAATACAGGTACATTCATCTAAATTAAACCTTCGTCATCCCTAGCACATTAGCGTAATTAGCACGTGTGCGAGTAACCCGAACGACCAGTATGATTCACTGCTTGAATAAAAAGTTCACTGAAACGAGTAGTTCATTAATCTAGTTCAAAAGTGGTCGTTCGCGAACTACATCTTGTAGTTCCGTCACTCACCCGTTTGCAAGCTACACCACGCCAGTGATATATAAATATATATACTGTATTATATAGTGATATATAAATATATATACTGTATTATATAGTGATATATAAATATATATACTGTATTATATAGTGATATATAAATATATATACTGTATGTAATAGCGATTTATAAATATATGTACTGTATTATATAGTGATATATATATATATCTGTATATATATGTGATATATAAATATATGTACTGTATTATATAGGATATATAAATATATATACTGTATGTATATAGCGATTATAAATATATGTACTGTATTATATAGTGATTATAATATATTACTGTAGTATATAGCGATTTATAAATTTGTACTGTATATATATTTCTTTAAGCACCGCGTATTACTACCAGTTCGAGCTATACGTTTATGTTCTAATTACGCTAATGGTTTCAGAGATTAGGAGGTTATATTTGGTGAAAGTGTACCCGTATTTGCGTGAAGAGAGAGATAGAGAAAGAGAGATCACTCTGTAAAAACTACTCTCAGTACACCCGACTGAGATTAGAACCCCGATCTCCCTGTCATCGGCAGTCCAGTCTAGTGCAAGAGTGACGCCTTAGACCAGACGCCAGGCGGCCACCGAAACTGATAATGGTGCTTGGAGCTGTTGAAAGGTGGTAGAAAGATAGCTGAGCTGAGTAAGAAAAATGTCAAATAATGAAGGCCCTTTCAACACACACACACACGTCTAACATAGTAGCTTGGAAAAACTAATGGTTCTATTTTTCTTTACTTTGTTTCTGTGATTGAAAATGGCCAATGAATTGCATGATTGCTTACTGTTACGTGACCTCGTAATTCACTTAAGGTAGATAGCTTCGATAAGGGGAACTATAGTTCGATTTTCATAGTAAGAACCTTATTTGAATGTTAAGAAAAGTTACTAGAACTACTTTCACGATTTAATACATCAGTTCATTCTATATGAAGCTATAACTTTTTATAGTAACTATCAATACCTATATTTTAAAAAACCACAAATAATATAGTAACATATAATCAATTTTGGCTGCAAAATGAATATTTTTTAATTTTTAATAAAAGGTCCTTTAAAAGAAAATTGGCTGATAATTGACTAGTTCAGTTGGAAGTATCCTTCAGTTCAATACCATTCACCTGTGAACTACACATCTCGAGTAACATGCTTAGTCTTGTTTGCCAGTAACGTGGAGGTTGGGGTTTTAATCCTAGCTGAATGTATTGAGGATATCGTATCTTCTAAACATCAGGGTCTGAATCACAGTCGGGTGTAATAAGAGTGTTTTTGCGGGACTAAATGATTTCCCACTCCTCCCCACACGCAAATGTGGACCCATTTTCTTTAAACTTTGTCCGCCTCGTCCCTAGTCCCCTAACGTAAATAAAATTGCAGATAGCCCGGCCGGGTAGTAAGACCCAGTTCAAAATAAATATTATTTTTTGTGATTACTCCTGTCTTGTAGCTTTGAAGCAACTTCACTTTAGTTTCCAAGACATGACAGCTGTCTGTCTCCCTCAAGTGAGGTTAGGACCAGCTGCCAAATTTATACCGGCTGCTCCCCACGCCTGTATTAGTCCCGCTTTTATTATTATGACCTTGGCTATTATCTTTAGCTGCGGCTCGCGGATTGTTGTTAGGGAAAGCCAGGCTTTACGGTACAGTTCCAGTAAATTGTTGTTCCCCTCCACTCAGTATCAATCATGATCCTAAAAACTAATAAATCCTTCTTTGGTGGTTGAATGGTCTACTCCATCAGTCTCGCAATTGACTTGACTTCCTATGACGGGGAAATCGGGATTTGATTTCCACTCGGTTTTACTAAGGGTGGTTTTCCCCCAAAACTTTTTTCCACTCCCCTTTCACGCAAACGTGAGTACATTTCCCCTAAATTCAACCTTCCTTATCTTCTACACATTAGAGTAATTAATATATTATGCGTATAACCCGAACGAGTAGTAGTAAGACGGAGTGCTAAAAAAAACAAACAAATAAAACACCATTTTGTGTATTACATTATTGTGTGTGTGGTTGCTCAGTTATAGTGAAATAGAAGAATCGTTTAGACATCCGGTGAAGTTTCATCAAAACTGGCTTCCCCTGCAACGACCCACGCGTCACCACTGAGCTTATTTTAGAAAGTCAAAACTTGATTCTGTCACTAAACTAGTTTATATTTATTATATATATATTTTTTTTATATATAATAATTTTTTTAGCACTATACCGGTCTTTTGGTTGCTAAAGTTTATTAATGGGGTGGATTTTATTTTCATACAAATATTTTGAAAGTAAAAGTTTGCTAGTATTTAAACTCCATAAAAACTTCCTAATGTTTTATTTACATCCACTGCTGTTTCCAGCCTGTGGTTTGGGTAACTTTTTTTATTCAAGTCATATATTTTCTACTACCGTCTAGCTAGGCCTGTCGTAGCTTCATATGCCTTATAATATAACTTAAAACTAAGACAGGCACATCATCACTGTGAAAGGTTAAGCCCACATTTCACTAATTATAAATTTTTCGGCCATGCTGGGAATCGAAACCGGGACCCTTAGCTTAATAGACAGACATGATACCAAATGAACTAAGGTGTCGTTTTCTAATATATTTAAAGCTAAATTTATCATAGATATTTCGATCAGGGAAATCAAATAATTTTAACAGATTATTAAATGTTTGAGGATTTTGCGATCAATAAATAAAAATGAGATATTTTAATAAGATTTAATTCTATTTCCACTCACAATAACAAGACCAATAAATATATTACTCAAGTGTAATAATGAGATACACATTTTAAAATACTTTTTTTTTATATAATTTACGAAATATAACTGTTTGTTCATAAAGTCTGAGAGAACAGTTTAAATAATTATTAGTTAACGACTTATTTGTTTGCTAATAATCTGTTCCCGCTCTTTAACTATACATTCGACCAACCACACACAAGATAATTTAATGAACGAATGTGTGTTTATTGAATTCAAATAATAAGTATGAACTTCGGTGGCCACGTGGTCTAACGCGCTACTCTCGCATTAGACTAGACTGCCGATGACGGGGAGATCAAGGTTCGAATCTCGGTCGGGTGTACTGAGGAGAGCTTTTACAAAATGGTTTTCCACTCTTCCTCCACGCAAGTGCAGGTATGCTTCATTTAAATATAACCTTTCTAATCCTTAAAACAATTAGTGCAATTATTATATAAGCGTATAACCGAACGGGTAGTAACGCGGTGCTAAAAAAAACTAGAGGGAATATTCGCTAGTATACTCCCACGACCTAATGCTATTGCCAGTTAGAATCAGCTTAACAAAGAGGATGATGGGATTCAATTATTATTCATCTGAGGAGAGAGTGGGGAATCATATTATAAGAGCGATAAATGTGCACCTAGAGTGGACCCAGTTGGAATCTAATTCCAACCTTCTGGTCTAAGATGAGTGAAGACTATAGTTAAGATCTGGTTATCACTATTATATATGTTTTTAATCACCACGTATCCCTACCTGTTCAGGTTATACGTATACAAATATAATATAAATGTCGACTGTGGCATAAATGTGAAAATATCTTAACCAGAAAATTTGGTAGGCTCTATCGCTCTCACTTGTATAAATTCTCGTGTGTGTCACTTTAGAAAATGCACGTAAAATATCTCAAAATAAATAAACAAAATACATACATAATTTATATTGTTATTACTACTTGAATAAATTAACTAACATTAATTTAATATCCTATTTTATATAATTAATACAGTACAATATTACCAGGGGCGGCCTCTCATTTATTAAAATAAAATATACGCTCTTTAATCCCAAAGGGTATTTTATATTATTTGAGGATTTGTATAACGTTCAGACGTGATATTCGAAAAAAAGTAAAAATCAATTTTTAATAAATTTTAGTTATTTGTCTAAAGCTACTAGTTGAATGTATATCATAGTCCTACTTTATACGGTTAGACCAGCAGTCGGACACATTTTTTAGGCCTCGTTAAATTTAAAAAAATATCAAATGTCCACCATCACCCATAGTTTCTCCATTATACTTGGATTACATTATTGTTTCTACGTCTTATATTTATTCCTTGTATTCTATATTTCATGAATAATTTATTCCCCCTTTCTACAAAAAAAAAAAAAGTAGAACGAATAAAATATACTGTAGTACGTAAATATTTTCATATTAAATAATCTCATTTTCTTATAACATTACCGATTATAAGCGATCAAGGTTCTTTTTGTCACACTTGAATATTATTTGAAAGTACTAACGTGATAGATTTGTGAATTTAGAAGACTCAAAGTTCGATTTTAATATGACGATGTGGTTTTCATATACAATCGACTGAAATTTGCCACGAGTTCAAGCGATCTATCGCGTTATACTAGTTGCCGACCCCTGGTTTAGACCAACACAATTATAGAACGAACCAGACAACCAGATCCTACACCATTAACTTACCAATGGGAATCAAAGAATATAAGATAAGTCTCATATATATGTGAAGAATTTAAAGCACTTTTGCTTACCATGTTTTCCAAGATTCTGGATTCATAGGTAAAATGAATATTCGGAGTCTAAAAACGTGGCTTCACCCATCTCTTAAAGAGTATGTTTAGTAATATTAATTAGGATGATTTATTTGTACACATAATTTGCGGGTTGTTTAATTAATCTAGTGGTTATCAATTAATGGATAAAGTACAATTTAAAGTAGTATATTATAAGTTATTGAATAGTTACTAAAGTTTTTTAAATATAAATTAAAGTTATATTCCATATTATTTTCATTATTTTAGGGTTAATATTAATGTTATTTAAAAAGATAAAGCTATATTAGCAAAACGATTGTCTATTTAATTTAGTGATTTTTTACCATTTTATTATATGATTACTCATATTTCCATTAACATCAGTGTTAGAAATTCTTTTTTAACAGCTCATTTACTAACCACATGATTTAATTCAATAATGTTGGTTCTATTACCATTGTTTGTTTTCCATAATTTTTTATGACTTTGTGTGGTTTTAAATTTAATTTAATATCATTGTAAATGTACTCTTTGACAATGGTATTGTTACCTATATATTTTATTCCCTCGTTGTATTTTTTAATATTCGTATATTTCTAGCTATGTTGAAAAAATGTTACATTGGAACATAATCCACATATATTACTCTCTATTCCATGAGATTCTTCCACAGTCAGTTTCGGAGTGGTTAGTGTTAATAATATGTTTTACATTGTAGGAATGTAATTTGTTGTTAGTTAGTGATCAATTTGCAAATTTGAATATAGTTTTATGTTGTATTAAATATTCTGTCATCATATTCTGCGCATACAGTTTTAGATACCTCAAAAATGTTACATTACAAAATCACTAACTTTTCAATCTGAAAGTGAAACATGTTGTATCATTAACTAACTATTTGGATTAATCAAATAATAATTTCAATAAAGATATATATTCAACTGTAAACGTTGTAAATTATATTAACTTATCCTGAGTTAATTGATGAAATCAAAAATTACATTTTTAAAGCTGTAACTGAAATATATATAGAAATACTTTTAAATAAATCTATAAATATAATATATGTGAATATATACTGATATATCTGGGTGTATATATATTTGCTCCCAGCATTTTTCTGCCGATATCTGTCTATCTATATACTTACACTAATGGAGTAGGAATGAGGAAGGTGGAATTGATAGGAACGATACCAGGAATCTACTAATGTTGCTAATCATTCCATACAATATTGATGATCCATGGAACAGTTTAACTTAGCCTACTACTGTATCTACTAGTTATTCAGTCTGAGTGCCGGACAAATGCATTGATAAATGGTTTTCCTCAAATAGATTATTTTAATAACTGGGATGAAGATAATGGAGAGTGGTGGAAGTTATATAATAATGAGTTACATACTCTGTAACAATTACAAAATATAAGATAATAAAAATCCAGAATATTACGGTTAGTAGGATATGCAGCGCGAATGGAAGAATCTATGACCTTGTTCAGGGTATATTGACTGGCAAACCCAATGGAAAGAGACAATTGGGAAGGCCTACATGCAGATGAGAGGTTAACATTAGACTGGACCTGAAATATATAGGGTTTGAATGAAATGGACCAGATAGAACTAGCTCAAATTAGGGATAGGTGGTGTACTTTCGTAAGTACGGCGGTGAACTTTCTGGTTCATAAAGTAAATATTTTGTCTTCATAGGTGAGTCAACTCTTGGCTTGCGAAATGTTTCAAATGTTATTTCCTCTACTCACAATTTTACGGAAAGAAACCTGTGTCTACCCTCATTGATGGGCTCCCTGTAAGGTAAGGAGCCCATCTCGCTCTATCACCCATTTTATAGCGCCTCCAGCCCCTGGTGCCAAATGAAATATTGTTTTGATAAGGTAAACTCATCAAACAGCAAATACAGTCTGTTATGTTATTTTTTAACAGCTCTGCGATAAAATTGGTGCATTTTCATATTACATTTTGAGTTATAATTTATATTCAAATATTAGTTATTAATACCACACTTATAACAGCCTTTTACTGATAAATTACAACATAAATGAATTTACATAAAATCATTTACTAAAAAAATGCCCATTTTGTTTAAAGTAAAATAAAGAAACAGTCATAATATTATCTTTTATTTCTCCGCTTCCTACTACCCATTCGAGAAATACTATATAATTACACTAATCGAGTGGGAATGTGAAAGATAACTTTTATAGGAAATGTACCTGCATTTGTAATGAGGAGGAGTGATAAACCATGTAGTAAAATCCACTCTCAATACACCAGGCATGGATTCGAACCCCTACCTATCCATCTCTGGAAATTAAGACTACATGAGTTTGACATTTATCGCGCGTATCTTGCTGTTAAAATTATGTAAACATTTTATTGTTTACATGCAACTGATCTTAATCCTCCGTATCACAACGCAATCACCATAGGCTTTATCACTGTCAGAACCATGACGATAGAACTATACTGTAGCAATCACTGTCAGAACCATGACGATAGAACTATACTGTAGCAATCACTGTCAGAACCATGACGATAGAACTATACTGTAGCAATCACTGTCAGAACCATGACGATAGAACTATACTGTAGCATCTATCAAGCCTTACTTTTGATAAACGGGAGAATGTTAATTTCATTAAATATACTCCCTTACAATTTTCGATTGTACTATTAAATTTTCCTTTATTTCATTTTTACCAGACTTGTTTTTTCAAAAATTTAAAACAGCTAAAAACTTTTTTTGGTCTTATTCTTTACTTCAGTGAAAATCTTTTTGTATTAATGTTGAAATTTGTTCTTAAATATAACTTTGTTATTTCTATTTAATATAGTACACACTAACTTAAGAAACCTTATAAAATATTGGTAGACCTAATTTTATGCAAATGTGTCGTTGAGGTCCATTTGCATGGTATTTTTATTCACGATTTGAAATCAAAGCTAAGTAAAGAATTAATCTATGCTGGAGAATGGTTTGGGAGGGGAGGGGGTGAGAGATTGAAAAAGGCAGTTGAGAGAAAATGCATCAAAATTTTGGTAAAAAATGATAGGGCCAAAAATAAAAGTGGAAATTCCTCATATCACTAAAGTAAAAGTTTAGGAAGTGTTATGTTTAAAAAATATAGAATCGGAATAGAAAAATAATTCATCTCAAGCATTGTAGGAGAATATTTTTATTATTATTATGTGTTTGTCTGTCTTACGGCAGGTCCATTCCTTTTGTCAGTGAACTTAGACCGCCAATAAGCCCTGTCCTCTGCCTCCTCCTTCAGCTTTCATAATTTTCTTCTTTCCTTTAAATCATCCAATATTTGATTCCTCTTTCTTCCTAAGCTGCTCTTTCCCTGAACCTTTCCTTCTATGACGTTGTGCAGAAGACAGTTCCTCCTAAGGAAGTGTCAGATCAAGTTTGCTTTGTACCTAAAAATCTCATCCAAAATTGTTCTCTTCTCAACCACTCATCTTAGGACTTCTTTATTTGTCGCCCTGTCTGTCTGCCAGATCCTCTCAAGTCTTCTTGAGCACCACATTTCAAAACTCTCCAAGTATTTATTTTCCATCTTCCTAAGAGTCAAAGTTTCTGCTCCATGTATCACGATGCTCCAAACTTAGCATTTCAACAGTTTCTTCATTTCCAAATTCAATTTGGTGGTCAGCAGTAACCTCTTCTTGTTGAATAGGTCTATTAATGTAGACAAAATTTTAATTTTAATCGAGCTCTAAGTGATTAATGGGAAACATTTAGTTCAGTGAAGTTATTCAATATATTATCGTGTTTTTTTAACACTCATGTATATAACGACCTGTTAGAACGATTGATTCAAGCGAGGGAGATCTGGGTTCAATTTAGACTGGATCTAATACAAACATTTGGGATTGTTTTCTAACCTCTCTCCAGATCAATATGCATGATTCCATTTAATTCAAGCCGTGCCAGACATTTTCCATAAAGTTTTATAGTTGACGATTTTAGAGGCCATCATATAAAAATAGGCCTTTTGCTAGCTATTTACGTGTCACGAGAGTTGGGAACATTTAGACAACCCTTACCCAGCGCTTGAAGCAATAAGACCGTTAGCTCAAGGTCATAAAACACATTAAGAAAAAAGGAAGATGTTAAGTTTGTGTGGTTATACTTTATTTTTGCCACAAAGGCTTCGATCTTGCAACTTCCTTTTAAGCCTCTATAAAAAAAAAAGTGAGCTAGCCGGTCGAGCTATAAGTAGTAGAAAACGGGGATAGAATTTCCCTAGAGGGACATAATATACCTTCGACTTTCCTCCTAGCAGCCTTGGCTATGTACACTCTGTTACGATAAGGCTTGGTCCCGTGCTTGTTTTAGAGATATATATTGAATATTTCCTCAGAGGGAACTACAGATCGTGGATTTATTTTCTCTCTCCCTCCTGCAGATATCCTTACTTTCAGCTACTATACCGGAATAAATAAATGAGTACGAGTATTTAGAATTCTTCCATGGTGAACAATAAATATGGCATGGAGTTTACAGAAAATGTATGTTTTCTTGGGATTCGGTGTAAACCCTATTCTAAAAAAAATATTTTTGCAACGATCATGAAATTTATTTTCGGGTTTGAAAGTTTAACTTCCCATAATTTCCTTTATATGCTTTCAACTATTTGTGTATAAAACTTTAAGTTTATTTATAATTAATAAACAAACTATGGAATATAATACAGTACCGCATCTTACTACTTGTTCAGGTTATACGCCTATGTACTAATTACACTAATGGGTAAGGGATTAGGATGGCTTAATATAGAGTAAGTGCACATGCATTTGCGTGGAGGGAGAGTGGAAAACCATTTAGGAAACACTCAGTGCATCCAACCGGGATCGAACCCTGATCACTCTGTCTTCGGCAGTCTAGTTCAACACTAGATTAGCACCAAAGTGAGTATATATTTCGATTAAATAGATCATTTTTACTTAAATATAATGGTTTAGCATTGTTTACGATATTACTGTTTGTATGCATAATATTACGTGTAGTGCCACTTTATTAATAGTTTAGCCCTGCGCCTAAATAACAAACAATTTGACAACTCTGTCAAGATTAGCTTCTGCTTGAGGTAAGAGGTACCCCTAGAGCGGGGCGGGAGTCTGAAAGGAGTTGATGACAACTAGAAAAAACAACTATTTGATAAAAACCTCGTATATGATATGTGGTGTAACGAGACTTAAAAATCCCACGCAAGAAGAAAATTCTGCCCCCTCACTGGTGGACACGCAGTCGAGGTGTCAAGCTCATTTAGTTAAGTTTGCTGGTGACATGAATGTTGGGGTTTAGATGACAGCCGGCTGTAATCAAAGTGTTTTACTCTCCCTAAATTACTTCCACTACCCCAAGGAAATTAGGAAATATTTAGTTTAAAATTTAATCTTCCCCAACAAATCGCATTAGTGTTATTAATATGTTATACATGCATCTCGTTTTAACGTGAACTAAGGCGTGTTGAAATAATATGTTTAGCACTTAGTAAAGTTTTACCAACCTATGCACCTACAAGAAATACCACATGAATACTATGTTGGGTAGATCAACTTGCCTCTGAACCTACTAGGGATGTTAATTGTTGATACCACATTAATACTATGTTGGATAGATCAACCTACCTCTGAACCTACCAGTGATGTTAAGTTTTGATACCACATTAATACTATGTTGAATAGATCAACCTGCCTCTGAACCTACCAGTGATGTTAAGTGTTGATACCACATGAATACTATGTTGGATAGATCAACTTGCCTCTGAACCTACTAGGGATGTTAATTGTTGATACCACATGAATACTATGTTGGATAGATCAGCCTGCCTCTGAACCTACCAGTGATGTTAAGTGTTGATACCACATGAATACTATGTTGGATAGATCAGCCTGCCTCTGAACCTACCAGTGATGTTAAGTGTTGATACCACATGAATACTATGTTGGATAGATCAACCTGCCTCTGAACCTACCAGTGATGTTAAGTGTTGATACCACATGAATACTATGTTGGATAGATCAACCTGCCTCTGAACCTACCAGTGATGTTAAGTGTTGATACCACATGAATACTATGTTGGATAGATCAGCCTGCCTCTGAACCTACCAGTGATGTTAAGTGTTGATACCACATGAATACTATGTTGGATAGATCAACCTGCCTCTGAACCTACCAGTGATGTTAAGTGTTGATACCACATGAATACTATGTTGGATAGATCAGCCTGCCTCTGAACCTACTAGGGATGTTAATTGTTGATTCATTAGAAATGCTCTTCATAACAAATTCATGGAAAACATTTAATCTGGAATCCAGACTAGTAAAGTCCTCGAATCTTGAATCAACTTCAGAGCTGTAAGGACACAAGGGCTAGAAGATGGTAAAGGACCCATCCTTAATATAGATCTACATCTCTAAGATCCCTTGTTTGGGTATCAAACCGTAGTTCATCTTTCCTCCGCCAAACAAACCGATTTATAGCCACGTTGAAGCGGGAAGCTCTCCTATTGTCGTAAATTGAGCGGTGGTCTCCATTTCCTCCCTTCTGCCCCCCCCCCCCCCCCCGACAATGGTGTGTGGTGGCTGGTTTGGGGTTTGACGGGGATACAAAAAATAGGGGAGATATGATATACCTCGACCGCAATGGCAACATTTTGAATTCATTCCAAGTTGAGGTGGGAGGAGATGGAGTGTACTGTAGTGATTGGTAGGTAGAATAGAGAGATCAAGAGTCAACATCACAATGACCGCTAGAGTTAGATCAGCGCTAGCGTGCTTCACTTTGATCAGAGAGATGACGATAATCTAATCCCAGATAGGTTACAATCGAAGGTTATTTTGTATTTAGGCGTGACGTCTCCCCGTTGGAAAATGTTGTTAAATTTTATTAAAATTCAACCTCTTCAGCCTGTACCTTTGGATTAGTTGGGTAAGTTTCTTACAGCCAAGAAGAGAATTAAAACTATTCGTATGAAAGGGTAAGTCTACCACACTATGTAGCTATAAAGGTATGATAGCAGCATTTCAAAATATACTACAAACAAATATAATATAATGGTATTGTGGTAGGAAGAAGAGGTTTGATGCCCACTTCGTTGGTCGAATGGTCTAAGGCGTCACTCTCCTCATAGACTAGACCAGAAATGGTAAATCTATGGCACGCATGTCAGTGGGTGGCACGTGAACACGATTTGGTTTGCGCACCGACATGAGAAAAATAAACATTAAATAAAACTTTTCACAACTTAGTGTGATTTTTTGAAGTCAATAAAATGTCGACAGCCATTCAATGCCATTTCAAAATGAGCTTTGTGAAGTCAACTGTTAGAAATGGTCTTAGCTCGTACCTTGTGTGTTGTTGACAACAAGTTATGAAACGAACATAAAAATATTGGATATTAAAATAAACATGTTTAAAAACTAACATGGAAACTATTATGAACGTTTTTGAATTTAACATATACTGTAACTTATATAAATGTAATATAGTTTTTTTTTTTCTAACTGAAGGTGTTATCAATATTTTATTTAATGTTATATAATTTAATACTATCTAAAACACTCACCTTAACAATTTAATAAATCTTTCCTTCTTTAATATTTAAGTATTACTAAACTATTTACAATTTGATTTTAGTTGTTGAATATTCATTACATTTAATAATATTCAACAAGTTTTGATTTTTAAATAATCAAAACGTAAATATAAGGCAGTACACTAGAAGAGTCCAACATTCATCTATTCCTTAGTGACACATAGGTTGGAAATGTTTCGCCATCAGTGGACTAGACTAGCAATGACAGGGAGGTAGGTTCTCAAACTCCATTCGGGTGTACTGACAGCTTTGTTTCATAAATAGTTTTCCACTCACCTTCTACGTAAATGCGGATACACTTCCTACAAATTCAACCATCCTCATTTCTAAACGGATTTTACGCTAAAAATTATTTTATTTTAGCACCACGTCATACTAACTGTTCAGGTTATACGCTTCTGTACTAATTAGGTTTATGTTTTAGGTATTAGGAAGGTTATATTTATGGGAAGTGTACCTGCATTTGCGTGTGGAAAACCATTTTAGAAAAACAACCCTCAGTACACCTGACCGAGATTTGAACCTCAATTTCCCCGTCGTCAGCAGTTTAGTCCACTGGGAGAATAGCGCGTTAGACCACTCGACAGCTGAGGTTGGTCCGCTCAATATTGATAACCTTCTTTTAATAGGTATTATTTTATTGGAACTGACATAATCTATCAAAGGTACCATTGCAGATCACTTTACTTGATGTATGACTGCTTGAAAGTAGTTCCAGTAATTGATGTAATTGTCAGATATCGTCTTCTTACGAGAACCATACAATAGAAGAGCCAATATTGGCCAGATAAACTTAATCCAGTAGCACGTCGTGGAGTGTTGTTAGATTAATCTAAGCTCGCTATAAGCTCAACATGTAATAAGCTCTGATCCATTCTCTCCCCATTTGACTAATCATCCTTAAGTTCCGCTCTACATAGCTCACATGATAATGTATTTCCGTTAATACCTAGCGAATGGGTGTTCTACTGAGTGATGAGAATAATTCACAAGTTTTGTGTTCCTTTTTCGCACCTTTATGTTTTGATAACTGATTCCTGGAAAATATATTAAACCTTTTATAACTTAACGTGTCATTACAACACAAACTTATAGCCTACCAATGTACAGTACGTTTGAAGTGAAGTAGGCCTAGGGTTCGGCCAGACTGACAACGCGTGCGAGCGCGTGAGCGACTGGGTGGACAAACTGGCGAGCGAGCGAGTGCGTGGGTAGCAGATAGCTGTTGACGAGGAGGTAAAGGTTCGAATCTTGGCTCAATGAACTGAGGGTGGTTTTTGACAAGTGATTTATTATTGTGGTTTTCTCCTCCTCTTTCCACGCTAATGGTGATTCTTATTTGTGAAGGCCTACTTTGATAATATTGAAGTATTTTAACATATCAGTTTTACATATATATATAGGTATAGTAGTTATCCTACCATTAAATTAGTCCGTTATTAGCAAGTATGCTAAACCTATCGATAGTAATAAAAATGTCAAAATGAGAAGTTTTCCTAGCACTCGATGAACCAAAATATAATAATATTGCCCAGCCCTGTAAACTAGACTGTACCGGGCCGAGCGCGCGCGCTTGAAAAATAGAACCAGTTCTATCTTTCAAGCGCGCGCGCATCGTCACTCCAGTCTGGCCTCTCATTACAACCAATGTGTACAATTTTATTTTTTTAGTCGCTCGAAGACTCAGTCTGGCCATACTCTAAGATTTAAACAAGATCTGCTTAACGTGTAAACACTCCACAACAAGTCAACCAAATCTTACAGGCGAATAATATTACACCTGAATAACACATGGCCTGACGTATACACACATCAAACTGGTCGACAGAGAAATTAAAGTGAGGATGTTGGTAACGCGAGAAAGTTAATGGTTTTTGCAGTTTTTATAGAAAAAACATTTTCTAGCTAAAACAAATAGATTATTGCTTCAGTAGGAGCATAGATTTTAATTTTCTTCACATGGTGATATCAACCGTTCTTGAATATCTGTCATGAGCATACTTTAAAAATAAAGAGAAAAAAACTGTCATTAAATTCCAGAATACCCTTGACAGATATTCAATAACTGTTGATATCACTAATAAAATAATTAATCTTTATAGTTGTACTGAAGCAATATTTGATACATTTTGACCCAAAAAAAAGTTTTGATATAAAAACGGCAAAAATACTTACCTTTTCTCGCGTCCCCTACACCCCCACCATAAATTGTAGTTTAAGTTTATTCCAGAGATATCCTATTATACGCACGTTCCCTAATCAGGACAATTATTGGGTGCACAGTATTCGATGTAAAAATCCTCTTCTTCCAAAAGTTTAGAAAAAATTTGTACCACATTTTACTACTCAAACTGGCTGTCCATATTCAATAAATATAATAGGTTATAAAAAGAGAAATGTCTATACTAGTTATTTAATTTATTTTCCTCTCTTAGTTCACTGCCAACGTGTGAACAAACTATCTAGTACTGAACAAACCCTTAATATCACACTTGTACCTTTTGAGAAGATATGCCAATTTTACAGGGCGCGCGTCGTGAAATGTTGCCAGGGTAAGAAGAGCTTTTTAAAACTGTACATGTAATATGATAAAACTCTACAGGTACAAGTCTAAACAAACTTGGCCTACACTGACAACAGTCCGCGCCACGCCACTGCAATTTCAAAAGATCCAAGACCTTTGTTAATATTGACTACATAACATTTATTAATGTATCCTATCCGGTTATATATTTCCTTGATAAGCTATTGGACCTAGCGTAGCGAGGCTCTATTTTAACTCGACCATTTGGCATTTCGTATGTATGTCTGTCCAGATCTTTGTTCCACGATAACTATTAAATGCGTTGACGAATTTTAACGAAATTTAGAACTGTTGTTTTTAAACCATCACTTTTGAGATACGCCATTGCGAGAATTTGCTGTGTTTATAAATAACGCATGTTTGAAAGTTTGCGCATGCGCTTAACCTGTCTTCTTGGAGGGTTTTCTGTAGAAGCGCTGGAAAAGTTGAAACTATCTCTACTCGAGCAGTGTGGGCTACGCGGGCCACGCGGACATCTTTTGATTGGATTAGAGCTGTCACATGACCAAATATCAGCAATGCTCTCGTTTTACGTGTGAATCCACAGTAAATTGATCACCAAGGAAGACATATACACTTCAAAACTAAAGAAAAATTGTAGGAGATATTTCAACTTTAAATCCAAAGAGAAATGGCATTAATCTTACAATAGACTAGACCAACTATGACAGCGAGATCGGAGTTTGAATCCAGATTGGGTGTACTGAAGGTGTTTTGTGTTTTTTAAATGGTTTTTCACTCTACCTCCATGCAAATGCGTATACACTTCATCTAAATTCAACCTCCCTCATCCTTACTTCTTTAGCGTAATTAGTGCTAAAATGTATTAATGATAAGAACATGACATTCTTAACATGATGTACTTATAATTTTTTGAATGGGAGGAGCGAGGTCTACTGTTTCTGAAATACTAGCATTTAACATTCAACTACAGTATTTGTGAAAGTAACTTATAAAAAAACGGCTGATAGCCGAAACGGCCTAACAATACATCCCTGATAATGAGGCAGTTTACCTCCTCTAGTTTATCAGTTGGTTGAACCAAGCATAAACCTCTTCTCTCCCCCCTGTCAGAGAGAGAGGAGGGAGTAAATAACCAAACAGATGAGGGGTTGTGTCTCCTCCCCGCTTCCTTTAGCTCTTATCTGCCACCTTGAAACGCCCTAGGGGGGTTCAACACCGCAAACTACCTTTCACGACCAGATAACTGAAGCTTTTCACACCAGATGTCAGCACGGATGGGTTGTGACGGAGTAGAATTCTAAGCAACAAGCCCTTAAGAGTCTTGCACGAAACACATTTATATCATTGTATCATTTTGACACAAAGGTTTCACAGGTGCTTAATATAAGTAAGATAGATATTATTATTAAAAAAATCATACATTCATTTGACATAAGGTTTATTACCCTTAAATAACATGTCACTCATATGGCTAAGGGGTTAAAGTGATAGATCACAAGTCAAGATCCGGGTATTACAAACATATATATTTACTACTCTTAAAAGGACTCATCTTGCTACCCAATAAGGATATGTCTAGGTCAGTGTGGTCTAACTGGCAACTGGCAACCCACGTTCACTGAAAATGTGGCTTTCACAGTATTCTGGACGAAAATTAAAAGGAAGGCTTCGGGGCAGATGGGAAATAACTAATGATTCAAATAAAAATATCGACTTATAAATATCATGATTGCATTTTACTATGCATTTATTTGATTAATAAAAAAATATGTATAAATATATATTTAATATGTTAAGTTTTTTAAAAAATCTTTGTGCGTGCATATTTAATAATACAGGTTTGGGAGGGTGGATAAACTTTTTTTTTACAGTAAAATTTGAAATATTCTCCCAACCGAAAGTACAATTTTTTAAGTAAGTATTGAAAATAATTGCTTATTAAGTGTTGTTTGTATGCTTATATTAAGTTGATAGGATTACCAAATATATCTACAGCCCGTGGTACAAACTGATGGTCATATTTGGCCCTTGGGATTAAAGACGTTGGACCACCCTAATCAAGGCAATCAGTCTGCGTGAGTAGTATAACACGTGATGGTCCATGTTAAACTAGTTTGTAAGTCAAGTAAGGTACCTAGACTCGTGATCAATGTCTTAAATCGCTCAGCCATATGGGCTTTATAAAAAATAAACATATTAAAAATATATTGAAATAAATGAACCAATATTCTTAAAACAATAGGACAAAAATATTATGTAGTAGTGTACCGGCATTGATGGTTATGTGGTCTAAGGCTTCACTTTATCAGTAGACTGAATTGCAGATGAGGGAGAGTTTGGTGCTCGAATCTAGTCATGGTTAACTGAGGGTGATTTTCCCTAAATATTTTCCCACACTACCTCCGTGCAAAAGAATGTGCATGTCCTCCAAAATGTACCTTTTCACCTCTACCTCATTAGTGTAAGAGAGTCAGTTAGTTTGAATGAACAATAAGTCACGTGCTCAAAATTAGAAAAGTAATTTTAAATTATATATAAAATGTTATACCAAATTAATAAAATAATATTTTACTAACCTTTTTATTTAATTTTTTTATTTTTGTGCAAGACCGAGAATTTTTAACATAAAAAGAATTATCTTCACTTAAATTCTCTTCAAATCTCCTTACAATAAACAAATATTTGTGTTTCTCTCGTTCCACTCTTTTCGTCCTCTCTAGCATTCCTCTCACGTTCGTTCTCAGTTATTTCATAATACAAACGAACGACGCAGGAAACCAAGATTTAAATATATTACGGAATGTAATCTTCCCGGTGAAGGGAATGTTATTATGTTAATTTCACCGCACGCTGAGTTGGATTTCCAAGCTTACAGTTTTCGTTGTTTACTTTCTAATGTCAGGTATCAAGTAAAGTTACTTTCGCAGACATATTTTTTATATAAACATGTAATTATTTAGGAAATTTGAACTATAAGTATTATTTAAGGTTTTAAACATATATTCTTTTTTTTTTTAAATAAAAGTTTCTTATTTTATAATAAGTATTTATTAATTTACAAGGAATTTTAGAGATTTAAAAATCAAGGGTCAACCTTTTCTCACTAGAATTCAAAATTATATATTTCCTTTCAACTTTGAAAGAAAATTAAGCTCCTTTGAACCATAAATAATATCTAAAAGGATTAAAAACTTAGGTAAACAAGCCTTTTTAACAAAATTGTAGGATTTCAACCAATTCCTTGAATACAGTATCAACATTTTTATTTGTAGAGTTGGCATACTGTGTTCAGAATGTCAAGTCCTATTTTATCACTATATTGATTAACTTTCACGCTTCCATTGTGTTTAAAACTTTTAAAAGGTATATAGTATTTTAAACTTATATTTTCTACGGTATAAATTCAAACGACCTGGGCTCGTGAATCAAACGTCAAAAATATCTAGTCTGGCTTGCCAGTGATAGAGAAGTTGAGGTTTGAATCCTGGATAGATTCATTGAGGGTGTTTTTTCATAACTATGTTATTTCCCCCTTTTCCTCCATGCAAATGAAGTTACCTATCCTCTGAATTCTATCTTCCTTTTATCCCTGCAAAATTAGTACAATATAAATAGTACAAACCCACCCCCTTCCTGTCCAACCAGTGGAAACGTTTTTTTAGTGTCAAGCTTATTTAGCCGATTTTTGCATTGACGAAGAGGTTGTAGTTCGAATCCTAGCCGGGTGTAATAAGGGTGTTATTCCTAAATTTTCTTTCAACCTTCTTCCATGCAAATACGGGCATACATCTTCTAATTTTACCTTCCTCTTTGCTAAACCATAAGCGTAATTCACAGGAGTATAATCCGAACGGGTAGAGATTAGTGAAACACGATAGAAAAAAAATGCATGTGGCTCGGGAAAATATATTAGATAAAATTTTGGATTTTTAGATCGACTTTTCCTCACTTTTGTATGGGGTTAAAAATGACCTTGACAAAGTCCCTACAAAGCCCAATGAAAGTGTTGCTAATTGAGCCCATCTTGTGTGTGCAGGGGATCCGAGGCAACACGACCGACGCCTGTGAAGAGCATGACCCTTGTCAGCACGGGGGAATCTGTATCTCCACTGATAGCGGGCCCATCTGTGAGTGCCGAAACGTCGACTTTGAAGGAATCTTCTGCGAGAAAGGTGAGATAACTCTTCTTTTACTTCTTAGAGTGTTTTTTCAGAGAAAACAAGACATTTTCAGATACTATACTCACAGTCTCTAACTTCCTCCCAACCCCTGGAGGAAGAAAATTTTGTGATCGTCAAAAAAATTAAATTTGAGATGTTGATGGATGTCGACGTTTCATGACTCCCTGATTCTAAAAAAAAAAAAAGTTTTTTTTTTCATTGCCGTCTGTCTGTATCTTGGGCTAGAGCCTAAACTATTTTACCAATTAGACTAAAACTTAGTATATAGGGTTTTCAGGAGGTTCCCCAGAGGGGTTTATAGAATTGTTCCCCCAACCTTAAAATTAAAGGTAGTTTATGTACTTGAGGGTGAAAAAGAGAAAAAATCGATTGTCTCAAATTGGGCTCTAGTGATTTTGATTAATATTTGTATCCAGGCAAGGGCGCAGTAGGATTTTTCTCCAGGGGGCCAAACTGGGGGTCAGGACAAACTGGGGTCAGGACTCCCAGGAAAATTGATTAAATTGAAGCCTCAAAATACGCTTCTTAAGGCAATCCTTGACTCTTGAAAATAAGATACAACATAAGAAAAATGTTTAACACTTCTAATATTTATACAACCTCAGAATCTCAGGGGGGCAATTGCCCCTTCTGGCCCCCCCTGCGAACGCCCCTGTATCCAGGGATGGGTTGATATTACAAATAAAGAGCATCTCATTTTCCCGTGAAAGTGTCTTTGAGTGTATTTTAAGTATGTGAAAATTTCCCATTTTGATAATATCACCGCAGCTATATCAAATAAGATATAACCTATCATTGATAAGTTGTTGGACTCTTAAACATAAACAAGTTTTATCTCAAGGGATATTTATAAAATTAATATTTTCTGATTTATAGGCAAACATACTTTATTTGTAGCACTACGTCATACTACCTCTTCACTGTTCAGGTTATACACATATATACTAATTACACTAATGAGTTAGGATTAAGAAGGTTGAATTAATAGAAAGCGTACCCGCGTTTGCGTAGAGGGAGAGTGGAGAAACCAATTTGGAAAACCACCCTCAGTACACCCGACTGGGATTCGAACCCCGATCTCCCTACCATCGACAGTTTAATATTAGAGTTACGCCTTTGACCATGCAACCACCAAGCATGTGGTACAATTTTAAATAGAGCTTTGGGAAATGGGTATTTGAAAATAAACAAAATAAATAACATGGTTATGTAACAATGTATATTATTTAATGTATGCTCTTTGGTGAAATACATTGTTGTTTTTACCCATAAAGCTTTATAACCATGTATAGTATTTCGATTCATATATCTTACGAGTTATAAGTCTAATTTGGATAAAGTAGTGAGAAAGTCTTTGCGGTGTACTGTACCATTTTTATTTTTACCACACCACGTTTTACTGCCCGTTCTTACTATACACATATTTATACTAATGGGTTAGGTATAGCAGAATTGTGGCAGGAAAACCTTAAAAACAACACAAATTCTTGTGGTCAACATTGACATAATTTTATTATATTGTTGATATAATTTGATAGGTTTTGATACAATCTATCAAAAGTTGTAGCCACTGGCTTCACGTATGATTATATGGCAATTTTTTTAGTAACTTTTGTAGCTGTGAAAAGAGTCGCTTCTTAGAACTATAGCTTAGAACAGTGATTTTCCAATTAGGTACGCAAGTACATCTTAGTTGGCACGTAACATGTAATATATATCATTCAAAATTTATCATTTATTACATTATTTTGGAGGTAATTCATTTTATTTTTTGATAAAGATTATAAAATAAGTATATCCTGCATTATATGTACCAACCATTTTGTGGGTTAAAAGTCAAAGATAAATTATATCTGGTGGTACAAAAAAAGGGTGAATACCACTGCTTTACCGTAACTTTAGCATCCGCAGCTGCATGGGAGGAATATGAGATTTTTTTCTTTAAACTTAATTTGATGGGTCAAGATTTGAGCTTCAACCTCCTTCGTCTCTGAAAAATCAAACCAAACGAGACTGACTCCTTAGTCCACGTTCCCTTATGATTTGGACAACCCAAATTAAAATACTTTCTATGATGAAATAATATATATATAAATAAAAACATGCTTAAACATGTAAATAATGAGGTAAAATAAATAGTAAATATGTTGTTGGAAAGCTCAGATTATTCAAGTGATTTGTATTCAGCTCGTGTGTTATTACTCAATGTGTTATTTTGGCCGTCAAAAAAACAGTATTCTAAATGCGTTTGTTTAATTTTTATGAAAATATTTGTTTTTTTATATTAAACATTTTAACTGTATTCGATCGTAATCGAACTCATAGTCGAATAATCTTCTAACCCACGTCATTATTCTGGTATCACAAGCTGGGCTGCCAATCACACTCAACACCCTAAGCTTTGTTTGGCGATAGTCCCTGTTATAGTTCTCATGGGGTTGGTGCATTTCAAACAGGGTGTTAAACAAAGTCAGATGTCGGCTGGACAGACACGTGTTGTCCATTATTAGCTCGCGGAGGTCCTTAAGTTTCTCAAAGTTGTTGTTTTGGATATTTATATCAGGGTTTGATGAAATGTCCAGAGTTCTCAGCAATGGAAGCTGAGACGAGAAATTGGGAGGAAGCGATAAGAGTTTGTTAAAACTCAGGTTGAGCGTCGTAAAGTATATATTATTGCTGCTAAATAGTTTGGGCGGAATAGACTCGATCTGGTTATTACTTAGATCTAGAAGAGTCAAAGAGCTGTCTTGAATTGAGAAGGGTTCGTCGCATAAAGTCATTATCTTGTTGTTGTTGAGATATATTTCTACCAAACTACTCATCTCGTATAATAAACCACATGGTATTTTATTGATCTGGTTGTGAGCCAGATCTAGGACCGTGAATCTGGCAGAATCGTTAAACAATGGAGCAGGTAAAATTTTTAAATAGTTATGACTAATGTTAAAGCGGACATCATGATACCAATACTTGCAGTCACTAATTTCATCTTCGTATTGGCATTTGAGATCCTCGTATGACTTGTCGATCTCAAAGCCCTCATCGTTAACACATATTATAGTTTCTAGCTCAGATATTCTGTTTCTAGAAAGGTCGATGTTTGTTGACTGGCAAAAATATATAAAGCTGTCATTGTATAGATAATTAATTGAGGTGTTAGCTAGGTTTATGTGAGTCAGACCTAAGTTAGGAAATTTGAAGTCTGGTAGATCTTCTAGTCTATTTCCTGACAGGTCGAGTTCTTTTAGACGAGATTTAAAATCCAAAACACACTGAGGAATTATTCTAATTTGATTATCTGATAGATCAAGTTTTGATAGCTCAAAAGAATTTGTAAAAATGTCACAGTCTAGTTCTTCAATTAGATTACCTGATAATATAACATTATTTAAAGAACTAGTATTACCAAAAACACACATGTTCATATTTTGAAGCCAGTTATAAGAAACATCTATAAAAAAAAGTTCATTTTGTGAAGAAAATGTATCACATTCAAATGAACTAATGTTATTGTGTCCGATAAAAAAATGACTAAGCTTAAATAGGAATTTTAAAAGATCTGTTTCCAATATCATTAAAGCATTATGACTTAAGTCCAAATACCATAGATTTCTCATTTACTGAAAGTATTTACATCTATTATGTAAATATTGTTGTGAAGTAATCTCAGTTGTTCCAAATTATTCAAATGATCAAATGGTTGATGTAAAAGAGTCATTATAGAGTTATCAGACAAATCCAGATATATTAGCTTCTTTAGAAATTTAAATAGTTGAGGAGATATCTTTGATAATTTATTATTAGATAAATTTAGGCTTAGTAAGCCATCGATCTTATTAAATATTTGAGGACTAAGTGACACTAGTTCATTATCAGACAAGTCTAAATACATTAGATTTTTCAAAGGGTCAAATACATTGAACGCAAGGGATTTGAAATTGTTTCTTGATAAAGTCAAATTATGTAGTTTTGTCATATTTTGGAAATAACGCATAGGTATATTCAAAATATTGCAGTTTGTGACATCTAGATGTACTATGTTTGGGTTGATCTCCTTTGGGAGAGTTTTAAGAGGATAATCTCTACACGATATATTGTGATAGTTTCCTACACGCACGTAAACATTGTATGTATCCTTACAAGTACATGGGTAAGAACAATGGTAAGCTGTCTGTTGTGGTATCTGGTCAATGTCCGAACAAGTAACTTCTGTAATATTAGTTGTGAAATTATCTTTGTTGTATTCAACTACAATAGAAGTTTCCATGTTGATCCTATCAATATCTAGCTCTGTCGTGTTTGGATACGTTCCAATACAAGAATGATGACCCTTCATAGCGTATTTGTAGTATTCTCCCCGGTACACCTTAAAGAACAACAGCAGGAATGTTTCTAGATATCTCACTCCGCACACAGTGTTGTTGTCAATGTTTATGAAAGGCACTTTGGGCAACTCAAACAATTCATTTATCAAGGTCAGGTTCCTCACGGTAAGTCCAGTTCCTGAAAGGTTCACCTTTGTAATGTTCCTGGTTTGTTTTAATATCCTAGCAGTGAATTTAACTGAAGGGTTCCAGCTCAGATCTAGAACTGAAAGATCACTCAAACTGTCAAATGAATCATCATGAATCATATACAATAGATTATTGCTGATATTCAATGAAGTCATTCTACGACACGAGATGAAATCATCTGGATCAATAGCTCTGATTCTGTTGTGACTTACGTCGAGTGATTCTAGGAAAACCAGTGAGGTGAACCAAATATTACTCAATCTTTCTAGGCTGTTTATTGAAAGGTTTAGCTGTGTAAGTGCAAATGTAATTCCTTTATCAAAATTATCAACCGAAAGCTCGTTGGTCTTATTGCTCATTTTTGTGTTGCATTTATTAAAAGTATCTAGCTGTGATTGTGAAATGTCTGAGTCAACAGATGCATTATACTCACTAGGATTTAAATAATCATTTTTTAAGGTAATCTCATTTGACTGATTGTTCGTAGAGCTTAAACGAGATGATTTATTCAAAAGAAGAATTTGTATTATTTGAAGATTAATGTTGGATAGATCGAGTTTTTGAAGATTGTAGGGGAGTTTAAATATTTCATAGACAGTTATATCATTGTTATGTGATAGTGATAGCATTTGTAATTTATTTAAATCACTAAAAATTCTATAGTCCACTACACTTAGTTCATTGTTATCAAGTGTTAGTTCAATCAAATTATGCGTGTTCCTGAACAAACCAGATTTCAAATATCTCAGTTTGTTGTTGTCCAAATATAGATGTTGCAACTGTGATAGATTCTTAAAGATGTCATCATGAAGTTTCGTAATAATATTATTATCTAGGTTGAGAGAAATTAGATTGTAGGTGTCCTTGAATAAGTTCAGGGGGACACTTGATATTTTATTATAAGACAAGTGAAGCTCAACCAAATTGGATAAATTATTAAATAATTGAGGATATAGTGCTAGTATAGCGTTATATGACAAGTCTAATTCCTCTATTCCTTGCATATTATAAAATACTCTACTATCCAAATTTGAAATTTTGTTCAAATTTAAATTTAACGTCGAAATGTCACGATTGTTATTAAATAACCTATGGTCAATTACCTGTATACTATTGTTGGTCAGGTCTATATACCACAATTTATCTGTATTATAAAATAGATTTGAGTCAAGTGAACTGATATAGTTGTGTGAAAGATCTAACTCCTCAAGTTGCTCTAACTTTTCGAATGAATTGTGTGCCAATTCTGTTATCTCATTACGACTTATATATAAGTATAATAATCTGTTAGTATCACGAAACAACCATGCGGCAATCATTGCCAATTTGTTTTCGTTGAAGTAGAGTGTTTCCAACTTTGAGAGGTTATTAAATATCCCTTCGGGCAGATATGATATCGCGTTGTAGGCTAGATTTATTTGGCGTATGTTGGTAGTGTTAGAGAATAATCGGTGAGGAAGAGTGGTCATATTGTTGTTGGAAAGGTCCAGGAATTCTAAACCGGATGACATGTTCAACATATCATCTGGCAAGGAACGGATACCGTTACAAGTCAGAGTGAGATTTACAAGGCGGTCACTGAAACGATGGAAGTAGTTCTGTGGTATTTTGTCAATGAGGTAATTATTGAAACGTAGTGCAACCGCCTTGGGGTTCAGATGGCCGGGAAGGCTGTTTTGGAAAGAATGGTCGCAGTTGTAGCTGGGAAGTGGTCCATATCTGCAATAACATTGATGCGGGCATTCGAGACTGTAGCTTCCAACCGCTGCCACCAGGAGCGCAACAGCTGAAATATCTGAGAGGTAAAAAAAAAAAAATTAAAACCATATTAGAACTCAAATTAGAAATAAGTGTTTTAATCCTGTGTGAGCTTTAGAAATTTCTGATCCAGAGCCGAATCTTAATCTAGTCAAGATTTATATTTGATTCGAAATTTCTAATATTAATATTTTAAAGATTTTAAAAGGATATGAAATTTCAAACCCAAATAGACCGTAGATGTATCTGGATTCAATAGAATGTAATTCTAAATTCCAATCTAGAAGTTAAACTTTTCAATAATTTAACTTTTCATATATTCTAAAATCAATTCATAGTCAAAATATAGCTATCAATTACATAATAATATTTTAATATAAGTAGTATAGCCCTATTTACATTTTATTTTAACAGGTCAACTCATGTTATTTACCTTTATCATAAAAACGTGCGAATTGATATTTATAATCTACTAGTTGCTAGAAGCAGTTTTTCTGTATTTAATTTTTTTATTAGGATGGATTCCAAATAAATTTAACTTTCATAATAAAATATTCGATTATAAAATTTTCCAATGTATGGCTTTCGATTCTGAATCTATTATAGTTACAAAAAAATCTATTTCTATTCTAAATTGTAAATCTTTGATTTGCACAGGCTTAAATTTGTGTATACTATGTATTACGGTACCTAAACATAGACGTATAGGATACTCACCAGACAGAATGGCCCACGTACATCCATCACATACACTCCCTTTACCAGTCTTACCTTGAGTATTTACAACAGGCAGCCCGCGGGCAAAATGTGACCCACGAAATATGTCAACATGGCCAGGGGTAAATAATTTAATTGGAATATATATATAGCCCAACCACACTGTTTTACACCGGACGTCTGACAACCCTGTACTAGGCATAAGCCACTGGTTTACCCTTTGGTATTTCATTATAAACTACACCAGAGGTTCCAAGCCTTGGGTTCATGAAGAGTCCTTCGGGGGTACGCAAAACAAATATATATTTTTAATTTAATTATTTTTTTATTTTCACATCATATAAAAATATTCGCTATTCACAAATTGCTCAAACGTTTTTGTTTTTTCCCCCATTACTGTCTGACTCATATTGTTTTTCTTATTAATATGAAATGGGTTGCGTAGAGTACTAGAAATGTGTACGTATGATTTTAATTTCAGCTCATATGGCGGGGGAGATTAAGGGGAACTGCGGAGAGTTATCACGAGCTTCAGGGGGTCCGCGATATAGAAAAGTTTAGAATCACTTAACTACATCATAATGTAACCAAGCAAGATAGGCTTTCTATCTTTCAGGGTTAACTTTGAGTAAAACAAACACCAGTGTGTATATAGATATTTATATATACATTTACAATATACAACGTGTTTCTAAAACATTGCATCAAACTTTGGCAGGATACTCCTTGGGTGAAATTAGAATAATTCTCATAAGCAACCTAGGGTCCATCTTCAATATTAAGGGCGGTATACACCCCTAAAGACAGAGCTAAAAACGACTGTTGTGTGAAATATTATGAAAACTGCTTAGGGTATTACAACGAATCTTTGTATACTACTTATTGAAACCTTGATCATTAATAAACTAAATGTGCTGTTACCGTTACCCACCCCCATCATGTAAAAAAGGGGGTTGTAACACATTTTTTCTAAAATAAAATATGTCAGAGTAAGTATTACCAATTTTTACTTAAGATTACAAAACAGGGAATCAAAATTAACAAAAAAGGTGTCTTGGAGAAACTGTCTAGCTTTCCCCGTTTCTGAGATAATCACACAAGTTTGCGATCAGAGCCAAGTGCAAATGCTTGCCAGGTAGGCAGCCAGAATCGTAGTTTTATTTCGCAATGCAGTCGTTTAACCATTTTTACCGGCACGTGTGACTATGTATCACGTACACTTGGTAAACAAGGCTGGTTTGTGTGTTATGATGGAGAAACTCTGATACTTTTCCTTCTTCATAAGCTCCGATGTGTTGCTATTTATTACATTAGTGAGTTATGCTTACACAGTTCACACTTGGGTGGGATTTTATTCATTACACTCACTGGAATATTGAAAGCTACATTAAGAAATACAAATTGTAGTTATTGCATGTTTTAGTTCCTAGCTTCAAAAGCAGATTCATAGCAAGTGTTCAAAATGGTGGCCCCTAACGTTATTGCAATAATTGAGGCGACGTATCAATGACTGGCGTACTCTTTCGAAAACACGTGGAGTTTCTTGAACCTTATCACATGCAGCAACTATCCTGGCTAACAGGTCTTCCTCAGATTCAACAGATGTCTCGTACACCAAAGCTTTGATAAAGCCCCACAGAAAGAAGACTAACGGATTTAGGTCAGGAGAGCGTGGTGGCCACGCAACAGGCCCACCTCTTCCTATCCATCGGGCAGGAAATGCAGTGTTGAGGTAGTCACGCATAGCTCTTGTGAAATGAGGTGGGGCACCGTCATGTTGTAGCCACATGCGTTGTCTAATGGAGAGCGGTACATTCTCGAGGAACTGTGGCAATGCAAATTTCAGAAATTGGTAGTAGATGTGGCCAGTCAAACGTCGTTGCATCAGGTAAGGGCCAATGAGATGGTTACCCACAATGCCTGCCCAGATGTTGAAAGAAAATCTATGCTGGTTGCCCATGATGATAGTTGCATGAGGGTTCACGTCATTCCAAATGTGACTATTTGTACTATTAAAATAGCCGTCTCTGGTGAATGTTGCCTCATCGGAAAACAATATTATAGTGGAGAAATCAGGAACCACTCCGCACTGCTGCAGAAACCAGTCGGAGAATTCATGTCGAGGAGCATAATCTGCTGGCCCCAATGCCTGCACCTTGCGCATGTGGTACGGATGCAGCAGCTGATCATGCGTGACACGCCATACTGTGTAATTGGACACATTCGTTTGATGCGCAATGGCACGTGTGCTTGTTGACGCGTTATCATCCACATAATTCAGTACCTCTTCTTCGACAATTGGAGTGCGAACATTCCTCGGGTGACCAGCTCCCCCTCGTAGCTGAAATGTACCTGTTTCACGAAGTCGCTGAGTGACATCGGTGAAGGTCCGGTGATAAGGTTGACGTCGCGCAGGATATCTATCGTGGTACAACCGTGCAGCTGCTCTTGCGTTTCCTCTAGCTTCACCGTACAGCATGACCATGTCTGTCATTTCTGCGTTTGTGTACTTTGCCATTTGACTAGTAATACGCGCAACATGCAGTGAAGTCGTGTGGACTGATGCAGTCTGCTCATGGAGGGAGGGGAAGATAGTGATAATAAGAGTGGGGGAAAGGACGAGGTGAAGCAACACAGCTTTTTTGGCTCCCTACCTGGCAGGAATTAACACTTGTCTTTGAAATTAAACATGCATGATTATCTCAGAAATGAGGAAAGCTAGACAGTTTCTCCAAGACACCTTTTTTGTTAATTTTGATTCCCTGTTTTGTAATCTTAAGTAAAAATTGGTAATACTTACTCTGACATATTTTATTTTAGAAAAAACGTGTTACAACCCCCCCTTTTTTACATGATGGGGTGGGTAACGGTAACAGCACATTTAGTTTATTAATGATCAAGGTTTCAATAAGTAGTATACAAAGATTCGTTGTAATACCCTAAGCAGTTTTCATAATATTTCACACAACAGTCGTTTTTAGCTCTGTCTTTAGGGGTGTATACCGCCCTTAATATTGAAGATGGACCCTAGGTTGCTTATGAGAATTATTCTAATTTCACCCAAGGAGTATCCTGCCAAAGTTTGATGCAATGTTTTAGAAACACGTTGTATACCATATATATATGTTTGAACGTCACATTTTGTACCCATTTCATATGTGATCCATCACTGAATATGTGTGCAAAGCGGGATACTCTATGCTTGTAAATATACAAAATGTATTTTACAACAAGTCTGTCCTTAAACACAAATGAAAAAATCCTGCACCAGTGGAAATTTGAAATCGTATCGTGTAAATGTTTGTGCCTGAACCAAATAAATCTTATTCAGAGACACGCATCCTTTACTGTGTACGTCTGGTGTTTAAGTGGGCCATCCTGTAGATCCACGTACAAAATTAAATATTGAAAGAAAAATGCAAACTTAAATTAACTAACTAAATCAAAAATTTAAAAAAAAATGCACTTGCAGATCAAAACTAACCTTTTCTTTATGTTTTTATAACAAGGCTATATATATTGATTTGCATCTTTGTGGTTGTGGCCTGGACACAAACATGAGTTTAATCTGTGGATAAAATTACTCAACTCAAAATAGAGTTGTGAAGAGCTGTAATCTTCGCATGAATTTCGAACATTCTAAAAATGTATTCATATTAAATTTACTATGACTTTACATCAAACTATATATATATATATATATATATATAGAGAGAGAGAGAGCACTTCAATATATATATATATATATATATATATATTTATAAATGTAGGTCCTCTATATTTTATCTTATTTGTCTCTGGTCCAGATGTGTGATCATGCGAATAGTTCACACAGTTAATAATTTAATAAGTGCACAGCAAAAAATCATGTAAAATGCTAAACTCATATGAATATATTTTTACTGGCAGTAAAACGACACACATTTTTAGTAAGAAAATATTTCAGAAATTTCAGGTTTTATCGATATAAGCATAGGCTAACTAAAATAAATATTTATATTCAAAAGATATATTGTCCTTACCTGAAAGAATCATGTCTGTATGGCATATATGTTTTTCACTGCGTATCTGTAGAGTATGTCTCCGTAAAATTGTGGATAATCCATAGATTGTGTTGTTGCTTCATTCACAATCTACAATAGGATAATGACGTATTTATGAGAATCTCTGGATACAACATTCTTTAGAAAACAATTTAATTAAGGATTCCTGTCTTAGATTGAAATGATATAAGCTTGAATATAGGTTAACAGAGAGATTCGAACGTTGGATACTAAGCTCAACTTATGTCATATGTGTAAAGAAAAATGTGACTAATTTTGGAAATATTTTCGGAGAGTTCATATTATAAGTCTATACACTTGATCCAAAGATACATAGGTGCCGCAGCACCTCCACTAGCAAAAAAAATAAAAATAAAGTTGGAGTGACTAAAGTAGGAATTACAGTAGAGCGTCGATAATCCGGAATAATTGGGGGTCGACCCAGTCCGGATTATCAATTTGTTTTTGTTTTTTGCTAAATAAAACATTGATTTTTGTTGTTTTTAATAATTATTATTTATTGTTGAAAAAAATTCAAACAGATTCTTAAGGGAGAGGGGGTTGATTCCACCCCTTTTGTGTTCTAGCTTGCACCTCGTTGTGTTGGGCTAGACTGCCGAGAACGGGGAGGACGAGGCTCGAATCTCGGTAGGGTGAACTGGGGGTGGTTTTTCCTAAATGGTTTCTACTCTCCCTCCATGCAAATGCAAGTTCACTTTCTCTATATTCAACTCTCCCAATTCCTAATCTATTAGTGTAATTAGTACTTAAGCATACAAACCGAACGGGTAGTAAGACGTAGTGCTAAATAATAATAATAATAATAATAATAATAATAATAATTTAACACACTACTATATAGTAAGATTGTGGCAGGTAGGAGCGTTTGTAAAATACAAAAAAAACTTTTTGCAGTGAACCTTGATAACATTTTACTATATTATTACTATTACTTCATACGTATGTATCTTATCCAAGAACATTTATAGCACATGAAAATCACTTAACTTTATGTTTAAATCTATAAAAATTGTTTTAGTAACTTTTATAACTGTCAAAAAAGTTATTTTATATTTAAATCATACTGTGTAGTAGTATTTTGGTATTAATAAGCTTTCATAAAACACAATTTTTTTTAGGGTTAACATAGTTAGTTTTTTAATTTATTATTAATGTTCTTTTATAGGTATTGATAGTATCTATCAAAAGCGACAGCTGCAGATCACATACCTTGACGTATGAATACATGGAATTAGGTATATTAACTTTTTTAGCTGCCAGATAAAATTCTTCCCATAAAACTTGGAATGTAATAATAATGTGAATAAACCAACAAATACTTCATTCAGATTCAAACTCACAAAACTTAGTTTTACTTGCCAGTGTTCTTCCAGTAAGCGTTCCAGGATTCTTAAATTATTCATAAATTATGGTTACACCCCAATAATAATATCACAGTATATTAGTCAGATATATAATATACCCACACCACTGGCCTCATAGTATATGATGTCAGTCTTGTTAAAAAAAACTTGATTGCTAGTGATGGGGAGTTTGAGGTTTGAATCTCTGCTGGAATTACCGGAAGTGTTCTTTCCTAAATGGTTTCCCACTCTTCTTGCATACAAATTTGAGTACATTTCCTCTAAACTATACCTTCCTCATCCGTTCCTTATATGTGTTAATATGTAGATAGCCTGGACTTGAGGTAAGACGCAACGCAACACACAAAAAATAGAAAATCGCCACTTTTTACCATACGTCCGATCTATATATATTTCACACTAATTGGGTCGAAATTATAAAGTTAGAATCTAAAACAAGTGTGTGTACATCTGCTTGGGTGAAAGGGGGAATACCATCTAGGGGGAAAAAACAGCTTCAATACACTCGGCCAGTATCTTAACCTCGACCTCCCCGTCACCAGCAAACCAAACTAGATGTGCCTTAAGGCCGCTACACACGTATATACCTGTGAGGTTTACCTGTACAGGCATGCCCATCAGGTATAACTGAACGTGCGGATGACATAACTCTACAGTTATTTCGGCCTGCACAGGCAACCGGGGAAAATAGTTAATTTCATTCGATATACCTGCGTCGGAGCAAACTGCGCAGGCGTACCTGAACGTGTGTAAAAGTGCGCAGGTGGCTCGGTTCAGTTGTTGCTGTTGCCATCACCACACCGTCCACTAATTAGATAAGTTTCATTCTTTCTTTATACACAATGATGGCAGAGTGTCGCGGTAGCCACCGAGAAAGCATAGAAGAGTTTATAGAAATTTACAAAAGTGAACAATGTCTGTAGAAAATTAAATCAAAATACTACCATGACTGACCCAAATAGAAGCTGCATACTGGTGGAAAAACTAGGTGAGATCGATCACGCTGCCAACAAAGAAAGCGTTGTAAAGAAAATCAACAACAACAAACTGTGACCTGAAGACTGTATCGTGTGGATGTACTAGTACATCCGGTATAACTGTACATGTGTAGCGACCTCTACACTCGGATCCACGTGTCCAGCGATGCAGGTAAAATGTATCAGAATCACTCACCAAACTAAACTGTACACAATCAAGGTGATGAAGTCCGCCGTGTTGTCGGCACTGAAGTGTATCTCTACGCGTGAAAGATTCTGGTCTAAGTTACGTACGTCATCCAATGCGATACAGCAGACTCGAGAGTGGGGTCAGGAAGGAAAACATGTTCTGTTATTTCAAGGTCATCAAGAGTATATCTCGATCTCTCTCGTGGGCCCCTAGCAGGACGCAAACGTCATCATTTAACGCCAGAGATGAGTCGTTTCACTACTTTGAAAATAAAACGATAATATTTGAATATCAAGTTAAACCCACCTCGGTGGCCTCGTGGTCTAACGCGCTATTCTCGTGTCGGACTAGAATGCCGATGATGGGGAAATCAAGGTTCGAATCTAGGTCGGGTGTACTGAGGGTGGTTTTTCCGAAATGGTTTTACACACACTCTCTCTCTCCTGCAAATGTGGGTACACTTTAATTAAATATAGCCTTTCTAATTTCTAAAACCATTACCGTAGCGTAATTAGTACATAAGCGTGTAGCCAGAACGTGTAGTGAAACAATAAATCAAATTAAATGGTTTAAAAATGCCACCTGAGCACAGGAATCGAACCTGAATGCTTTGGTTCAGATCACAAATACTTTCATCACTGAAATATTCAGAAACCGTAGTTTAAGGGAAAGTCTGTGAATTCCTCTCTTTATCAGAGTTAGAATTGAATAATAATAATAATAATAATAATAATAATAATAATAATAGTCTGACACCTTAGCTCAGTCGGTAGCGTGTCTATCTACTGAGCTAAGGGTCCCAGGTTCAATTCTTGGAATGACCAAAACGTATTATTGATGAAAATATGGGTTTACCCTCGCACATTGATATATTAACGGCTGGGGACTGAACGTTGTGCCTGTCCTAATAAGATAGATCATAAGGCATATGAAGCTATGAAAAGCCTAGCCAGCCGGCAGTGGGAAAATATATGGCTTGAATAAAAAACTGACCCAGACTAAAGGCTGGAAACAGTCATTTAATAATAGCCTTCAACTATGAGGGAAGAATGACTTAATATTGGACGAATCGTGAATAACCCAGTGGTAGAGCATTGGTGCATCAAGAACGGATAATCCGTCAATTAATTTATCTCTATAATATGTGTATCGTTTGAGAGCCAATTTGACAGGTGTTTATAAGAATAACACATGACAACAATATCGGGACATTGGGCTAAAAGTCACAGACTCGATTCCCGTGTACAAGCATCATTTTTCAACTATTTATATGTAGTTTTAAGATCCAACCAGTAGCGATAGACAAAGTCATTTTTCCCCTTTTACCACCTTTGGTGGCCGCATGGTCTAAGGCGCTAATCTCACAATAAACTAGACTACTGAAGATCAGGAGATCGGGATTCGAATCTCAGTCGGGTGCACTGAGGGTGGTTTTCCATCAAAGTTTTTCCACTCTCCTTCCAAGCAAATTTTGATATATTTCCTTTAAAGTTCAACCTTCCTAATCCCTAACACATTAGTATAATTAGAACATAGGCACATAGCACGAATGGGTAATAAGATGCAGTTATATGTTTATATATGTAAGTTGAAGTTGATGTTTTAAAGTCGGAGTTTTTTAACCAACATCTGGTCCCACTACTCCGCGCGTCAAACGGAAATGACGGACAAACAAACGGACGGTGAAAGTTACATACACACTTTGTGAGTCTATGCGTCACTGGAGATGAACTGTGTCAGTCATTCAAAGAAATATATCTTGTATGGCATTGTGAAGAAAACAATTTGAGAAAAGGTTGTACGAACCTACTTTTTGCAAATATTTAGCAGATGGAGATATCACATACATCTAAACAAAATAGAGTGGGCTCAAATGTGCACGTTTGATTGTGTTTCCATGTGCCTAAAATAGTGTAACCGCAAAATTTTTTAACCTTCAGATTATGATGTATCTTGACGTTTTATGAGGACCTGAACTCATAAATATGGGTTTTATAATTATGTCTGTAAATACCCAGATCCACAGCAGACACAGTTTGATAGTTTGGTTTAAACTTTTTATTTATTTGATAATTGGTCATACCTCAAGATGAAATCGTGATTTAAAATCTGACTTTAAATTTAAGGGTAGTTTACTGATTTTTTAAACTAATATTTTTCAAGAATTACTCTAACAATTTTGTTCCAAATGGGTTTTAGGGATTGTTTTTCATGAAAAATAAAAAACACTAAATATTTGTGTTTTGTAGAAAGTAATAAGTATGGGTAGTTACCTAATTTTGAGAATTTTGTTCGAAACTAATACATACTCACAAGAAAGTATGTACGATTGTACCCCCACAACTTATTTTTATAGGTCACAAAAAAGTTATTTTTACAAACGTGCATGTTACAAGTTCGAGTGAAGAGGATTTCACTGATGAGTGTTTTTATTCACTTTTATTATTAATGGACGAAAGACTAATAAAATGGTGGATCTATGTCCAAACTAACCCACCTCGGTGGCGTAGTTAGCCAACGCGCTAGTTTCATGTTGAGCTAGACTGCCGGGGATAGGAAGGTCGAGGTTCGAATCTCAGTCGGGTGAACTGGGCATGGTTTTCTTAAATGGTTTTCACAGGTGACCTGGTGGTCTAGGGGTAAGGTGTCAGACTTCTGTGTTGGGGGTCTAGGGTTCAATCCTCGGTCCCGGCACAGATTTATCTGATTTCCAAACCCTTCCTTCACCTCTGACAAGACGTGTATTAATCACAACTTGTGAATGTGAGGAATGCCAGGCCTCCACCGTGGTTCGGATTCCACATTAAACTGTAGGTCCTCCATTTCATCTCACAATCACCCTACCATTGCACATTAGCGTAAGTGCGTACAACCTGAACGGGTAGTAAGACGCGTTGCTAATAATAATAATTGTTTGTGTTTGAAACACACAGTGGCGTAGCGTAATGTGTTTCCGGGGGTAAGTAGAGCAAGTTTGAACTAAACCTGTGCATTGTTCTCATCACCCGGTAGAACACGTTTAGCCAGGTATCAAAGGAAATACATTCCACTGTTATGTTAGGTATGTAGAGCAGAGCCTACGTATTGCGGATAACCTTGAAACACAGCACAACACTTTCCTCTGACGGGAAACTCTCGCAAGTCAAGCCACTGAATGTGGGTTCCTGTCTTTTACATCATTCATTACCAATGTTTTCCCCGTTCGTTTTTCAATTATTTTTAGCACCATGTCTTACGAACTGTTAAGGTGTTACGCTTATGTAATAGTTACGATAATGAGCTATGGATAAGGAGGGTTGAATTTAGAAGAAGTTTACCTGCATTTTCGTTAAGGGAGAGTGGAAAACTACTTTGGAAAAACCTTCAGTTCAACCGACCGGGATTCAAACCCTTATCTCCCTATCATTGACAGTCTAGTCCAACACGAGAGTGACGCCTTAAACCATGCGGACGCTGAAATAGGTTTTTTCAAAAGTTAAAAGTTAAACATTGTTGCTTAGCCTTAACTGCCTACTCGAGCGCTGAGACGATTTTCAGACGTTCTGAAATCCCATGCTATTGAAATAAAAAAGTTCGCCATTTTTTAAAGTTACAAATGGGGCTTTAGCTAAAATAGAGGTTTTGCATTATTACCATGTTTCTACCCTCTTCAGTGGCCGTATGGTCTAAGGCGTTACTCTCTCAATAGAATATACTGTTTCAGTTTTTATTCTGTGTGTAACAAGATTAACTAAACATTCAGGTTATGCGTTTATTTACACTATTGGATAATGCTGAGGAAGGTAAAATTTAAAGTAAATTTACCCACGGTTTAGAGGGGGGGAAAGTGTTAAAACATTTAAGGAAAATCATTCTAAGCACATCTGGTCAAGGTTGAAGCTCCAACTTCCCCGTCACAAGCAACCCAGAGTAGACGAGCTTAACATTTAGTCAGCGTACCCACTGATGCGGGTTATATCAGCATATAACCAACATTTTAGCAGTAAATACCCGATACTAGCACCAGTAGCTGTAATACATGTCCATAGGTAACTTGTAGAAAACAAACACAGGGATATATACCCTCACATTAACTTAACATAGCTCAACAACCCTCAACAGTAAACAGCCGCCACCTGCTGGGTTCATCTCTTGCTATAAATCACCGGTTCCCTGACCACTCAGCCTCTAGAGTAGACCCGTGAGAACAAAGCCACGTGCCGGGTTCATCTCTTGCTATAAATCACCTCTTCCCTGACCACTCAGCATCTAGAGTAGACTCGTGAGAACAAAGCCACGTGCCGGGTTCAGCTCTTGCTATAAATCACCTGTTCCCTGACCACTCAGCATCTAGAGTAGACTCGTGAGAACAAAGCCACGTGCTGGGTTCAGCTCTTGCTATAAATCACCTCTTCCCTGACCACTCAGCCTCTAGAGTAGACCCGTGAGAACAAAGCCACGTGCCGGGTTCATCTCTTGCTATAAATCACCTCTTCCCTGACCACTCAGCATCTAGAGTAGACTCGTGAGAACAAAGCCACGTGCCTAGTTCAGCTCTTGCTATAAATCACCTGTTCCCTGACCACTCAGCCTCTAGAGTAGACCCGTGAGAACAAAGCCACGTGCCGGGTTCATCTCTTGCTATAAATCACCTGTTCCCTGACCACTCAGCCACTAGATTATACTCGTGAGAACAAAGCCACGTACTGGGTTCATCTCTTGCTATAAATCACCTGTTCCCTGACCACTCAGCCACTAGATTATACTCGTGAGAACAAAGCCACGTGCTGGGTTCAGCTCTTGCTATAAATCACCTGTTCCCTGACCACTCAGCCTCTAGAGTAGACTCGTGAGAACAAAGCCACGTGCTGGGTTCATCTCTTGCTATAAATCACCTGTTCCCTGACCACTCAGCCTCTAGAGTAGACTCGTGAGAACAAAGCCACGTGCTGGGTTCATCTCTTGCTATAAATCACCTGTTTGAAAGCGCCCTGGCCCGTGGGAATAAGACAGCTTATGAAGGATTGGTCTGACGTATCTTGGGATCAGTCAAAATATTGATTACTCGTGTTCGTTTATTGCTTTGTTATTCTGCCCCTACACACACCTTACGCTTTTAATGGCAACAGAAAAAGTATTTATTCTGAGTCACGTAGTGCATGCGTATGGTTCAGTGGCGTGGCGGGGAATGTAGCTAGTGTAAGCAGAGTTAGTTTAAACTGTTCCTGGGAATTCCTATCATCTCTCAGTAGAGCACTCACTGGCCGGATATCACCAAAATTCATTCACATATAGAGTAGAGCCAATGTGTGATGGTTAGATGGTTACTGAGTGGTTGATAACTAATAGCAAATACCAGTAGCAGGACGAGGATTATTTCCAGCTTGTTAAAACTGTTCCTGTGGTATGTTATCACCCACTTGGTCCACATTTAATCAATCATTCTTAAGCTCTGCTTTGCATGTCTCACACGCTAATGTATTTGCTTTAATACCTGATCAATGAGTTTTATATTGAATAATGACAACATTTCCAGGTACATTTTAACTAGAGTTGTACACTCTTGCAACACTCCATGACACGCCACTGGCAATTACAGTTTTAAAAATATCTGCGATTCCTTGCAACACTACGGCTTTTTTATTCATATTGGAGCTCACATAGCTCAATTGGATGTCTTAGCTCAAAACCATGAGATGTATTACATTCAACATAATAAACATTACATGACATATGATTGGTTCCGAACGTGAAAATAGTTTCTTTAACGAGAGATCTGACAACTGCGCGCAATAACATAATCCATGGCGTCAGCCCACAATCGAGCCATACCGACCGAGAGGCCACTGTCTGTTGGCACAGATAGCGCCAACTTCTATGGATAGAGGGTGTCATGTGGTCAGCATAGCGAACCTTATGGCCGTTAATCTCAGTTTTATAGGCTGGAGCCACTACTTTTTCATTGAAATAACTCATTTGTCCTCACGAGGCTGAGTTGACCCCGTTCCAGACTCACTGCTTCACAGAACAATCTGGAAGTGCCAGGGATCAAACTCGGGACCTTTGGATCTGTGGTGACACTAGTTTAGATACCTATTTGGATTATTTGCATTTATATTACCATACTAGTGGAATAGGGATGGGTAAGGTATAGTCCAGGGAGGAAGATTGGGAAAACATTTAGGAAAAAACATTCTAAGTATAAATGACCGGGATTCGAACCCTGACCTGGCTCACCCACAAATCAGACTAGATGAGCTTGAAAACTAGACCGAGTGCCTAACTGATGCGAGTGGTAGAAACTAAGAGTCAACTGAAATAAATTGTCATTGATCAGCGGTAGAGAAGAAAAGTGATCGTATAACAGAAAAATGGCGCTCCAATACAATAAGGCCACAGCAAGTAATTTCGGACAGGTAGAACCTTATCTGACAGAAGAGGTAGGAAATATACTTTAACGTATTCATACGTCAGGTCAGAGGATCTCACTACCCGTTGCGTCTATGTTGTACTAATTACACTAGTATGTTTGAGGTTAGGAAGGTGGAATTTAGAGAAAAAGTACCCGAAACATCGTGGAGGTAGAGTGAAAAACCATTTTCAACTTAAGTACACCGGACGAGACTCGAATCTCGACCTCCCCTTCATCGACAGTCAGTCTAGTGAGGGTAGTTACACCTAGAGATGTGAGACGGAACATTTTCCGGAAAATCTCAATAATTATTTCTGTAAAGTAATTTCAACTGATTAAATGGATGATGATGATAATAATAGTAGATATAATAATAATATATAATAATAACAGTACTAATTAGTGGTAGTAATAGCAGTAATAGTAGTAATAGTAGTAGTTGTTTTATTATATCAGGAGTACACATTTTTAATCATTAAACATGGTCCAGTTAAGCACAATGTGCTTGTCAGCTGGTACCTCACTATAAATGTCATACATACTGTAGAAGTGTAAATATATAATAAATATATATCATTCCTTGAAGTCTATTCTTACAACTAACATAATTCTAACTTAATTTAGTTCCTTAAATCTATTACATTTTATATTTTATCTAATATTCGAAAACCAGTCTCGAGTTCATTTCATATCTTATTTGTCATATTAGTCAATCTAGTATTATTATTTCATTAATTCTGTGAGCAAATTAGCATTTTTTTATTTCTCTTTTAACGTTTGATATTTTATCTATTTCCAAAAACGTACCCAATTTCATGTTAAAAAGTGTTGGTATTATTATTTTAATGTGTTGTTTTCCGTACTTTCCGTAGTAGTAGTAGTAGTAATAATAATAGTAGTAAAGACACACCTGCTTCGGTGGCCGCATGGTCTAACGCGCTACTCTCGCAATAGACTAGACTGACGATGACAGGGAGATCGGAGTTCGATCCCAGTTGGGTGCACTGAGGAGGTTTTCCTAATTAGTTTTCCACTCTCACTCCACGCAAATACGGGTGCAATTCCTCTAAATTCAACCTTCATACTTAACACAATAATTGTATTTTACATAAACGTATAGCCCGAACGGTTAGTAAGACACGGTGCTAAAAAAAAGGAGTAAAGAAACAAATAAATGCGAGCCTTTGTAGACCCGTTATGTTCATAAATCAAACTGATTTTTTGTCATCAATAAAATGATTAAAATAATTTTAAGGTTGGCCCGACATTTGTTCCTCCCCCTTATGCTCCGTGCTTCCTATCTACCCCTTCCCCACCCCCGTTCCCCCTACCCCTTTTTATAAACCACTCGTCTCTTAACACACTATATTTTGAAGTATAATAGGCTCTAGGTGTCACCTCTACAATTTAACCCCTCCATCACTAGCCGCCACTGTAGACAATTTTCAACTCTAGACACCTTAGCCCATTCGACCACCAAAGCGGGCCAATCACTAGATAACTTTATATAGTTTCAGTAGTGAAATGGGCTATACTTTCAGATAGAATGTTTCTTATAGTTTTAAAAGCTGTGTTATAATTCATGCGATGCCAAGGGAAAACATTTCAAATTTACCGTTTCCGAAGAAGTTGAACCTTTCTCCTGTGACGGCATGTCCTTTCATCCCAAGAAGTCTGCCACTACTACTTGTCCTCCAACCAATTTACGCCATTAAAACTATTCACAAATGTCGATTTCAAACCTACTCCAAACAAGTACATACCACAACTTACAATTTCTAAGAAACTGGACTCTTTCAGCAGAAAATCCTTACAGTATGAATAAGAGAGAGGTCCAAGCCGAAATAGGCGCTTATTTATAAAATAGGCAAAAACAAATCGAATAGGCCATTCATAGGCACTATAAAATTAACTTATTATACTCGTAACAGCTAGAAATTCATATATTTATCTCAACGGCCTATGTTTTAAGATCAAGGAAAAGAAAATGCAAACTGTCAAAATCCAGTTCCTACGTAATGATATACAAATATGTTTGTATTTTCTAGGAGTTTCTTTCTTCTTACCTAAATTCTACTTTTGTTCCAATAGAGCCGTGGCGTAAAGCTTTTTTTCAGTCGTGTTCTCCCTCATTCGTAAATACGCCTCACGTAGCCTACTCCAATATTTAACAAAATAAAATAACAATAAGGCCTTCTTCCTATTCGTACTAGTGAGGCTTTCAAATAATTATATAACTCAACTTGCAAAGATGTGTATTATTCAATCATAGCTACTGTATTTATATATTTTACATATCAGTCTTCAAAAATCAATAAAATATTGGTTCGGTAAGAACTTTTACAAATTCCACACTCTAGATCACTAAGTAAGATATATATTGCAGCTTAGGCCTGACAACGAATGTGTAGTGTCACTACTCCTTAGATGTTCACCCCTAGTTTGATCAATATGGTCAAGTGGTCATTCAGGATTGTCTAAGTGTGCTTTCACACGAGGCCACTAGTGGCGGCTATCGGTTTCCTGTACGGGCCGCTGAACAAATATTGCACGCTAGTTACCGCCCTAGCTACCGTCCTAACTCATCTCTCAAGCCTTGTCAGTCGGGAGAATGGCATTTAGGTGTGAAGAACATCTTCTTCTAGCTCTGCTCTGCAAGCAACGCAGGTCAATAATAATAAGAATGCATGTGCATTGTTCACCCTACGCACCCTATGGTAGCAGCAAGTGTAGAGTTTTATCACTGTATTCTCCAAGTGCACTGTCCCAAATCACTGTATTTTTTCAACTTCGTATATCAGGTCCTCGGTGTTCACTCTCTCATCCACTAACTTCACAATGTTAATATTTTCAGCGTCTTTACTAATTATTTTTACATAAACGAAGCACACCGGCAAAAAACATACAACCGTTTCAACACAACTTCCTGAGACAATGAACGGATGGCCGCGTGATGATGGAAAGTGTCGTCAACTAGTGGCAGCGTGTGAAAGCTCGCGAATTTGAAACAATACCCCAACATGAGTGGCGGCAACTCCAAATTGCGGCCACTAGTTGCGCGAGTGGGCAACTGCAAGCCACTGTTTCCGAAGCCGGCCACTGCAGTTGCCACGTGTGAAAGGTCTCGTTTAAAACAATGCTTCAATGTAAGGGGTGGCCACTAGTTGCCGCCACTAGTGGCCTTGTGTGGAAACAGCATAAGGGAAAGAAGTAGACTGATACCAATTATACAAGTGTAACTTGGGTTTGGTGTTTATTTCACGGCACTTGTAGTGGCAGTAAAAAGACAATATTGTGAGAGAGATAGTCCATGAATAGAGAGTAATTAATAAAATATCAACTTAGGGTCAGAAATATATGATTGGCAAACATGTCATCGTTAATGTCAAGTGGGCAGTCCCTCCATCCTAAAGTCCTTTCTTGTGATTTACTTACGTCAATGCACCTTGGAACGACAACAGTTGCTACCACTAATGGTGCTATAAACTAAGTCTAACCATAGTCGACATACGTAGACTGTTTATATTAGAACACTGATCTCTTGCTCAGACCCCTTTTATGTACGGCGTTCGTGTCGTCGTACACCCGACGGCATGAAGACACCACGTTCTAAAATATGTCGCGGCGTTCTGAATGTTGTCGCCGCGTTCTAATAAAAAACCTTCTTCTTTGGCCGAGAGCCCCAGTGGTGCCAGTCGCAACAATATTTTTAAACCTCTGAGTCCAGAATCCCAAAAAATCATTGATCTCACATTATTTTTTATATTATACTAGATTTTTATTTTATGTATAGCTATTTAATCGTAACTTACCAATTTTCACTTTTATTTTGCATCCATTCCTTGATATTCTGGATATATATTTTGCACGCCTCTATCTATTGTTCTTGTTTATATTCTCTATTTTTATAATTTTCACACGAAATATCCCAAATACTTGGTCTGATTCTTATTTCGATCTATGAACCGTTCCGTGTCTATATTTTCCATTCCGGACTCAATAAATGATTAACTAAACGAGTTTTATAAACAAACAAGAAACAACAAAGGGAACAGTGAAAAGATCGCACAAAAACAACTTGATAAAATTAAGTATAAAATAATGAAATTAACAAAAATGAAAGTTTAAATACCGAGACACAAAAAAAGCAAAGAGAACAAATGAATCAACTTTGTAACACATAACACACAATAACAATAGACGTGTGTCCAAGTAACCAGTCAAACAATATTGTGATGAGAGATGACACCGAATAATTACGAGATAGTGAACCGAGGTTGGCTGCCCTGCTGGTTTTTCAACCGGCGACACGAAACGCCGCGTTTACATAAATGGTATGGTGTGTTTTCCATACAGCCCAGTGTACTTTCAAGACGTCGGGCGTACAGCGTTCTCTAGATCACGACGACATGTTTACTGCCACGTTTGCATAAAGAGAACCATTGCTCCCTGTGTACTTAGAGACCGCGGCGTTTCATGTCGTCGGGCGTACGACGACACGAACGCCGTGCATTAAAGGGGTCTAACGTGTCCATCCTACTAATAGAGGTCAAAAGACATTTGAGAAGCCACAAGAGCTTTTGTTTTACTATTTTAATAACTCAAACGGAGGATTCATCCCAGTAATATCCTCCACTTAGTGAGGGGGTAGGCAGGGGAGGAGAAAATAACACCACTATTGTGTTAACTATGGCTGAATCAGCAGTGAACCTAGTCATGTCTAGTTACTTACACATGTTTGACAATCATATTAGATTTATATCATTTAAATATCACGCTTCATATTCTATTACATAACATGAGCTAGATTAAACAACTAACACTAGCAATAATGGTCCAGGTGCTTACATTACATACAATATATAGCTAGGCGTATAACTCGAACGGGTAGTAAGAGGTGGTGCCAATTAATATTTGAATAGTTAATGAGAGCTTTGGGATTGTTTCAAATAATACCATTTTTATATTAAGTTCAAATTAGATTGACTTGGAGTAAGAAATAAAGTTTGTCATTACTAAATAATTCTCACTCAACCCCTAGTGTTTAAAACCACTGCGAGAGTCTAATACCATCTGGCGGCTTGTTACGAACTTTATCAAATGTCAAGTAATTTGGGAATGGCAGAGGCAAAGGGTTGGTTATCCCCCCAATAACCAAACAACCCACTCCGGTTTGTTCCACTGCAAAATTAGGTAGTTTAAGTTTCCTCCACTTAATATCACACAACTCCCTTCTATACCAGAAGGCACCATATGAAACTTCAAAGGGGAAAAATAGTTTTTAAACAATGTTTTCACTGTTCGCTTGAAATATTTGAAAAGTTAAATGTATGGAAGAGACCATCGAATCCTTCGAGTCCTTAAGGCTATTCAAGAATTATTAAATTCAAGATTTAAATTAATAAAATCATTTTCAATTGGAGCTGGTTTAAAGGTACTATACTGCTTATTGGTGGAATAACCCAAGCTTATTATAGGACCAACTAAACAACCAGACTTAAGACCATTATTTTAACACTTAACTATGAATGTTATAACATGAATGGATGTTTACAAAAAGTAAATTAACATTTAGTTGCCGTTGATCGTTGTAATAGCTTATTATAGTTATATTTTGTATTATGTTCAAAATTTCATTGGATCAAATCTAAACTTTATGACAAATGGCAGTGAAGCTGGGAGCGTTGAGGGCAAGCAGAGGTTATAAAAGGGGTTTCTGAATCGGTCTGAGACAGACACTGCGGTTCAGTTTCTTATCATTTTGGTTAATCTGTTGTTTACCTCTTGCAATTTTGTTGAACAAAAATAGTACTCTAACTAAAAGCCCTCATCATATTTATAAAACTAACCCTATATGCTTTCATTTTCAAATGGCCAATTATATTAAAAGAGGATTTTTTTAATATAATTAATTTATCTGTGTTACTATTTAATTTATAATGGTCAATATAAAACACATTTAACAATATTAATTTATCTATTGTATATTTATCCATGAAACTAATACGATTATAATAATATTTATCTTGAGATAATACTTGATTATTTAAATTTATGAAAATTATTTCCAAAAACGTAAAACGATCTTGGAAACTCTCTTCTTTTTTCTTTCTCGTTTAGAGAAAGTATTGTACTGGTGGAAATAATCTACCTCAAAAATATTATGGAGCTTGAAGATTTATGGACTCCCGCACTCAAAAAAGTGGGTCTTAGATTTGAGTCTGTTTATCAGAAGAAACGGTTTGATGGATTTTGTTTGAATTCAAATTTTATCCATTTAGATGTTATATGGCCATACATTGGGTATATTTTCATATTTATTCTAGCCCTCAAACAATGTAAAGTCTTATAGGGATTTATTTTTGAAAATTTGAATTTTTTGAAATTTGAATTTTTTGAAATTAGGCCTAAAAAATTTGATTAAATAAATAACTGGGAGGTATTTAATATGATAAATAACATTTATAATTATTGTGTTGGGATTTTTTAGGGAAGGAATTCGTTTATAGGTAATTTACTGATAGCTACTATTAGGCATTTGTAAATTTTAAATTTTTTGAAAATGATTAAGAAATTTTTATTCAAAATGGGTATTTGGTGAAATGTTTACATGATAAATAAGAATGTATATTAATATTTTCTAAAATAAATCATTTGAAGATACTTTATTTAGAACCGATTCTCTAAAATTTATCATTTAAAAAAAATTAATATAGAATTTTTTTTAAAAAACACTCTTTCTGAAAAGAACTTTATATGATTATAAAATTAATTTTTGTTTTTCTGAATAAAATTTATCATTAAATAATTTACTCATAGCAGATTTTTGAGAATTTTAACACAAACTTTAAAAAACTAAATGAGAAAATATATGCAATTGTGTCGTATTATTCATTTCATTATTTACAAAGCTTTGAAAAGGGCACCCCCCCCCCCCCCCCACATATATATATTACAAATTAATACCATAAAAAAGGCTCCCTTCTTTGAGTATTTTTTTCTTAATCATTTATTAAATAACTACGCACGGGTACTTCACTCTTTGCGCTAACCATGTTCAGTATTTAGTATTTTGTTCCTTTATGAATTTTGTATCAGACACGTGTGCGCACTATCATAGCACTCTTCTCTTTATGCGCCGCGACTTCGTAAAGGATGAAAAGCTCTAAACGTTAAATACATTCTTTTTTGAACTAGGAATATTTAACGTGCATTTTCAGAACCAATTGAGTGAGTAAGAGCATTACTTGCAAGTAACTTAATTATAAAACGTACACATCAACACCCAGTCCTCTACCCATCAATTTGTAATTGCGAAAGAAGAAACATCAATTTCACTAGTGCATGCCGGGGATCAAACTCACAATACTTAACACATTAGGTAGATGAACTCCCAAATGAGATAAGGTGTTGAACTAATTTGAGTGAAGCGTAATATTATCGACTTAAGACTTTCACTTAACAATTCTTAATGTGATTAACAATGAAGAACACAAACATGCCTTCCCGATTAGCTATTAAAATGTAAACTTCAGAATTAGGATTGAAGATAGATAGCCTGAAAGTGCAGCTATATATATATATATATATATATATATATATATAGAGAGAGAGAGAGAGAGAGAGATAGTTAAATACAAGTATAGATAGAGAGACAGAAAGATAGATAAATACAAGTACACAATATATATAACTTCAATCTCAATGTAAACATTTAATTCCCTTTGAAAGTTATCAAGCTTAACTGGCTTGGTGGTGACCTGGTGGTCTAGGGGTAAGGTGTCAGACTCCTGTGCTGGGGTCCGGGGTTCAATCCTCGGTCCCGGCACAGATTTATCTGATTTCCAAACCCTTCCTTCACCTCTGACAAGACGTGTATTAATCACAACTTGTGAATGTGAGGAATGCCAGGCCTCCACCGTGGTTCGGATTCCACGTTAAACTGTAGGTCCTCCATTTCATCTCACAATCACCCTACCATTACACATTAGCGTAAGTGCGTATAACCCGAGCGGGTAGTAAGACGCGGTGCTAATAATAATAATAATAATAATAATAACTGGCTTGGTTCCACTATAATGTAATTTATAAGATAGTGTCATAGTGATAGTATAGTCAGTCAAGGTAAGACTGCTCCCTCTCTGTGTTTCACTATGGTGTAGCTTATAGGTCAGTACCATAGTATAGTCATTCAAGGTAAGACTGCTCCCTCTCCGTGTTTCACTATGGTGTAGCTTATAGGCCAGTACCATAGTATAGTCATTCAAGGTAAGACTGCTCCACCTCTGTGTTTCACTATGGTGTAGCTTATAGGCCAGTACCATAGTATAGTCAGTCAAGGTAAGACTGCTCCCTCTCCGTGTTTCACTATGGTGTAGCTTATAGGTCAGTACCATAGTATAGTCAGTCAAGGTAAGACTGCTCCCTCTCTGTGTTTCACTATGGTGTAGCTTATAGGTCAGTACCATAGTATAGTCATTCAAGGTAAGACTGCTCCCTCTCTGTGTTTCACTATGGTGTAGCTTATAGGTCAGTGCCATAGTATAGTCAGTCAAGGTAAGACTGCTCCCTCTCTGTGTTTCACTATGGTGTAGCTTATAGGCCAGTACCATAGTATAGTCAGTCAAGGTAAGACTGCTCCCTCTCTGTGTTTCACTATGGTGTAGCTTATAGGTCAGTACCATAGTATAGTCAGTCAAGGTAAGACTGCTCCCTCTCCGTGTTTCACTATGGTGTAGCTTATAGGTCAGTACCATAGTATAGTCAGTCAAGGTAAGACTGCTCCCTCTCTGTGTTTCACTATGGTGTAGCTTATAGGTCAGTACCATAGTATAGTCATTCAAGGTAAGACTGCTCCCTCTCTGTGTTTCACTATGGTGTAGCTTATAGGTCAGTGCCATAGTATAGTCAGTCAAGGTAAGATTGCTAACTTTCATTGTTTTATTATGGTGTAACTTATAAGATAGTAGCATATTGTAATCAGTCACGGTAAGATTTCAATCTTTATTGGTTTCACTATGGTGTGGCTTATAGCTAAGCTAGAGCCATAGTATAATCAGTCATTTCAAGACTGCTACCTTTTATTGTTCCGCTATGGTGTAGGTTGTACGATAGTGCGACTCGTGTGGGGAAAGAAAGTGTTGGCACATTTAATAACACGATATCTGTACTATTTTGACTAGTAAATGCTTCAAAACAAACTTGAAACAGTGATGAAAGATTGACAATTTTCCACGTATCATTAACTTGTTAGTTAAAAAATAAAGGTCCTTAAAATGCTCACCATTATAAGCAATATATTGTTTTATATGCTTCTCGAAACTTCACATGACTTTGCGCGATGTTTCTTGTTGAAATGCTTCGAATTCCACAACCATTCTTTTTTTAAGTTCCTGAGTGAGTCGCGTAAGCATGTTTCTTTAAAATGCCCCAAAAGAAAAAGCTCAGAGCTGTTAGGTGTGGTGAGCGTGGTGGCCAGGTGATGTCCTTATCGTGAAACAAGGTGTCCATGAAGCATTTCTCTAAGCACCTACATTGATGTTCGGGCTGTGTGGTTCATTGCCCTATCTTGCTAGAACCACAGGTTGTTGCTATCCATGCACTTACGTTGCAGTTCAGGGGTCAGACAAGTCAAATATCAATGGAGGTGCTTCACAAAATCTTTCCTCAGCACCTTGTTTCACGATTTGGGGACATCACCTGGCCACCACGCTCACCAGACGTAGCAGCTCTGGACTTTTTCTTGTGGAACATGTTAAGGAATAAATCAGGAACTTAAAGAAAAAATTGGTTGAAGTTGAATCAATTCAACGATAAACATTGCACAAATTCATGTCAAGTTTCGAAGAGCGCATACAAATATGTATTGCATATAATGGTGGTCATCTTAGAGGTATTTTTTTTAAAAATCAATAATTCCAGGCTATGTAGAAAACTGTCAATCTTTTGCTGTAACTTTAGGGTTTAATTTGAATCATTTAGTAGTTAAAATAGTAAAGATACAGTGTTATTAAATGTGCCAACACTTTCTGCCCCAACCTGTATAAACAGACAAGGTTGAGGTTTCTCCATGGCGCAGCTTATAGGATAGTGCCATACATAGTATTTTCAGTAAAGATAAGACTTAAACCTTTCAAGGTGAACCAAAAGTACATAATTTCCTCTAAAACAAGCAAATAATTGTGCTTACTTTGGTTTTGTTATGAAGATTAGCATGAAAAGAGAACAGAATATCAGACGATAACCTTAATCAGTTGAAATATGTTTTATCTTTACCCTATCATGGTAGAGTTCTTCCTTTATATATTTGCCTGTCCATTGCTATCCACACACTATCGATTGAAGATCCTTTATTTGAAGTTTCAAACATCTAGCTAATCAAACTACACAAACCACCAAAGGGAAGTTGTGGTCATTTTGGTTTAAGAGGATCGCTTTTATCAACGGAAATTGTGGCCCTGGCTCATGTTTATCTTTTTCGTTTTTCTCTTTCTAATTCAAACAGGGAGTAAAATAGCCAGGAAAATACAAACACACATTGGTGATATAGGATCTATTTGAGAGGGGTGTATTTATGCGATGAGAGTTTACCCGATGGCAGTAATATGAACTCATCTCATACCAAAGATGTGTTCTTTCTGTTTTACTTGTTGACTAGACCAGATCGATGTAGAGCTGTTTACTGTTGGCAATAGTTCCAAGGTATTCAGTTAATTGAAAGGAAATACTCATTTTTGTTTTTTAATCTTTCAATCATTCGCTTGCAGCTCAGCTTTTCACTCTCACCCTATCAGTGATATCATTATATATTATTATTGTTTGATCGTCCTTTTTCGTTGCCATGGATGGTTCCTTACACTCCTCCCTCGATCCCATGAGGCCACTTGTATATAGTAACTATATTTTTGTACACTCCTGACTATTTCCGTGTGCGCGCGCAGTTTTAATCTGGCCGGAAACACGGCTCTTTAGTTGATGAGTCGTACTTTGATACATTTGAAGTTTCTACTCCATACAGTTCATGTTATTTAGGCAAAGCTGTGGGCAGCATTCTCTATTGTTGGTCACTGGAATGTAAACATCCAGATGATCGGTTTATTTTTGGCGCTCAATTATAGATATTATGACCAAAAACAAATAAGTAGAACATTGATTCTTATTGATTAAGCTGTGAGATGATGGAAACCGAAACCGGGTAGATAGCGTTGCTGTGCAGGGTAAATGTCACACAATTAACTTCCTTCCAACCCTAACAATCCTGATACAGTATCGTAACTTATATATATATATATATATATATATATATATATATATATATACATCTGAGAATCTCCGATGAGTTACGATATTTCCTCTAGAATGCAGTTTTATTATCGCTTATCCTTAAGGTGGGAGTGTAGGTTACGTGGTAAAAGGTCAGTGTGCTTGCACTTTCAATAGAAAAATATGTTTTGGCCAAAATAAATCAAATATTTCTTCAACAGAGACATAGAGTTGAATCTTCCTCACATGGTGCTCAACAATTTTTGAAATATCTGTCATGCGCCTACTAGCATTAGACGATAAACTTTTTAAATGAAGATAAAAGTCGTCATTATATTCTATGACATTCTTGACAGATATTCAGTAACTGTTGCTGTTCACTCCTCGAAGAAAATTAAAACTCTGTGTTTTTACTGGGGATATATCTTATTTATTAGGGAAAAAAAAGTTTTATATAAAAACTGCAAAAATGCTTCACTTTTCTCTCGTTTGCTACACTCCCACCTTAAATTGAGACATTAATAACCTTGTGACACGTGTTGGGGGAGACGTCACCTAAAGCGTCAACCATGATCTGGTCTGATGGCTATGGTGATACCGCGGCCCTAATCCCGGCTGGTGCACTGGGATTATGTTTTCCTAAGTAATGCTTTACTTTCTTTGTCCACGAAAATGCGGGTACATCAAATCTAAATTCTACCTTCCTCCTCCCAACCTCATTAGTGTAAATATGTGGACATAAAGGTCAAACTTTACAATTTTTAAAAATTATTTCTCGTTTATCTTTGAGGGTTTTGTTCCGTTTCACTTAGATATAGGCAAATGGTCAGAGCTCTCGTCAATGTGTTTGTTCTAAAGTTTAGTTGGTCGTAGTTGCTAATGGCCACCCCCACCTGAAACAAAAGGTACCAATTAAAAATATTCATTTAGTTTTAAAAACTAGCAACTTTTTTAAAAAAATTAAAGTCCTTGAAAGTGCTTTTACAATGTATTCCTGCTCAGCCCCCTCCGGCCGGTGGCTTAGAGACTAAAAGGTCGAGAATGTAGTTTTAATGGGACGTTACCGGTCCGGAAGAGACCGCCACGTGACGCACTAACGTGACAACATCCCCGACGTGATCCTGCGCTTAACGACGCTACAAAGCCGGCACTTGCCCCCCCTAAGTTCTCGCTGGTGGACCGCTACGCTCTTTCGCGGAGAAAGAAAAGAGGAAATTGGGCCATTAAATAAATGACCCTTCTCGGAAACTAAAACATCAATTTTACGTTAAGTTAGTATATCTAACAAGGACCACGTGAAGTATCTGTAAGTACACATATTAAAAAAAAAAAACTCAAGAAAATGTTTCTGACACATTTTATTTATGATTAATCTTTTTCTTTTTTTTTAATCCGTGTCTTACTACCCATCTGAGGCTTAAGGCATTAATTACTCTAGTATGATAAAGACTAGAAAAGTGTAATTTATAAGAAATGTACTGACATTTGCGTGGTGGGAGGGGAAAATCTATTGGTCCACTTATGCAGGTAATATAGTTATTAAAAATTAATTGTTCACATACTATGTTTTGTTGGTTTTAGATTAGTACATTCAGCTTCAGGGGTACCAACGACTTAAACTAAATAACAGAGTTGAGGAGGGGTGTTTTATAGGAAACATAAATTCATAAGCATTGAGAGAGGATGAGAAAACCGCAGAAAACCCATTTCCTAAACTTGAGCGTGACTATCATGTAGAAAACCACCCTAAATGCAGCTTGCACAGATTATAACCATGAACTTACCTTCAGTGACAAATAAAGAGTAAAATGCATATATAACTACCCTAAAGGCCGGCTCACACTGAAATCTGAGCAAAGCTAATTTAAGATTTGCTTTGCTAACTGTTTGGAAAAATAGTGGACCATATATTTAAATGTGTTGGGTCACACGGAAAATCCTAAGCTAAGCTAGGCATTGCTACGCCGCACTATTTTTTGTCCGATTGCTGGCCGGGAAATTTTTCTTCCTCTCATATTGAGAATCAAATAGCCGAAGCTGTTATTAATTTTAGAGACGAATTCGCCATCTAGATATCATATTCTGAAAATTGAAAAATAAATAAATCTGACGATTTCCGCACGTCCATCATAGACTCTGCCTTAAAATATGAGTGAAGAATGACCCTGGGCACGGAACGACTCCTGAATAGCTCAGTGGTAGAGCAATGGCGTACTAAGCCAAAGGTCCCGGGTTCGATTCCCATGTCCAGGTGTCATTTTTCAATTTTTAGAACGCTCATATTGAGCTATCTTACGTTGTGCATGCGCATAACGAAGCTTGGGCTACGTGTTGAACAGACGCAGTGGTGGATTGTTGAAAATAACTAAAGAAGTGTTGAAATGTTGTTTTCCATTTGTTTCACGCGTATTTAAATTATAATCTATTAAGGTTTTATATTTAATAAGTGTTTTTATATTAAAATGTAATCATTAATAGAACAGGACAAACTTCCACATCCTACATTTTCTTCATCTTCCAAAACAGCTGCAAACAGCAGCCTCTTCTCTTCCTCAGTACTATCTTCTGAGATAAAACAAGACATTTTGGAGAATGCCATCTTAACTAAACTTCACTGGAGCAGACCAGAAAGAAACAACACTGAATTCAGGAGGGAAAATAGGGGCATTTGCTTAGCTTAGCAATGACTGTGAAACCAAACTGATAAAGTCTTAGCACAGTACAGCAAAGTATAGCATAATCTAGCATGGAGTTCTGTGTGAACCGGCTTTTAGCTACTCGGCTCTCGCTGTAGATATCAAATAATTATATATTAAATCATATACATGCGTGTGTGTGTGTGTTTGTATGTAAGTAGGCCTATAGCCCACACTGGGAGTCAAGTGGGCTAAAACATTAGACTTGCATTATCCTTAGTCACTGAAGACGAGGAAGTCATAGTTTGAATCCCGGCCCAGGTGCAATTCGTGAAAGGGGGTATTTCCACATGCGATTTATCCTTCTGATCTTCCCTTTCTCTTCCTACGCTAATCTTAGCTTATTTTCCTTTGTTTTTTGTTCCTCTGCCTATTACTATCCTGCCGGTCTACACACATGTACTTTCACTAATGTAATAGGGATGAGAAAGGTAAACTCTAAAGGATATGTACACACATTTTCTTGGAGATAGAGAGGAGAACCATTTGAGGAAATACACCTTCTACTAGCTGACTAAGATTCAAACTATGACCTTTTCATATCCAGAAAAACAGACTATATGAGCTTGACATTTAATCTGCATGCCCATTGATGCAAGTATCCCTAGATTTTAATGTATCTATACATTGTAATATATATTAAATGTGTATATGTAAATAAAACCTGGTTCAATGTTTAGCATTAGGTGTTGCTGCCTTAAGGTGAATTTACACTGGTCACTTTGAATGATCACTTTAGATGAATCACTGAAAATGAATAATGTAAACGATACAATCATCTAAGGTGGAACATCAAAGAGGAACGATGAACGAAGTTGGTAACGGCCAACTTTTGTTCACTGGTGATGAAACACAGAGGATGAGTCATCCAAAATGAATAGTGTAAACAATCATCTGCTTGACTTTTCCTCTTCAGTGAACGCCAGTATTCGTACATATTGTGTAGTAGCTGTGCAGTAATGTGTATATCATGGTGTTTAAATGGAAGGACGACCATACCCCACTACTATTAGATATATTGAAAGATTGTGAGTGTTTAAGGAATATTAAATCACTTGAATATCTCAGTGTTATTTGCAGCTTGGATCGAGAAGAAAGGCATTCTCGAAGTTGTGTATCTTGTTTGCGGGGGCACACCCATTGCATTATCAATATTAATGTATGTTTATTTATCTAAAATAAATTAATTTAAGGATTGTTTAGCTACGATGAATGATAAAACATTTTAATTTTTTTTTAAATTGATCTTGAATTTTCATAATTGCACCATTATATATTTCAATTACTGTAATATTTGTAAATTTGATTCAAAGTAGGGGGATAAAAAAAGCTTGAGAATCGGTGATGCCCCTAAAAAGTGGGGCTGGGGAAAATGTTGATTTCAAATGATGCAAATGGTAATATTTAAGCTAATTTGTATCAAAATAGGATCCTCGGCCTAGGCCTGTCACTGTGGACGCCACTGCTTAACAGATCTGTGTTTAAACATTCTTCTTCACACCCAGGATTTGCAATTGGTGGGGGTGGGGACATAAATATCAACTGCCCCTTCTCCTCTTCCTGATACAATAGTGTTTACAAACTTGCTCTAAAATAATAATAATAATAATAATTAATAATAATAATTTCAATTACTGTACCCACTTAAATACTTTATGTACAAAGAGTAAAGACGTTTACCATTTCTAAAAAATATTAAGGTCTCACAGGTCTAGTTTTCATTCAAGTGCAAATTTAAAGTAAAATTAAAAATCAACAGAAAAAAGTATTCCTTTGAAAAGCCTTAATTACTGCACAAAATTATTTGTTCTATTAAATATAATTAAACAAAATATAATTAATTAATTGACAAAACCTAGTGCTAATCATATTTTTGTAATATTCTTAATTTTCTGGGGGAGGCCTTCAGCTGGGGGGCTTCATCCCCCAAAGCCCCCCTCTCGTGGGTGCACCCTCGGTTGTTTACGTGTATATATGATTCTACTTTTGCCAACAACTACTACACTTTTGTTTTGGACATTCGAATGTGGTTTTTCAGCATTGCTTTGTTTTCATTAGTCCATTCCACTGGTAAAGTGCTTGATGCACCCAAAGTATTACGTCACAGCATCAAGGGTTTCACCTACCCTCGCGCGCTGCTTCCTTCTCTTCCTTTTTCATAAAGAATTCGTTGACCCTCCTGAACTCACACACCACGAATACTTGCTCGCAATACTTCAGTTCCCTCCATTTTGAAATTAACAGTTTAAATAACCTTGATGACCAGTGTAACTAAATACGGTCCATCCAGTGTCTTCACTCTCGATGATTCATCAATTATGATCATCCTGGATGACCTGTGTAAATTCGCCTTTAGGTTAAATAAATAGTCCGACACCTTATTTCAGTCAGGATTGTGTCTGTCTACTGAAGCAAGGGTCCCAGGTTCAATTCCCGGCATTGCCAAAATATGTATTATTGGTGAAATGTGGGTCTCCCCCTTTCATAGTGATACATTAACTGCCAGGGGCTGGGTGTTGTGTCTAATCTAGATTTAAGTTAGTTTATTAAGTCGTGTGCTGATATAATCACAATCGGTTCAGAAAGCGTGCGTTAAATACCTAAAATAAATAAATAAAATATGTATTAAATCAGATTATGACTTGAACCCAAGCCCTCAAAGTTCTCATTAGTCCACTTTGCTATCAGTGCCACGCCATGCAAGTTGTGCTACTACCCTCCACATGCCAGTAGACGAGATGAGAATCTGTCCAGCCAAGACAGAACATGAGGAACGTATTTTTAATCTGCCAGCTGAGGGGAATTTTGTAAACACGCCACGCGCATATATTACGCGCAGCTAGATAGGAAACACGAGGGTGAAAGCTGACATAGGGTCAAAACGCAAACCGCATCACTGACCCAATTCAGGGATACGAGGGTCATTCAATAGGGGTGTCAGTTTTATTTTGAACTTAAATTCCTAACCCACATGTTTCTTCTTGTATTAAAAAAACTTTCGACACATCCACGGGAGGATTGGATTAGAGGTTTCCACTTCTAGGTTTTTTTTATTGCTTCACGTTTTAATACCCGTCCTGGCATTAAACTTATAATTGCGCCTATTTAGTAGGGTTTAGCAAATACAAAATTAGGGGAAATGTACCCGCATTTTAATATAGGGTTAGTGTGATTCAATTTAGGAAAAAATCACCCCAAATTTACCTGGCCAGGATTCGAGCCTCGACTTCCATGTCAGCAGCAAACCAGACTATATTAACTTTGACATTCAGTCCACGTGTACACTTGTGCAGGTTTCAGGGTTATATCATGATCGAATGCCCTGAGTTTTATTCAGGGGCGGTTTCCAATCCCAGCTCTGGACAAACTCTGCTACATTTCCACTCTCGATTAATTTACCAATCCCTGCCTCAGTAATCCGTGCGCGTGGCTGTACTTTTTATATGAGTCTTGGGGAAACTGGTTGGATTCCAGGTGGTTTCGATGAAGATTTTTAATATACTGGATTGTCATAGTAACCAATTATATTAAAGGTCCAGGACAAGAATGGCAAATATATGCCACGTCTGCCACTGGTTGGCCGCGAACACAATTTTGGTGACACGCCGACATGTAAAAAATAAACACTAAATAAAAAAATTCCTACATGGTGTAATTTTTTGGAAGCAATGTCATTCTATGTCATGTTTCAATGAACTCTATTACGTCACCAATTATAAATCGTCATGGCTCGGAATTGAGTGCATCTTGTGCGCTGTTGAAGAAAACAAGATATGAACCAAACATAAATATACTGGCTAGAAAAGTATTACATGTTTGAAACTCATATGTAAAAGATTATGTAAGTTTCTGATTTAACATTTACGTTAATTTATTGTGGTTTTTTTCAATGAAGGTGTTACTTTAAATGTTTTTATTTAAGTTATTGAAATTAATATTGTCTAAGACAATTACTTTGACCATTTAATAAATTGTCCTTCTTTAAATTTTATGAACTATTAGAATATTTACAACTTGATTTAAGCTACTCATTAAATTTCGTAATTTTCAACAAGTTTTTACTAATACTAATTGAAAAAAACCTAAATAAGAGGGTGGTAAACTAGACAATTTAAAATTCCTCTTGTCCTCATGTGATATACTGCTTGTAAAATCGTTGCCATTCCTGCTCTAGGATCTAGGGTTGTGTGTGTAATAGCCATTCAAAAGAAAAATTGAAAATTTAACAATGCTTTTGAAAAGAAAAAAAAAACCTTTCAAAAATTTGTTCATACATTTGATTATTAGCTCACGATTTATTTTAGTAAGATTTTTTTTGCTTTGCACCTTACTATCCGTCTGAGCTATAGGCCTATATTACGCGTTTAGCTACACTAATTGAGTAGGGATTAAAATTTATAGTTTAGAGTAAACGTAGCCACCATTACGTGGAGCAGGGGCAGTTAGACACAATTTAGAAATTAAAAAATACACTATAAGTACATCCAGCTGGGATTCAAACCACAACACACCAATCATCAGCAAGCCATTTTAAATGAGCTTAACGTTTATTCCGCATGACCACCAATGCTAGTCAAACGACCATAAACGTTGCAAATATTTACTCCCTCAACTTAAAAAAATAAACGATAGGTCAAATCTATTTCTTCTTCAAGTTGGCAGCAATTGTCAACCCGCGTGACTATCCCCTACGCCTAAGAGAATCACTCCGGCGCTGCGTCTAGAGAACAAGCGTCGGATTGGCCAGACGCCAACGGGAGATAGAGAGAAAGAAAGGACCGCCGGACGATCTTAATGGCATCCCGATCGCTGAAACATGGTTCTTGAGTGTCAGCGTTACAGACAGAAGTGAACCTCTTCACCGGGTCCATTTATCCTCGGAGAGAAGAGAAAAGTGGAGATGGGGGGATGATAGAATGAAACTCAATTTTCAGAATGATAGAAAATAGACTTCACACTCTTATAAATATGATGAGATTTGTAACAATTCATGGCAAGGAAGGAAATGGAGATCCCAGTCTATCTTCAATATGCCAATAGTATTTATCCAGTTTAATGAAGATTTCATTTTGTCTTTGTCTCTATAGCCTGGGGCTCAGGGGTCAAGGAGGTAAAATAAGGTACAGTGACTTTGGTCTTGGTAATATTTTTCCATCCACGTTTTACTACCCATCCAAGCTGTATGAAAATTTACACTGACAGAACAGGGACGAGGAAGATAGAATTTAGAGGAAGTATGCAGCACATTTGCTTGGAGGGAGAGACTAAATAGTTTATAAAAAACCATATAAATATACCCGGTCAGAATTCAAATATTGATCAAAACCATCTCCGGCAAATCAGACTAGACGAGACTTATGCCTTTTTCCACGTGTCCATTGATGCAGATTGATTATAGCAGTGATTCCCAACCTGGAGGTCACGACTCCTTTTGGGGTAGCGGCGTTAATCCGAAGGAGTCACACAAGATTTGTGAAAACTATAACTTTTTACTGTATTTATTATTTTACGAGATTTGTATGATTATGATACAGTTCAAAATTCAAATATAAACAGAATGGGTTAACATGGTTCAAATATATTTTGGTTAACTTACTCCAACTCCATGATTACTGACACAGTTAAATGAAGCAGCCTTTTATTTTGGTGAGTAGCCACGCAAACTCTCGCTTTGTTCACGTGCAGAATACCCACCAAGTTCGTCAATTTCCCTCTGAGATCTCTCGTTCACTCTCGTATAAAAAGCCGAGTGTTACCTAAGCTGAGTCAGCCTCCTTGGCTGAGTTGTCAACAAACAATCGTGCGCAGTGTGTGTTAATCTGGCAAGATTGCGATATAGTCGTAATTGCAGTTTTCGTCTGTGTGTTTACATAAATATTCCTCTTTAGTTCAAAAAAAGTGCATGTGAACTATAGCGTTATTAATACTGAAATGGATAAATTCCTAAAAAAAAGAAGCTCTGATAGTTGCAGCAGGGGAGAACCTCGTAAGAAAATAAAAGTAAGAAACTATATTGAGGATTGTTTGTCATTCAAGCTCACTATTGTTGAAAAAGATGGTGAGAAGAGACCATTGTGCTTGCTTTTACTGTCCGTTTTATCTTCAGAGAGTATGAAACCAATCAAGCTGAAGAAAAACCTGTAACCAAAACACAGCCAGCATGGAGGAGTACTGTGTCATATCTTTAAAGAAAAATTTGGAAGAATATTCTGAACAGACCAACTCAATGATAAAAATTACAAGTATTCCAAACAAGGGACTTGTGGCATCATACAAAGTTTCGTATATGATCGCGCAATATAAGAAACCTCATTCTGTTGTAGAGACACTCGTTTTGTCTGCTGCTGTCATCGAAATCACTGAAATAATGTTCGGCCAAGCGCCTGCAGATCTAGTCCGAAAGATCCCTCTGCCGGATAACACAGTGGGAAGGCCGGTATTCGACATTCGTTGATAAGATCAGTCAAAATGGGTGGGTGCGAAATACTTTATCTGTGGAGGCAGGAAAGAAGCTGCCAATACATTAAGTGAACAAGAAAAACTGATAGACCTGTCCTCAGATCGCACAATGGAACACAATTTTAAAACATGTGACTGAGCTCGCGCAGGTTTGGCTTCAGGCTGAAAGTGAGTACCCAACAATGGGGGCAAACGTTGTAGCAATTCTCTCGCCACTTTCCACGTCCCATCTTTGCAAAACAGGATTTTCTGCTTTGGCTGCCATTCAAACTAAACATAGAAATAGGCTAAACGTAGAGCCGGATCCCAGATTGGTTATTTCTCCACCAGAGCCAGGATTTAACAAACTATGTAAAACAACGTAGGCTCAAAAATCTCACTAACTGTGCAGATGAAGATACATATACAGTAGATATATACAGTAGACTCATTTATATACAGTACATATAATATATGTGTAGGATAATATAAAATCAAAATATTAACTATAAGCTAACATTCGTAAATTCATTTAAGTGTTAAATTATTCTGGAGTCAGGTTGTTTAAGATTAAATTATTTTGGGATTTAATCCCTAACAAACAAATTATAGATCTATATTTGAAGATTATTTTTTTTATCGAATCTCTAATTCTTGTATACTTTATAATTCTAGGTCTCCTATCCCTTATACATTTTCTATCTGAATCTTCATAAAAGGAGCAGCACAGCACGCAAGCAATGCAGCCAACGTCGTACACGCCTCGCTGACGACCACTATCACAAGCAGTTGATATGTAATCGGGGAACAGGAGTGAAAAGAGGTTGTCCGACTGCGTTGTTGGTCAAAGAGGAAACTGAAGCACACCCTCTGAAAGCGTGGTAGGGTCTACTCTTTCCCTCAAAGAACTGATAGAGTGGGATTGGAGGAGGGAGGGGGGTGAAAAACATCCACCCTTGTTAAGATAACTGCCGTGAAACTGAAGGTTTGTGCGTGAAAGGTGTGTGTGTGTGTGTGTGTGTGTGTACTCTGTTCAATAAGAACCAGACCAACCCGTACATGTGGGCACGTGGATTAGATGTCAGGCTCATATAAATATACAAGAGTTGGTCTAAGTATTCTTGAAAAGGAATCTAATACAGATTGCATCTGTCAAATTAAGCCCACTTACCTTTGAGTTTCCGTCATTTTTAATTACATCATTTATCTTTGTTATAACGAAAGGTGAGAAAGTTAATCTTTGTATTTCATCCCAATTTCTTGTAGTGAATCCAAGAGAGAGAAATAGGGAATTTTATTCCGCCCCTCCCCAAACAAAGATAGTCAATCATTTAAATAAATTGAAACATTTGAAGTAAAACTATAATGATCACTGATGATGTTTTGAAAGCATGGAATAAATTTTAAGGCCAGACTTACAGTTTGATAGTCAATAGAGATTAATTTGAGTTTGCTCCCCCATAAAAATCGCCTGATAGCTCAGAGTGTATCTCTCTTTGTAGCTTGATCCTTTTTTTTTATTATTTCTAATCTCTAAACGTGAAAAAAAACACCTCAACTATCAAAAATTACTTATTATTCCACAGGTTTTCTTAAACACTGTTTTCAGAATTAATAAGAGAGTGTGATAAAGCCATGATAGAAGCTACATATCAAAATAGTATATTCACAATACTAAATCTTCAAAATTTTGTAGTTTTAATTGTATTTTCATGGCGTTAGGACCCATCTGGAGCTAGTGCTGAGCCTTGTCTAGGCCTAGTGGAGGCGCATCAAGGTTAGATCGAAAGGGGATGTATATAATGGTCCTAGCTTTTGGCCACTTGTACCCACACGCTGAAACTTGTTCACGCCTTCTTGTACAAATGGGAAGGCTTACGCTTTACGGACAGCTAGCTCATGGTGTCCTTTTAATAATACCTTCTCCAAATTGAACTTCTAGATGAGCCATGGCCACAGAGAAGGAAAGAACAGATCCCCAGCCGCTAGGTTAAACGTGTTGCACTCCTTTTCGAGGCTTTACTCCCTCAACGTTGGGATCGCTAGGTGCGATCACCAGTGACTACAGCGCAATCAAGTGAGCATTTTTTAAACGACTCACTTTAAACTCGAATTTACTAGAAGGAAGATACAAAATATGAGCTCTTCGAGTTAACCTGTCGGCTGGCGGTCACCGAGCAAGCTTCAGGTAGCACCCTCCCCCGTCCCTCCCCCGTCCCTCCACCCCTTCCCTTGTCGCTAAGTAACATAATCCTGCCACACAAATAAGTTTACTCGGACTGCACATTACAAAGAAAACTTGGAATACAATGGACCTTTTTTTTTTAACCAAGGGACTGGCTGTCAATGGCTAATATTTGTTTAAAGAGCACTGAGGAGAATTGCAGACTTCTAGAAATACCAATTTATTTAAGAAGTGGTTCGATATTTTTTAATATTGTTTTCACCAAAATGAGGGTGAAAGTTCTGACCAGTTAAATAGTTTAAATTTTAACTATAAAGTGTTTTTTAAATGGTGATATCTTATATAGAACCGTATAAAACAATCCCACAAATTGTTACCCTATCAAAACATGAGTATTTGATCAAGGAAGGCTAAATACCATACCGCATGACCACTAATGCAGGTCTATAATAGATATTTGATGCTATGTATTTAAAATAATTAATGTATACTTGGAATAATTTAAAAACTGGTATTTTCCCGGTGTAAATTAAAATTCACACACTCAAGTCATTAAAGTTAAAACAAAAATAAAGGATAGTTTAATAATTCTGAGGGTTTCTGTTATTTAAAATTACGAAATAAACTCTAAAGTTAAACTATTGTATTTTGTGTGAGTACATGGACGCAGGCCGGATAGTAATCTAAAGATATTGCAGACAAACGGGCCGGTCAGCTTGTCTCGCGGGCCGTTTGTTTGTGAATCCTGCCTTATCATTCGACCTTGAAAGGGGGTTGTCTGTTAATAAAAGTTAAATCAGTTCGAAAGTTTAATTAATCATATAAGGCCCATAAGCATAGATAAAATTATGTACAGTTTATTGAAACAATTATTCAACATATTATATACCCTACACTCCATTTATCTTAAAAGTTAGCAAGCTTTATTTTTATGAATTACTAGCAATCCCGCATGACGTTGCCCGTGATCCACTGTGGTATAAGAATTATATAAGCACCCCTCCCTCTCCCCCTGGTGCCCGTACCTCTGAAACGTAATTCTAAAGCAGATAGAAAATATTTTCTTCAAAAATTTGTTTAAAATAGTCTAATTAAAAAGATAATTGAAAATTTAAAAATCCTGCTTCGAGGTGCATTCAGACCCCCTTCCGTCCACCTATGTTAAAAATTTCAGATCTTTGCATGCCGTAGATTTGGCTGGGCCTCGCACACAAACAGACACACACAGACAAACACTTCCTTTTATTATTATAGATTATGTTGTAGCATTGTGGTTTATAAAATACGGCCTTAGGCTAGTCTAGTCCATTAAAGTATTGATGTCGCCTTTCAGTGTGATACGATTGTAGGCTACATAAATATTATTTTGATACGTGGGATATAAAATAAATCGGTATCTCAAAATGCTTTCCTATTTACCATTTAACATATTTTGTTATTAAATGAATGGTATTTTAAATAGGAACTAATGAGTATGAAAATACACATACAATTTTAACGTTATTTTATCATCACAAATTAAGATTAGATACTTATTGGTTTTACTGTTCGATCTTTTAAATATGTTGTTGGCTTTCTTGCATACAAGATAGAACGAATTTCACAGTAAACTGCATGAATACATTAACAAAGTGTGATACCAAAATGAAGTCTTGACATGATTATTTAATTTTTCATAGAGCATATCTCAATAAAGGGCAAGGTGACTTAGGGAATCTCAAATCCCCCTACAGATATGTTCACACGCATATCCTAGAAACATTTATTGAGCAATTTCCTTATGTGCAACACAAAGAAGGTATTATACATATAATGTTAGGAAAGGCATTGAAGAAAATAAGGATAATTTACCCTCTTTGGCTTAAACAATGCAAAAAGCACAAACTATTTTGCACAAAGCTACCTCCTTAAAGTTAGAATCCACAATCACTTGCTGTGGACTGCAAACGAGAATATTTAATGTTTAGGGAAACCGACGCAGAAAATATGAAAAGTATTGCACCAATAATCTCATCTCGTTGAGTGGACTTTGGAGAGTTGAGTACTTGTGACTTTAAGCTGATTTTGATCCCAATTAGATGTAATAAATTAACTGTGTTTTGACATATTTCTATGAATCTAGACTATTGTCTCAAAAGTAATATTTGTAGCATGTTCCATTTTGAAACGTTGAAATAATGTAAGAGTGTATACGTAGTTTTAATGTTGAATAATTGTGGTTTTTTTACAACAACAAAAATAGCTGTTTGGCTTAAGATTTAGGTTAACAACTTTGGCTTTTAAATAGTGGATTTTTATAAGAGGTATGTTTCAATAAAACACTTAAGTTGTTAAAATGTGTAAAAGCTCAAATATGTATCGGTATTTAACAAAACACTCTTCATAAGAATGTCTAACTATAGTTGATAGGTAAAAATAAATACAATAATCAAATAATGGGACATTATGACTGTATAAACTCAAAAACTTACATAAGTGGCCAATGTAATCTTTACTATTTTTGCTTCTTAAATTGTGATTATTTTACTCCATAGTGTCATTGAGCCCTTAGTTGAAATTAGTTTTAAGAATGTATAGAAATGTTCTTGCACCGTTGGAGCGTATAAGACTATGATTTGTGCTCATCTATAGGTAAATAGACAATTTTTACTTTCTCTCAACACCTTGAAGAGAAAAGTACTTTGCTCGTAAAAAAAAGTCCCCCCGAAACCGAAAAGGTGTTTTTTTTTGGCAATGCCTTCTCCCTGTGTGTCTTTATTTAGGCCTAGAGCCGACACCATTTTACTGATCAGGCTAAAACTTGGTACATATGGTTTTTATAAGGTTCCCCAGAGGAGTTTTTGGAGTTAGATATCCTACCCTACAATTGAGGGTAGTTTACTACAGGTAAAAAAGAAAAAAAAACAATCTATCTCGAAATCTGCTAAAACGATTTTTATTAAATTTCGTATCTGGGCATAAACTAAATGTCCGTTCTAATCATCCCATGAACATAATTTTAAGGGTAATTTATATAAGCAGATATTGCCAATTTTAATCATATCTTTGCAAGTATTTGATACACGAAATAACTCATTATTGTAAGGTTGTAACAAAATTAAAATTAAAAAAACCCTTTACTTGAAATATATTTTTATAAAACCAATAGGGGGCTGTCCATAAATTACGTAAGGATTTTTTTTCATTATTTCAACCCCGCTTCCCCCCAAACCTCCCTACTTAGGGGATCGTAAGATTTTTCGTTCCCCCCTCTCCCCTTACCGATCTTACGTAATTTTCTTAAGATTTGGTAAATTATATTATTTTATACAAAAGGATTGGTGATGTGAAATTATAGAATACTTATCGCAGTGAGATTAGGTATAGCACATCATAAATAAATGACATTTTATAGCTATGTATAGCTGTATACGTCTATAGGCTACGCTTCAGCGCCACCTGTCATCGTTAGGTGCAACCTTTTTGACCGCGCGTCTGTAGAAGTGTTTTTTTAGATTTTGTCTCACCATAAAAATTGATAAAATCCTTAGTTAAGTTAAATTCTACCCACCCCCATGAAAACTAAAGAAATTACTGATCATCCCTACCCCCAAAAAATTCTTATCTTCCGAGATATTGGTAATAAAAAAATTAATTGAGGTCTCGGAAAACGAGTTTATTATTATTCTTTTTGATGAAGATATGTAAAATCTGTAAAATATGAATAATGAACAATAGGTTTCTTTCATGCCTCTTTGTGGAATATAATGCTCTTTTTTTCCATCATGTTTCTGCAAAAAATATATATAATCTGGTTTCACAAATCTTATGAGTTTTAAGTAAATGTTTCCATTTTTAGACAAAGGAGAGAGAAAGTCTGTGTGGTGCACCATACCATCTATTTATTGAGGTAGGCCTAGTTATTAGCTTTAATAATATGAACACAAGTTAATATTATACAACTTACAAACTTGTTTGTAGTTTCGTCTTTATTAAAACATTATTTCTCACTTAGTGGATACCAAAACTGATATAATAGAAGAATCATCTATTGAAAACATTTATCTACAGTTAATTTCGACCAAATATTCCATTCCAACCGCAATTTAAAAATAATATATCTAAATATTAGAGGTATAAAGCACAGAAATGAGGATTTGTTAGGTTTTCTCTCTTATATTAAACTAAGTATTGATTTAATAATATTAACACGAGTGTGGATATACGGGTATAAGACATTATTGCTTAAAATTCCAAACTACAAGGCCAATTTTGCCTGTAGAGACAATAAATGATGTGGGGGTATGGGGGTTTGTGGTTTTGTTAGAAGATCTTAATGGTTTCAAACATGGACATTTGAAATTTTTAGTAAAAGTTCCTTTTTGGCTCAAGACCAGAGCTAGGACCGAATTTTGTGAAATTCATCAACCTGTGCGAGATGATAAAGGGGGTTAAAAAGTTTTCAAAATTCACAAACCGTGCATTTTTTTGAACTAGTGGACATAGAGCCTTGAAATTTAAAATGAATGTTTCTTTATAGAATTGAGTGAGAAATTTTTAGTTTTTTTTTTTTCAAATTTAATAACCCAAAGGGGTGGAAAGGGGGGTAAAGGGGCACTAAATTATATGTCCTCCAATCAAGATTAAATTTGATATATGGGGGTTTATCGGGTCGCAGAGTACTAATACGAAATTAATTTATGTACGGCATCCACACGATGGGTCCCAGAGGTGCGTTGGTAAAAAAGTGTGGTTCAAGATTACCAAAACTAATATAAATAAGTAGGCCCTACTTTCCAGGGTGATAGAAGATTGAAATTTTTCAGACAACCCATGGAATACTCCGAATAATTATAAAAGTATGAACATTTTTGTTTAATAAGTGGGACCCTGGGACATAGGGAAGGGGATATAAACAGAATCAAAACCTTTTATGTGTGCTAGCAAATTTAAATTTGACAGTCGTTTAGGAGGACTACTCCAAATAACCAAATAATCCTTAAAAATGAAAATTTATAAATGATAGTTAGAAAAATGAGCTTAAATATTTCAAAACTAATAGAAACAACTAATTCCCAGTGTGGTAGAAAATTTAAATGTATAAGTAAAGTTAAGGGACATGTCAAATTACTATAAGTCTGTACATTTACAATTTTAAATGGAACCCCGGGAAATAGGGAGGGTGTAAGGGTTTATAAAAATAAAAACAACTTTTAGCGGTGATAGAATATTTAAATTTGGCAAGTTGGTAGAATGACCTTTCAAAATAACCAAATAAATCTTAACATTTGAAATTTATAAGTGGGAGTTGAAGAAATGTTAGTGAAAGGGGGCGGGCTCGTCATTTACAAAAATTAATACATTCAACTACCTCTCTGTGTAGTAGAGAGCTTAGGTTCGTTAGATTATTCTAAATAAACAAAACATTGTGAAAATTTTAAATTTAAACTATGAGAAATGGGTGAGGGGGAAGTTACAGCTAGAAATAACTTTTGAGATGAGGTTAAAAATTAAAATTTGAAAGACAGGTAGAAATGAAACTTCAGATATCCAAATTTAAAAATTCTCAAAGTGGATTGGAAAAGTGGGTTGAGTAGTTAAAAAAACTTACAAAACTACTAGAAACTTCTAAGTGTGTTATAAAACTAAAATTCTGCATATAGGCAAAGATACCACTCCAAGTAACTATAAAAGTCCAAAATTTTTAAAGTTTATGATGGGAGTCCAGGAAAAAAAAGGGGAGTTTACAAAAATAATTAAGTATGGTAGAAAGTCTAAATTTTGCATGCTGGTAGAGGTACGACTTCAGATAACCAAATAAGTCTTAAATTTGAGATTTTGAAATGGGATTTATATAAATGGGGAGGGGGAGGCAAAAATTTTCAAAACCAGTGGATAAACTACTTGTATGTGTGGTATAAAACTGAAATTCGTCAAGCAGAGATAGGGACCACCCAAATTAACTATAAAGGCTGAACATTTTAAATTTCAAAATGAGACTACATGAAATAGCAAAGGATGTGGTGGGGGAGAGGATAGGGTGTACATGTAGGAGGTAGAAATTTTAAATTTGTCAAAAATGTAGAGGGATAACTTCAAATAACTACAAACACATTTTAAATATTAGTTATTTTTAAGGAGACTGGTGATATAGGAGGTCTCAAATTTTTACAACTCTAAGACTAAACTACTTCTCAAAGTGTTAGATGATTTACATAAGTCAGGTGGGTTTAGAGACCACCTAAAACGGTATCAAGGCCTGAATTATTAAATTTAAAAATGAAGGCTTGGAAAATATGGAGAGATGGCCTCCTAAAAATGTTTACAAAGCTATATAAATGCAAATTTTGTTGATATAAAGCTTGAAATGTCGTCATTCATTTTAATAATAAAACAGGGTTGAGTCGCTAAACAGGGATACATTGTTCACGTTAATTCATTTAAAAAGTTTATCATCTAATGCTGCTATGCTCATGACAGATATTCAACAACTGTTGATATCACCAATGGAAGGAATTTAAACTATATATTTCTACTGGAGCTATATTTATTAATAGGGTGACCTGGTGGTCTAGGGGTAAGGTGTCAGACTTCTGTGCTAGGGTTCCGGGGTTCAATCCTCGGTCCCGGCACAGATTTATCTGATTGCCAAACCCTTCCTTCACCCCTGATAAGACGTGCATTAATCACAACTTGTGAATGTGAGGAATGCCAGGCCTCCACCGTGGTTCGGATTCCACGTTAAACTGTAGGTCCTCCATTTCATCTCACAATCACCCTACCATTACACATTAGCGTAAGTGCGTATAACCCGAACGGGTAGTAAGACGTGGTGCTAATAATAATAATAATAATAATAATAATAATAATAAATTTATTAATTTTGGCCAAAATATTTTGATTAAAAAACTGCAAAAACATTGGCATTTTCTCGCGCTTCCTACACTCTTGAACAAATGGAATTTCAAAATTGAAGCCCAGGAAACGGTAGCGCTTAAAATGTATACAACCAAAATAGAACATTATTTACGATGTGGTTAGGTTAACATTTGGTAGCCACGTAAAATATCATATAAGATAACCAAATAAGTCTTAAAATTTCCAATTGGAATTGTGGAAGCTAAGGAGGGTGAGGGAGACAGATGGGTTTGGAAATGAGAGTAAATTGACATTTTCCAAAGAAAATATACTTTTATGCATGGAAGAAAATTTAAATTTGCCAATTTGATAAAAGGACTATCCCACATAACCATAAAAGTTAGAAAGTTTGGAATTCGAAAATTTACTGCTGGGAAATGGGAGGGGCCTCTAAAATTTCCTAAGCTATAAAAACTCGATATGTTCCAAATGCGGGTACACTTTATACTAATTAACCTTCCCTCTTCTCTAACACAATAGCGTAATTAGTAGTACATAAGCGTATAACTAGAACGAATATTAAGGTACGGTGCTACCAAAAATAACAAAATAGAAAATGTTATTGATGTTGACAGCAAAAAAAAATCTACTTTCTAAAAATCTCTTTTTATAAAAATTGGTTTGTAGTAAGACATTTGGAACACTAAATTTGTAAAGGCAGAGTAAAAAAGTTTAGTACTAAAAGTAAATCAACACACAAACTAAATCCTATCTTAAAGTGGATACATTAGATTTACAAACACATAGCTATTATCGCATATCTAGGAGCGACATAACAATTAAAATAAACCAATCTAGACGACATAACTTGGATAATAATGATGCTTCATATGTTTCTGTAAAAGAGTCTATTATTTAATTTATGCTCGTTGGTGAAATGTGATGCTCTTTTTTCAAACATGTTTCTATGATCGTGCTTAGGTAAAGTTAGCATTGTCAATGGAGTGCGACGGCCGCCCTGTAATGCGCTCGTTTAAGCACTCAGATTGTAGAGTAGGTAATATTTTATTTCTAAGATTTTTTTATTTGTTAATCGCCATAACTGGTTTGGGATTGCCATGGTTAGCTTAGGATTGTACATGAAGGAACTTTCAAAATTATGACAGCTGGATGTTCACCAATAAAGCAAGAATGCTATAGCGAAATACGTCAAAGCTCGATCTAGTACATTACGAAATCAAAGTGACCAGAATATTATGAAATATATCAATGTCCAAACTTGTTTGACACATATTTTAATCAAATTGATGTTAAATCTTATTTATTTATTATTATTGTATTAATTTTTTTATAATAGTGATCATAAGTTAGTTTCAAACCTATCCAAACTACATAATCAGAACTTTTTTTCTTTACTTTAGTAGATAATTTTTATACCAAACACTTAATAACTATAGCTGTGATTAAAACAATATTTGGGTATAGTTAAGAATATATATTTTTAATATACTTTGTATTGTCAACAATTTTACTCACTTTAATAAACTCTTTTATTGTGATATAAATATTTATTTTTTAAAGAAAATCTGCAATTATTGATTGTAAGAAAATATTGTTCTATTATAGTAAAATAATCCTATACTGAAAGATATTTCAGTGTACATTTTTTTAAATGTTTATTTCTATTCCCCTTTATTAAAATTAAGAGATATTTAATTTTCCATACATACACGAGGTGTTGGACAAGTGTAATTGGGCAAAACATTATGAGCTTTTTGTTATGTAATCCTAAAGCGCGTTTAGGGAGATGAGCTTCATTTTCATAAAGATTTTACTATAAACTGATTTAAAACTGATTTGTTAACTCTCATTGCACATTAATATAAAATAATAATACTAATACTTATAACCGCGTCTTACTAACCGTTTAGTGCGTATAACCCGAACGGGTAGTAAGACGCGGTGCTAATAATAATAATACTAACCGTTCAGGTTATACGCTTAAGTACTAATTACGCTAATGGGCTAGGATTTGAGAAGGTTGGATATAGAGGACGTGAAACCACATTTGCATGGAGGAAGAGTGGAAAACCATTTAGGGAGCCAAGTTCAACCAAGCGAGATTCGAACCTCGGTCTCCCCGTCCTCAGCAGTCTAGCTCAACAATAAACTAGTGTGTTAGCTAACTATGCCACCGAGGCGGGTATTAGTATAAAATAATTTTGAATATAATCATTCTAGTGTTTAAAATAAGGCGGTATTGCCGATGCTAAATATATACTTAGAAAACTCTTTTCATTGTATTTTCCATGCTTTTAACTTTTTTTAGTTTATAAAGTAGCATATAACTTGTATATTTTGTTGGTATTAATTTGACAACAAAATGTAAAAATAAATGCAACCTTTACAACATAAGTATTTAATTTTAATTACTGATATATTTTGTGCACCGTGTCTTACTTCCCATTACAGCTATCCGCGTATTTACTCCAGTGGAGAAGAAATGAGGATGGCAAAATGTTTGGGAAATGTGCCCGTATTTGCGTTGAAGGAGAATTATAAGCATATTAGGAAAAAAACACTCTCAGTACACCCAATCGGGATTCGAACACTGATATCCCAGTTATTTGCAGTCCAGTCTAACGAAGAAGTGAATCCTAAAGAATTGTGACCACATAAGATGGTTCCAAAAATTTAATAATTCATTTACAAGAGCATTTCCAAGACTCGTGTCACGTCGAAACTGTAGAAGCACTGGCATTGTATATTTGGTTCCAGCCATCACAATTGTTTGAAAAGTTTTGGTCAATGAAAGAGGGTTGAGGCGGGGTAAGGGGTTACCGTTACCTGGACTATTGTACTTGGAGAGACAGCACCTCTTAGCTCTCAGCTTGTCTTTCTCACAAGGAACATTTTGCAAGTGAGTAGTTTTAAAGAATTCTCACTTGGAAGCGCTGTTATCACTGGATATTTTAAGTTCTACCTGACTCGAGGAGCGCAACAAATCTCCCGTAAGGCTACGTATCTGTTATATCCTTGTCTGTGGCCATGGCTCATCATAGTGGCCTTGAAACACGGGTCATGTGATAAAATGGACCAACCAGGGGCATGGTACACACACTTTATCCTAGCGGAAGGTAAACGCACCTTAGTGCTTGAATTTATTTCCTTTGCTGAAATTCTCCCTTTCTATAAAATCAGAGAAATGATACTAGTAAGGATATTGTCTCTTTTTATATGTTTTCGGAACATTTTTTAAGCTGAAAATAGAAAATCCGCTAGCAGCAACGTTGCACTGGGTTTTTATATTATATTCATTCATTTTATCAGGATTGTTTGTATACATCGTAAACGGAATACTGAATGTGTATTCACGGTTCTTCGTACCAATCAAATAAAGAAGGAAATGTATGCGTCCTTGACCCATTATGAAATCGGTGTGCCTTTGATTCCACTTTAACATGCGATACCATCTTCTAAGACCTTGCTTCAAAAAAATTTTAAGGGCGTTCGGATGGCGTGCAATCATTCTAGTTTTAAATATTTAAGTCTAAAATCTCTTTCAAAATAGCAGTCACAGGAACAGAAAAGGATATATCTCTTGTGTTCCTGAAAGTCTTTTGGTATCAGACGAGTCAAGTCTTTTTGTTTTAATAAACGGGACTGTAACAGCGCTTCACGAGGAGGTCGGGGTAACAGGAGGAACAAGATTATTATGAGATACACAAATACCATCAAGGATAAGATGGATGAACAGGATCAGGAGAGGGAATATATTCCGGTCCACAGCTTTGGAGGATGAAATGGAGAAGCACTGAAGGTATTTGTGCTTACAAACACACTCAATCCGTCCAGAGATATTCACTGAATTCTGTAGAAATGGAAATCCGAAAGGCCTATTTTCCTATCAGGTGTGCGGGAGTAGGCTGTGACCCGGAATACCGGGTTTCTTTTCTTGGCTGGACACATCAGGGATAGGTTCTATTGCCCTTTCTTCTAGCAAATGTAGGTATGTAAGGTATATTTCGTTAAAATGCATCCTCATCTGTTTTGTCTTTAGGCTAGGAAAGCTAAAAAGTATTATTACCCGTCCGGATATACGCATTTATCTACACAAATGAGGTAGGGATGAGAAAGGTATATATTTTAGAGAACGCACCTGACTTGCGTATAGGGAAAGTGGACACAAATTTAGGAAAAATTCATCTTCGGGATATTTGGCTGGGGTACGAGACCCGACCTCCTCGTTGCTGGGGAACCAAACTAGATAAGCTTGACGGTTTAGCTACAAAGAAAAAAAATATTGTTTATCCATGACCCAAATTTTATTTTATTTATTGACAATAAATATATCTTGTTTAAGTTTTTTAACACTATTATTCAGGTCACACGCATATGTACTAGTTACGCTAATGAGATAGGGATGAGGAAGGTTAAATTGAGAGAAAGTGCACTAGCATTTGCATTGAAAGAGAGATTGGAAGACTTTTTTTTATAAAAACCACCTTCCGCACACCCAACTAGGATTAGAACACCTATCTCGCTGTCATCGATATTCTAGTTTATTGCGAGAGTGCTTGCGGCCTCCAAAGAAGGTAATTAGGAAAGTGGATCTAGATGTGAGAATTAAGTGGATTGGTGTAGGTGTGTGAATTAAGGGGGCTGTCTTATGTGTGTGCCACTAATCAAAGTTTCAATACTTGTGAACGATTTATGGAATTGGAAACAATCGATACTAAATCATTCTCAGAATTGTAGATATTCTTACTGGTTAAATTACGAAGTATTTTTTCGTGTTTGTGGAAGTTCCAGGAACCGATATAAATTATGAATGCTGTAAGGACCTAGAGGTAAAAGAGTAGTAACCACATTTCTCGTGTCAGTTCTATTATGATTTAAAAATACCTATAGAAACTACTATTGAACATAATGAATTATTGTTACAAATCAACCTTACTCTCAGTAAGTTTGATAGAGTGCTTTTCTTGATTAAGATCCCAGGGTTCGATCCCGATATCAAAAATTAGTTCGGCTGGCTAATAAAATTTTACTTACTATCAACTATCTAGCTATAATGGATAGTAAAGTTATCATATCTGTTAACTATGGTTATATCCGCATATAGGTATAACGTTCTTCAAATTGAAAAATGACACCTGGACACGGTAATTAGACCCCGAGCCTTTGGCTTAGCACGCCAATGTTCCAACCACTGAATTATCCAGGATTCGTACCAGTCCCAGGGTCATTCTTCACTCATATGTTAAGGCAGAGTATGTGATAGACGTGCGGGAATCATCACTTACAAATATATGATCAATTAATAATCACGAGCTATCAGATAACTCAGCCACCATCGACTCGATATTTGGCTTTTTGCTGCCAATTGTACAATTATAACTGTACGAGTCCACATATGATGGATTGAATATCAAAGCAATGACTGGAGCCTCAACTCGTTTTTAACAAAAGAGACTGAGGGATAAGTGTTACCATTTTTATGGTATTATTGATTTATTTATTTCGAAATATCTGGGTTTGCCTTCATATGTCTTAAGTTTGTTAGTTACGTAACAGTAATACATATAGATTTTTTGAAATTTGGTATGTATGTGGTTAGTAAATTGGACCAATATGTGGTTAGTAAATTGGACCAATATGTGGTTGCTATGCACAAAAGGTCACAATCACTATCACGACCAGCCCGTAAGGGAGTAACAAAATAAATGAGGTGAGCACGGGGATAATATTGTTTTTTGAATTATAGTTATAATTTGTAGATCGTATAGTGAGTGCAGGGCTGTTCAAGATGCAGCTCACGAAACGATTTCATGCAATCCTCATGTGAGCTACGGCTTTTGATTTTCACCCACAAAAAAATAAGACTCTCGTCACAAAACTCGAGTGCAAACCTAGCTTCCCAGGCACGACTTTAAGTGCATTTTATTGCATCATCGCTAGATGTCTCTGTTTTCAATGCGATTGCTCATTATTGAAAACGTTAAGACCTGACCTTCAACTGGAACTGTGTGATTTACAATCAAACCCTTTTTTTACTGGCAGAGTTGAAAAAAATATGTTTTTAAATTACTACCCAGAAAGTGCTATCCGAAATTGAGGTACTTTGGACTTAAGATGTACTCACATATTGCGAAGAAATTTATTGTTTATGTTGCCATCGATATTTTAACATCGATGGGGGGTAAAACATCGTCTTCAAAACATCGATTATTTATAACAAAAACATCGATTTTTTTTAAATATCAATTTTTTAAAATAACATTTTTTTATCAATACAACAGGTGTTTTTAATCTAATTTTTCAAATAAATTAAGTAACTGTATCTGAAGTACATTGATATTGAATAAATCAAAAACTTCAATTCAAATTCAGACAATTATCATTCATTATTTAGCACCGCGTCTTACTACCCGTTCGGATTATACGCTTAAGTACTAATTTCGCTAATGGATTAGGAATTGGGAAGGTTGAATTTAGAGGAAGTGAACCCGCATTTTTGTGGAGGGAGAGTGGAAAACCATTTAGGAAAAACCACCCCAGTTCACCCGACCGAGATTCGAACCTCGATCTCCCCGTCCTCGGCAGTCGGGCTCAACACGACTAGCGCGTTAGCTAACTACGCCACCGAGGCGGGTCAAAATTCAGACAATTATGCTTATAAAGTAATACATTCATGTCAAACCTTTAAAAAAATATTTTGAAAATCGCCAGTTCTTAATATTTTCCGTTCAATAATCATAATCTCCGTCATCCACTGTTTGCAAAAAGACTCATTTTGAAACCATCTTTCTTTCCCAACAGTTTCTTGTCTTTGTCAAAGTTTGTCATACTTCACCCACTAGCAGTTACTAGTAGGAATGAACATCAGACATCGATCTTTTCAAAACGATATTAAAGTTCGATGCTCACGCCATCGATTATATATATTTAACATCGATTTTATAGAACAAATAAAAAACTGTATTTAAAAATTAAGATACTGTGTTTTATTTGTTCTATAAAAAACGATGTTTTACAAGTAATGAATTTTCTCATTAATGTTATCAATGCGATTTTCAACCATAAATGTTCTTTAGCAACATCCAAGGCACAAACGTCATCGATCAGCAGACATCGAACCATCAACATCGATGGTTGAAAATCATCGACCAATAAACATCGATGTTAAAAACATCGAAAATCGAAGCTTCAACATCGATGTTCATCCCTACTACTTTAGTAAACGAAGACGAACAACCGCAGAGCTAACATTAAAATAAAATAATAATTATAAGTATACAAACAATTGTATCTTGTCTAATATTTTGATAAGAACTTTTATAAGCAATATGACTTTTCTTTATTACGAAATTTTAGAAGTGTTTGCTAAATTTAACGATCATACTCTCTATTATCTGCAATGTATTTATAGTTTTGGATGAGGCCCTTGGAGTGATTTTTTTTTAATGTGAACCAAGGGTTGTTTAATTTTGATAGCTTTGATATAGTGGATGATTTATGTAGGTTTACGTAGCTAAATCAATCAAATAGTATGCATTTAAATGAGTATTTACTGAACAATACTCATTTAATTATTGAAACTACTACACGGCACACGTAATCGATAACGTGAGAAAGTCCGTCAACAAAGCTATCAATTATTGTAGTTCATACTTTGCTCAGTCATATAAAATAAATTTATGAACAAATGTATTTATTAATTCATATTATATACTACACATAGTTTGTCTATTATATTTATTTTAACCACGGTCCTAAAACAAACGGCCGACGCGAATTTTTAAAAAGTGATTAAAAAACACAAGACCAATCGACACCCGAGTCCCGAACTAGAGTTGACACAAGAGAGTGGATAGTACTATTAATATTCCATTTGAAAATGGCCCAGGAAAACTCTCCCATTGGTCACATGTTTTATACATGGACCAATCAACTTCTTTCCCGGCCCATTGTAAAAATACTCCCAGGTGCTGTGCCCCAGTAAAGGCCAACGTGGGAAACAACAGAATCTACTTAAAAGCTTTTATGGCTTTATTGAAGGGTTTTATTAGAGGAGTTACCGACTACTCTTAGCTCCCCTGGCTTTTGCCTGATCTGGCAACCCTGTATATATCTATCTATCTATTCCTCAGGAGGAAGTTGATATTGCATGCCGGGATTCCCGTTATTTTAGCCCTGCGTATTACTTCCTGTCCAGTGATCACGTTATACACATATATACTAACTACACCAATGTGTTAGGGATGAGGAAGGTTGAATTTAGAGGAAGTGAACACTCATTTGCTTGAATGAAGAGTGAAAACCATTTAGGGAAGACCACCCTCATTAAACCCGACCGGGAATTGAACCCAAATTTCCTCGTCATCGGCAGTACAGTCTACTGCGAGAGTGACGCGTTAGACCATTCAGCCGCTGAAGAGGGTGGGGATTCCTTTAAAACATCTTATTTTGACAATGGTTAGTAAAAGTTGAAACATGGTGATTAATATTTTTAAAAACGTATGGAAGAAATTGAATGTTTATATTTAGACATTGATACAAATTACAATTTAATAAATAAATCTAGAGATTGTGTGTGTTCTAGAAAGTAATTTCACGAAATAACTCTGAAAAGCTGTGCTTGAAATGTAATATTAAACCTTAAAACACTACACTTATTCATTTCACTTGGACCTGCTTCAGTGGCCGCATGGTCTAAGGAACTCTACTCTTTATAGACTAGACTGCGGATAGCGAGGAGATCGTGGTTCGATCCCGGCTGGGTGTACTGAGGCTGGTTTTTACAAAATGGTTCCTCCGTCTTTCCCCGCGTAAATATAGTATATAATAGATTATAGTTAATAAACTAACCTTCGGAGTGTTTTTCTTAGAAAAAAAAGCTTTGTATCAATTTTTTAATCACACACTATTCAACTATTAATTTTAAACAAAATGGATTTTACGATTTTTTTTTAAATTCAAGTTTTCAAAAATCAATTATATTTTAATTACAAAAAAAAAATTTAAAAATAATATAAAACAAATTCTTAATTATCATAAAAACTAATTACAAGTACCCATTTTGAACTGAATCTTAAGGGCTATTTTTTTTAATGTTTCAAAATTTGTATAATTTGTCAAAAATAAATTAACATTTTAAATAAAATTTATGTAAAAAAATTAAACATTGAATACTATTTAACATGTAAAATAGTACTCAGATACCAATTTAAACAAAATTGTTGGAGCTATTTTCAAAAAATTGATCAGTAAACCACAATTAAATAATTTTTTTTAAAAATTTTTAAAATCATTTAAATTGTTAAAACCTACAGATACCCCTTTTGAACAATATCGTTGTAACCGTTCTTAAAATATTTCAAATTTTTAAAATATCTTGCATCAGTAAACAACCCTTAAACGAGTTTTTACCCAAAATGATAAATATACTGTTTTATTTGTAATGTTAAACGCTTCCCAGAAATGATTTTTAAACAAAATCGTTAGAGCCATTTTAGAAATATTTTTAATTTTATGAAATCACTCATCAGTAAACTACACTTCAACGAATTTTTACCCAAAAACAATGTTTATAGTGTTTTTTACCAGATCACACACTTCTTAGATACACATTTCAAACAAAATCACTATAGAAAAATTTGGATTTCAAAAAATCACTCATCAGTAAATTACCCTTTTAATCAAAATGTATGGTGCGCCAAACAGACTTTACCTAAAAATGGTTATATTTACTCAAAACTCGTAAAATATGTGAAACGAAATAATATACATTATTGCAGAAACATTTTACACATATTCTTAGATTAAATAATACCCATTGTTACAGAAACATTTAGACAGAAAAGTTAAATATTTGTTCACCAAAAGCATAACAATCAATTTTTCAGACCTTAAAGATAAATCGAAAGTGGTTTGTCACCGCAGGTGTTATATTAATTAATGTAGGTGCTAGTATTTGTTAGTTGTTGTCTAGAAGAGGGTAATGAGAGAATCTCCTGTTATTCTCACCGGGTGTTATATTAATTAATGTAGGTGCTAGTATTTGTTAGTTGTTGTCTAGAAGAGGGTAATGAGAGAATCTCCTGTTATTCTCACCAGGTGTTATTTTAATTAATGCAGTTGCTAGTATTGGTTAGTTGTTGTCTAGAAGAGGGTAATGAGAGAATCTCCTGTTATTCTCACCAGGTGTTATTTTAATTAATGCAGGTGCTAGTATTGGTTAGTTGTTGTCTAGAAGAGGGTAATGAGAGAATCTCCTGTTATTCTCACCAGGTGTTATTTTAATCAATGTAGGTGCTAGTATTGGTTAGTTGTTGTCTAGAAGAGGGTAATGAGAGAATCTCCTGTTATTCTCACCAGGTGTTATTTTAATTAATGCAGGTGCTAGTATTGGTTAGTTGTTGTCTAGAAGAGGGTAATGAGAGAATCTCCTGTTATTCTCACCAGTGTTATTTTAATCAATGTAGGTGCTAGTATTGGTTAGTTGTTGTCTAGAAGAGGGTAATGAGAGAATCTCCTGTTATTCTCACCAGGTGTTATTTTAATTAATGCAGGTGCTAGTATTGGTTAGTTGTTGTCTAGAAGAGGGTAATGAGAGAATCTCCTGTTATTCTCACCAGGTGTTATTTTAATCAATGTAGGTGCTAGTATTTGTTAGTTGTTGTCTAGAAGAGGCTAATGAGAGAATCTCCTGTTATTCTCACCAGGTGTTATTTTAATCAATGTAGGTGCTAGTATTGGTTAGTTGTTGTCTAGAAGAGGGTAATGAGAGAATCTCCTGTTATTCTCACCAGGTGTTATTTTAATTAATGCAGGTGCTAGTATTGGTTAGTTGTTGTCTAGAAGAGGGTAATGAGAGAATCTCCTGTTATTCTCACCAGGTGTTATTTTAACTAATGTAGGTGCTAGTATTTGTTAGTTGTTGTCTAGAAGAGGGTAATGAGAGAATCTCCTGTTATTCTCACCAGGTGTTATTTTAACTAATGTAGGTGCTAGTATTTGTTAGTTGTTGTCTAGAAGAGGGTAATGAGAGAATCTCCTGTTATTCTCACCGGGTGTTATTTTAACTAATGCAGGTGCTAGTATTGGTTAGTTGTTGCCTAGAAGAGGGTAATGAGAGAATCTCCTGTTATTCTCACCAGGTGTTATTTTAATTAATGTAGGTGCTAGTATTGGTTAGTTGTTGCCTAGAAGAGGGTAATGAGAGAATCTCCTGTTATTCTCACCGGGTGGGTTCGGAAAGCGCACGGAGGAGTAGAGACAGGCTAAGGGTAAAGGTGAGTTGAAATGATTGGGGGGTGATGCGCATAGTTGAAGGGGTGACAAAGAAGAAGGGAGGGTGAAAGGTAGAGAGAGTGGAGTGGAGTAATTATAATAGGAGTGGGAAGGAAGATTGAGGAGAGGAAGGGGAGGTATCTAAAGCTCCATCACCAAGCTCTACTGGAAAATCTGGAATAGGTCCAGTTTCACAGAGGAGGGTTCTGGTGTTCATTTAACGGAGCTCATCAGTGAATCGGAAATGGATATAGCAGCACGAAATACAGACATTGATTTTATTAATACTTTATCAGAATATCTCAAAATAATGACTTCATTGATTCATTCGTAGTCTAGAAAACATAGGCTGACCATACGTCCCTTTTTTAACGTTACCGTAGCGGGTTTTATGCTATGTCCCAGCAGGTTTCATCATTTTAGTAAAAAAATGCAAATTTTTTGCAGTTTTTTCATCAAAACATTAAAATATGCCTCAATATTGGTCAATTATAAGCTATAACTAAGTTTGTAGCAATGGCTGCTATTAGAGGTACGAGCCATTCGTGTAACCATCGGTAGAGGTGCGTTATCGGGATCCACATTTGTCGTTTGTACAAATAGTAAACTTTAAAATCAATAAATTATTCAGATTAAAAAAAATATGTTTCTGCCACATTTGCGTGTCTTTTCCGTAGGTTAGTTTTTGTTCTGTGCGCTTGTCAGTTGCAGTATACGCTACGCATGTCACATATGTTTACCTTTTTTTAAATATTTAAATACCGAAATATGTAGGTTAGAATAAGTTTGTCCAAAAAATATTCATTGTATGATCATAATGAAATGCAGCATTCCTCTGATTTTTTAAATTTAATTTAGCTCCTAGTTTTACTACCCGTTCGAGTTATACGCATAAGTACTAATTACGCTAATGGGTTAGGAATTGAGAAGGTTGAATTTAGATTAATTGAATCCGCATTTGCGTGGAGGGATAGTATAAAACCATTTTGGGAGAGAAAAAAACAGTTCACCCGACCGAGATTTGAACCTCGATCTCCCCGTCCTCGGCAGTCTAGCTCAACATGAAACTAGCGCTTTAGCTAACTACGCCACCGAGGTGGGTTAGCTTTTACCTAAATAAGCTTAAAAGTTTTTTTTGTGGGTTTCGTGAAGAATTATTGTTAAGTTCAATATTTTGATGTAATAGAACTTTTTTTAAATTTCCTACGCTTTAAGAACATTCGTACCGTCACCCCCAACCAGCACCCTCTCAACCTCCCGTCCTGTTTTTGTCTCAAAGAATTACGGTCAGAATGAGAATACATCAAATCATGAAGTTGTCATTCACACGAGGTCTATAATATAATACTACAATCATGACGTCATTTATTCACTCGTAGTCTAGAATATATCAATTATAAATAACTCATATTATTATCGGACGTTGAGCTTACTAAGACTAAACAACACAGTTTTTGTAGAAGTTCTTAGGCAGGGCGCACACTAACGAAACTAGTTTCATGAAACCAGTTTCACATATGCACGCAAACAGGTGAAACGAAACTATTCAGTTTCAGTCAAGATGTCAGATGATGAGGATGTGTTTGTACTTTGGTGGTGGTTTCGAAATAAAAAAAGAAAGCTAAGGTACTGGGTTCATCCTCTTATATCTGATAGGAGACACTGCAGTTATATAGTAGCCAAAGAATTGTGTGCAGACCCTGATAAATTTAGAAGATTTTATAGAATGAGTAAATCAGCTTTTGAGCACTTGGTGTCTAAAGTCGGCCCTCAAATAACGAAGAAGGACACTAACTACAGGATGGCATTAGGAGCACTCCTACTCCTTTAAATTGTAATCGTACAAGCACGGATGTTTTTCAATAGCTTCTACCAATTTGGTGTTATAAATGGTGTCTTCTTTTGCCATTGTCAAGGAATAACACTTGCACACTGCTGGTCTTGGCTGTAGTTCAAATGAAACTATCCTTCCTGAAACCATTCTGGCGAGTTTCTTAAAACCACGGTTGCGCAATCGTATGAAACTATAGTTGCGTGAAACTCTGTGTGCGCATCTATCTGTTTTAACGTTGAATAGTTACATGAAACTTAAATTTCACGTTTCATAAAACTGGTTTCATGAAACTAGTTTCGTTGGTGTGCGCCCTGCCTAACAATAATTATTTCTTATTGTTTTTCATGTGTAGATTCTCACGTCCAGATTTTCTCGTAGAGCTGCTTTTTTACTTTTTGTCCCTGCGTTTCATTAACCATACAGGCTATACACATATATACATTAATTATGCTAATGGGTTAGAGATGAGAGATGTGAATATTGAGTGAATGTGTCTATATATTCTAAAAGGTTAGTTACATACAGTTTTCAATAAAAAAAACCTCTCTTGACCCAACAGGGATTCAAACTCCAATCACCAAGTCATTGTCACCTAAGTCTATTGTGAGAGTGACACTTTATAGAGATAGAAAATCTGACCACCTAAGCGGGTTGTCTTTAATTAACAGTTCTGTATTATATTACAGGGGCAACATTTCACACATGGTATCATTGCATCAAGGTCACGACTTTATACGCATGCGTGCAGCCATCTTGTTTGTAGTGTACTGCGCAGTTAACTCTTTTCTCAGTTATTTCTCACTACTTCTACCGGGCACTCGGTTTTGTCATCGCAGTGAGGACGTAGTAGCTGGATTTCAGAAGTGTGTTGCAACATAAGCGAAGGCATCGTGGCTGCAAACAAATTCTGCAGGTAACTTTTGCTATGTGCGTAGCAAGTTTATGACAAAATGTCAGCAAAGTCCTATTTCAAGAGAGGTAAAAAGTGCGTATCGCTTGTATTTTAACTGTGTTCTCGGTGATCAAGACAAAGACTGGGCCCCACATATGTGCTGTAAATCATTTGAAGCAAACTTATCCATGTGGTTGAGTGGTAAATGGCATGCTGTGCCTTTCTCAGTACCAACTATATGGCGAGAACAAACGAATCGTTACGATGACTGTTACTTCTGCATGACAAACATTTCCGGATTTTCAACAAAAAGTAAACACCGCATTAAATACCCCATTTGTGCACCTGCTTTGAAGCCTGTCCCACATGGAGAAGATCTGCCAGTTCCACTTCGACCAGCTCTTTGGAAAGAAGAGGAGGAAACCAGTAGCGTCTCGTGACCAAAATTCTCAGGCAAGCTTGAAAGGGGAGGTCGCGGATATTTAAAACAAAAAAGTTATATTTCAAGAGGCTAGTTAGAGGCGTTTTTTTATGGTGGTTGTGGCTTTGGGCGTCCTTTTGTACTGTGATTTACATTATTGTGCTATTACTTATTATAGACATATGATTATAAACTTTCGTTTGTTAGCTTTCACTGATACACACATCAAAACAAAATCACCTGCTACAATAAACTCCACAAAACTCTAAGGCCGGTACACACGACACAACTTATTGTACAAAAAGTTGTGAAAGAAATTGTCCAATATCTTGGTCACATGGATTGCATACAAATTTTAGCCAGTGACTGTTCACACGGCATTTGTGATTGCATACCATATTTGAAGAAAAAAATGTCGTTTTTGTTCTTTTTGTGGGAAAATAATAATTGCATGATTTGGAAAAAATTGGTATTTAATGTAAATAATTTCTTTATCATTCCTAAATATTATGAAAATAAAAAATAAAAAAATTAAATTATTTAATATTCTTTTAAAACAGTTGAAAACCTTTATATTAATTTTGCAGTTTAACCTCCTTCAATTATAATTATTTGTTTGTTTTCAAGCATTTAGCTGTTTTTCTTACAATCACTCTTTTTTTTTAACGTAATTGTCTAGCATACGATGTTTTCGAGTTTCCAACTCAAATTTGTACAAGAAAAATGGTTGATATAGGATGCGTTCTATTTCCTGAAATTGTATGCAATAAGTTGTGCAAAGCAGATCTTGTATGCAATAAGTTGTGCAAAGCAGATCTTGTACAAGTTTTGATGTTTACACGACCCGATCTTCAGGCTGCAAATTCTTGTACTGGAAATTGAGTCGTGTGTAGCGGGCTTAAAGATGTGTAGGCACGGGATCAGTACCTAGACAATATTAACTTCCCCTTTCATTCCATACCATCCCTTTATGTTTTGAAAGGGGAAGAGGGAGGTAGTGACTTCGGTTCTAGTCGTCAACTTTCGGGTAAGAGAAGTCGTAGCTTGGCTGCTTGCATTTTTACCTGACATCCGCAGCTCTTCTCCTTATCACCCCTCCAAAATCTAACACGTCACAAATAAGAACTACACTAGCTAGAGCAATGAGATGAAAGTCGGACAACTACAGACTTTCAACCACCATTAGATGGACTACTGCACGTCTTGCATGCATGTTACGGTCACTGCCATGTCTGAGAATTTTTTTTCAAACCCATTGATGCTTGAATTACATTTAAATGATTACCAGGAGAATATTTTTGCAAATATTAGACAAAATAATTAAATATCTTCAATCAAAGGCAAGCAGAGCTTGCCTTGCTTGGCCTGACGCGACGACACTGGAGGAAACACAATATAGCAGTGATGAAAATAGATGTGCCTCAACGTTAAAAGGATCCAGACTTTGTTCCTGAAAACCAAGATACTCCCCACTTAATTGAACAAGTGGAACTGAATGACCTGGTGCAAGATTTAAAATGGTCCAAGCATGATGCGGAAATTCTTGGTTCAAGGCTACAATAATGGAATTTATTAGCAAAAGGAACAAAAGTAACTGCCTTCAGAAACAAAAATGAGCTCTTCTCAACATATTTTGATATGCAGAATTTAATGTGTGTTTATGTGGATATTGATGGTCTCATGAAAACTTTAGGCTTTCCACACAATACGGAAGATTGGCCTTTATTCATAGATTCGTCTAATGTTAGCCTATAAGCAGTTTTGTTACACAACAGTAACGAAAAGCCTTCCATTCCAATAGCACATGCTGTTGGAATGAAAGAAACATATGAAAGCATGTCATTGATACTGAATGCTATTAAGTACAATGAATTTGGCTGGAAAATATGTTGTGATTTAAAAGTTATCATTTTAATTCTTGGACTACAAGATGGTTTCACAAAATATTGCTGCTTTCTCTGTCATTGGGGTAGTAGTGTTAAATAAAAACACTACATTGTCAAAGAATGGCCTAAAAGGGAAGACTTTATACCTGGTAAAGACAAAGTGAAACATGTTCCGTTAGTAGATTCTACTAATGTTTTACTTCCTTCACTGCATATAAAACTAGGTCTGATGAAAAATTTCGTCAAAAGACTCGATGACGGAGGAAAAAGCTTCTGTTACTTATTAAATCAGTTTCCAAAACTTTCTTATGCCAAGCTCAAGGAGGGAATATTTGTTGGGACACAAATACGAAAACTTCTTCGTGATCCTAACTTTGATCTTACTCTAAACAAGATTGAATTTGATGCACGGCAATCCTTTAAAGGTGTCATCGAAAGTTTTCTTGGAAATAAAAAAGTGGAGAATTATGAAGAACTAGTGTAGAATTTGTTGCAAAGTTATAAAACACTAGGATGTCGAGTGTCTCTAAAAATTCATTTTCTGCATCCGCATTTGAGCTTTTCCCCAGAAAATTTAGCAGCTGTGAATGATGAACAGGGTGAAAGGTTTCATCAATACATGTTAACAATAGAACAGCGGTGTCAGGGAAGCTGGGATCCTGCTATAATGGGTGATTACTGCTGGTTTCTTCTTAGAGAAAGTAGTAGCACTTACAAGAGAAGATCAACATTTTCTACAAATAAATCAACTAAATTTCAATCAATGTAAGTAAATGTGTGTGTATTATTTGTATCAGAGAATTACTTTTATATCTATTTTGATGTACTAAATTCTCTAAACGAACAATCCGACACCTAGCTTTCATGTGAAAATATTATGAAATATTAAATACCAGCATTTGCTATTGCTTTTGAAACATCCTGCAGCAAAATATCTAGACGTGCAGGAAATATCTGCTTATTATTTTTGAAATCAGGGAGCCATAAGGCTTTTGAATCACCCCCTTTCATCACTTCAACAATTAAAAAAAGTTAAAATTTGTTGTCTAGTGAATCAAATTATTAAAATAAAAATGTAAGCAGTAAAGGAGTGGTAGGATTAATTATATTTTAATTTGTTTTTCATTTAGCACCGCGTTTTAATAACCGTTCGGGTTTTACACCTATGAGATAGTTACACTAATGTGTTAAGAGTGAGGAAGGTTTGATTTTAAGGAAGTGCACCCACATTTGCGTGGAGGGAGAGTGTAAAGCCATTTAAGAAAACTACCCTCAATACACCCAACTGGAATTGAGCCCCAATATCTCCATCTTTGGCAGTCTTGTCTATTGCAAGAGTGGCGCCTGGGACCATGTGGCCACCAAAGCGGTTTATATTTTAAATTAATAAATGTTATTACTCATTAATATTCTAATTATTTTTCTTTTAAATCGTCACCACGTCCAGTTACTTATCCGGGTTACATGAACATGTACTAATTAAGCAAATCTGATATATATGAGAAAGGCTAAGTTTAGAAGAAATGTACCTGAATTTGCGTGAAAGTAAAATGTTAAACAACTTTGGAGTACATAATTATGATTCGAAACCCGATCTCCCAATCATCATCAGTCCAGTCTATTGTAAGAGTGATTGACGCCTTAGACCAATCGACCACCGAGGCGGGTTTAGTTTTGAACATACCGAGATCTGAAATTTAGTAAAAATAACTTATTTAGTTAAAATCTATTCAAACACTATCACGCAAAATCAAAACCTTCAATTCTTTGCTAACGATTTTTTAAACATGGTTAGAAATTAAAATATAGAGTTTAGGTTTTTTAAACGAATTGTTCTACAAAAAAAAATTAGGTTTTAATTAATTACAAACATAAACTATATATTTATTATTCAAGCTTGAACGCTCTAATTAATTGTTTTTAGAAACACAAATACTCAAACAAAATAATTAGATATTCTTTTTGTTCGTTAAGTCCTATTCCTCCCATTCCTCTATCTCCCTCCCCCTTCACACCACTTGAAAAAATACCCAGCATTGTCCTAGTTAATGAACCCATCCAGCGCCGCGGCGCCTGATTGCGGTCAACTACAACGCCCCAGGTGACCTAGTTCAGCGTCGGTTGGTCTAGAATTTTAAAGGGGGAAAAGGCCTTAATTCCAAACCATAATAATTATATCACCGTGTTCATTTCTAGCGCTTTTATAAGTGCTGTGTTTTTAGCCTGGCTGGGCCCTAACCAGTGCCGGATTTAGGCCTAAGCAACATAAGCTACAGCTTAGTGCCTCACAAATCACAATCTACAGGGGCCTAAAAAATGTACATTTACTTTTTAGTACCGTTTGGTATTTACGCTTATGTACTATTTACGCTAATGGTTTTAGGGATTATGAAGGCTATATTTAATAAAATGTACCCACGTTTGCGTGGAGGGAGAGTGGAGAACCATTTGGGGAAAACTATCCTCAGTATACTCACCCGGGATTAGAAACCCCGATATCTCCATCGTCAGTCGAGTCTATTCCGAGAGTGACGTCATAGACCATTCGGTCACCGAAGCGGGTCCTACTGTAGTTATTGAGGGTGGGTGTTGAATACTTTACAACACTTTATTAGCGACCACGTTCTATCACTCTTCTGGGCTCTCCGAATATTTTCATTAATAGTCTAAGGATGATGAAGGTAGAATCTAAAGGAAATGTACCACGCATTTGCGAGGAGTAAGGGTGAGGAAACCACCACCCTCAGTACAACCAGCCTAGATTTGAACCCCTAACCTTCCCATGATTGGAAAACCAGAATTGATAAAAGACTGACAACTTTTTTTTCCGCCCCCATTTTGGTGGCTACATGGTCTAAGGCGTTACTCTCACAAGCGACTGGACTGCTGATGGTGGAGAGATAAGTGTTATAATCCTGTTCGTATGTACTAAGGGTGCTTTTAAAAAATGGTTTTCCACTCTCTTTATCTCCACACAAACGCGGGTACAATTCCTCTATATTCAACCTTACTCATCCCTAACCAATTAGTGTAATTAGTAGGATAGGTAGTAAGACCCCGTGCTTAAAAAAAACTTTTCCCGCGTACCGACCAACGCCGGGAGGGGCTATCAAATGTTACCCGGTAACCTCTGCGCGACTGAATTTGGCCCCGTAAGTTGCTCAGAACTTGTTGTACGGCTGGTATCTTCATTCAACCCTAACCTTCCCAACATGCTGCGTCCATTTATAAACTCTACGGACGAGTGAAGTGCGGTCACCCGTCATTAGACATAATGTTGCCAGTTGCCAGTTTTCTCCCTCTGTAGTTTTGGCGGTTGAAATGGTGGGGGGGGGGGAGATTTGATAGTTTTAGGTTGACTTCATGATATTAAAAGTTATATTCAGTCAATTATGAAGATAATTGAGGACATTCGATAATCTATTCGCATGATTAAATTATTATATATATTAAATACATGTCTTAGAGGACTCTGGTTTGATTCCGAGCTGTTCATACGAAGATATATATGCTTGGATTAAGACTTGAAATGTTTCCTAAAACGCCTTTTATTCAATTTGACGAGTTAGTATGAGCTAAGATCCGGATTAGGCTGTAAAATGGACAGGTTAGAATCGTACAGGCTTATTCTATTATTTTTAAAAAACCGATTTACATCAATCGTATCTTGATAATCTTGAGCATTATTCTAGTTTTGGGGTGCGAGCTGACAGAGTTCGTGGCAGTCGGGCTTGGCGTGACTGCACAAGCATCCGGAGATGATGGAAGGGGTAATCGCTGAACCTTAAGAGGGGGTATACAAGTCACGCAGGAGAGAGAGAGAAAGGTCGGGTAAGGTTAAGTTAGTCCAGGTTAGCGTGTAGGCCATGCCAGGAAGAAAATAATCCCTCCCCTTCCCATCTCTTTCCTAAAATAAAATTATTAGGAAATACAGAATTATAGATAGTTTTTTATTTCCCCTGCCTTCTCTTTTAGAACTAACGTTGCATGAAGCGAGAATAAATATGTATTTTATTAATGTTGATTTTTATAGAGCTGTTACGTCATCGCAGCAAGTTTTTTTTTCAGTGACTGCTTCGTGTCTGTCTATGTTTTATAATTCATGACATTTATTACGAATTTTAAAATAGAAATGGGGCTATTTCACTATAGTATCAAGGTGTTTCAGGTTTTAGTTATAATCTTATAGAGATATTAATACGCTCTCGTGATTTTTGAGTGAAAGAATGTTTTTTATGTGTGGATACATTGAAACGTATGTTGACACAATGTATTTTATTTTATTTATTTTTATTTAGCACCGCGTCCTACTATCCGTTCGGGCTATAAGCTTAAGTACTAATTACGCTAATGGGTTAGGAATTGGGAAGGTTGAATATAGGGGAAGTGAACCCGCATTTGCGTGGAGGGAGAGTGTAAAATCATTGAGGAAAACTCACCCCCAGTTCACCCGACCGAGATTCGAACCTCGATCTCCTCGTCCTCGGCAGTCGAGCTCAACACGTCAAGCGCGTTATCTAACTACGCCGTCAAGGCGAGTGACATAATGTAACAAAGTGAGGAAGGTAAATCAAAGGAACTGCACCATCGTTTAGTTGGATAAACATTAACTACCTTTATATGATGGATGGGGGTAAGGAGGTCACTTGAACTGGTGCTTGCGTTGTCTTAAGCAACAAGCTGGAGTGGGAGGTCAAGGTTCGAATCACTGTAAGGTGCGCTTCATAGTAGCTTTACCACATGTGGCTTATTACTGTAGTTTTCCCGTCCCCTCTCCACGCTCATGCGGGTGTTACCCTCCCAATACCTAAACCTTAGAATAATCCTTTGAATAAGTTTGATGCTACTCATATTGGTGGTCCCGTGTAGTAGGACTTCAATCTTGTCTGGCGGGCGATTGGTAGGTCAGGGTTCAAATCCCTGCTGGCTATGGTTGGGAAATTTGTGCTCCCAAGTGGTTTCCTAATCTTTCTCTACGCACATTTGGGTACATCTTATTTACATTCTACCATGTTATTCTGACACCTTAGCTGAGTAGGTAGAGTGTCTGTCTTCTGAACTAGGGGTCCCGGGATCGATTTAGGTCTGGCATTGCCGAAAAATGAAGCATTGGTGAAATATGGGCTTCCTCTTTCACAGTGACGAATTAACGACGTTGGGGCTGGCTGTTGTGTCCGCTATATATTCAAGTTAGTCTATAAACCATCTACTGTAATAATCAGTCGGTCCAGAAAGTGCACGTTAAATACCTCAAATAAATTATATATATATTATATACCTTGCTCATATCCTAACCCCATTGTTTTAAATATGCGAATAGCCAGGACGGGTATTAAGAAGTGGAGTACGGAAATAAAACCTCTGAGATGACCGTAGTAATTGACATACATATGTGCATAAAAAACTCATTCCAGTATGTAGCTTTGTCATTGATGCCAACTTTACCATTTAGATAAGCTAGCTCATACATAATGAATTACATATATTGTTTTACTAATTTTTCACTAAAAGAAACTATTTTTATGTTTTTAAATATAGGTTTTAGCTTTTCTTATAACATTGCTTAAGTTTTTCATAATAACTACAAGCAGAGGGTATAAAAGAAAAGTGAGGGAATTTTTTGATGGAAAAAAAATAGGGAAATGTCATGGACTATGATTAAAAACGATTAAAATCAGGGAATCTAAATACTTGGCTAAATGATACATCTATTTTTCAATTAATCATTAAAATATTTTAACTATTATTTTAGCACCGCGATTTAAAACCCGTTTTGATTATGCGCCTATATACTAATTACGCTAATAGTTTTAGGGATTAGGAAATTTATATTTAGAGGAAGTTTACCCGCATTTTCGTGTAAGGAGCGTATAATCCCATTAGAGGGAAAAAAATACACCCGACCGAGATTCGAACCTTGATCTCCCCGTCATCAGCCGTCTAGTCTATTGCGAGGGTAGCACCTTAGAATATGTGGCCACTGAAGCTGGTAGTATAATTAAAATAAAAGTAAAAATATTTGTTTCTCGAATCTTGATAGGAGGTATGGTCTAGATAAGGCATTCTAATATGAGATGGTCTACAACAGTGATGGGCAAACTTTTCGTGGAGTGGGCCAAAAGAAAAAAGAAAAACGTCAGTCAGGCCAACATAGTTTATTAAAAAGTTACAATGGTACTTTTTACGAAACTATTATACAATTAAGTTATATTAAATACTAAATGGATTTGTATTATAATGATATGTAATTCTAATACAATGTGAATTATCTACATTATTTAACAAATACTTGAATAAAACAGATAATTAACACTACTTGGATTACTCTCAACCAAACGTTAACATTCAAATTTCGTGGATGGTTTGCGTATTATTTAATCTCTGGACACTGTTCACTAAGCTATAAAATATAAAGAAAAACAAACTAGCGCAAAACGAATTTTTTTCTTGTTTATCATCATTTTTTAACTTTTTTAATCGGAATTTGGAATTCTTTTGCGGGCCACATTGAACCTGTCCATGGGCAGTACTTTGCCCATCCCTGGTCTACAATGTTTGTTTTTATATTCTGTTGAGAAAGTGTCAAAAATAATATTTAGGCTACACAACATTTAATACTGGAAAAAGAACCTGGTGATATAAATGTTTTATTGTTGCTGGCATTGTTTTAAAAATGTGATCAATGTAATAAATTAGAAAAAATTAAATTCAGGCAAAACTGTAACCATATTAAGTCAGAAAAAATTGAAATATTTGGTCTGGGAGACCTGAAAATCTCTAGAAATGTTATATTCGAAAATTTTAACCACCTGATCTTTACTGATACTTTTAAATTAAAAAATGTGTACCATTTTGAATAATCATTTATAAAGTTGATGTGTATTTTCTAAAATGAACGATAACACAATTTTTGGCTTTCGAACGTGTACGAGAAATTTACACGAAACAAATAAAAATACCCACCACCGTGTCAATCAAATCTATGTTTCCTCTACAAGCAGTACTTTTAAATGATCACATGCAACGCGGATGTTCTGCGTGACAGGCCAGAGTTGTTGCCTATCTGTCACGGAGCAGCGAGTCAAAATAAAACTGCCCCGTGTTCGCTCGCATTTATTCAGTGAGTTTACGAGTTGTGGCACTGAAACAAAACTCTTATCTCCTTAAGAGCGCTTCCTCTTGAAGGGAAATATTCTCACCCTGTGGTATTTTCTATGGTTACGGGAGTTTTCTACATTTTCTATGGGCTGTTACTCAAATTTAAGATGTTTACTTTAAGGTTAAATCACTTTAATCAATAGCAATTCCCCTGCCATGGAATAAAAAGCTTGTTCACATCTGGTGACCAACCCAGACCCAATCAAGAGTGGTGGAAATGCTACAAAACAAGGAAGAACGCTAAAAACAGCCTTTCTATATCTGTAAACATTTTAGAATTCTAGAGCAATCTTTGTGACGGTGGCCAGGGGTTCAGGAAGACACTCAATTGGTCCATGTCTAGAAATTATAGACCAATGAAATAACAATTTAAAGAAATTTCCACCGCAAGTTAATAAATAAATGGTGATATGGAGGATACGATTCCCTTATCTTTTTTTTTTTTTCAAAATTGAATGCGTTTTTTTTTCTCTTTGTGTGTCAAGGTCATTAATTCAATATAGAGTAGAAGAAACATACGTAACTAATGTAATATATTAAATTTTCAACTCACAAATTGTACACACTCACATGCTATACAATCACATTATAAGGACCATTTTTCAACAGACAGAAAGTATCCACAGCACTACTATATTTCGTTTGTTACGTCCTTATAGTCAAATAAAGACTATTGGGCTGGTAATCTGTATATTTGTAAACATTACTTTATCATTTCCCGTGAAACGTCTTTGAAAATGAGTTAATATCACCTTTTCTATTGATGGATTTTACTTTCACTCAACCCCTTGGAGATAGAAATATTGGTATCGTCAAAAAAATCGAAATAGTGATTTTGATAAATTTAGACGTTTCATGATCCCATGAAACCGAAAAATGGTTTATGCTATGTCTGTCTGTCTGTCTGTCTGTCTGTATCTCGGCCTAGAGCTGTACCGATCAGGCTGAAACTTGGTACATATATATGGGTTTAATAAAGCTCCCCGAGGTATATTTGGAGTTAGATATCCAACTCTAAAATTGAGGGAAGCTTACTGAAGGGGAAAGAGAAAAAAAATAGATGTTCTCAAATTCCACTCTAAATGCTTTGATCCAAATTTTGTATCCAGGCACTGTTTAACATTACAAATAAAATGTCAAAACCTTCATTTTCTTACTAAGATAAATTTGAGGGTACTTTACAGTAATACAAATTTCCAATTTTGATCTTATTTACGTAACCATTTTAGATACGAAATAACTCATCAATGTAAAGTTGTTTCTGAGTTATAATAATATTTTTATGAAGGTATTTGAAAACTTAAATTGATTGTTATGCTCTTTGGTACACCGAGATGTTCTTTTTTTTAAATGTTTCAGTAACAGTGTAAATTATTTCATTTACGTTTTTTGATGGAGTGTGTTTGCAACAACGTATGATATTCATTTTCACAAATATTACGTGTTTTAGTAAATTTCTCTATTTTAAGATAAAAGAGAAAGTAGGTTTATGTGCAATGCATTGTACAATTTTTTTAAAATTATAAAACCTGTATGTAAGGAAGTTGTCGGCTACATGTGAGTGATCAATTAAAGATCACGAGCTATCAAATTATGCAGCCACCTTCGATTTAAGAGGGATTTATGCTGCCAAAATTTCAAAGACAACTGTATGAGTGCGCATACCATGATGGATTAAATAACCAAACTATTATATTTGTTAATTACGGTTATAGCCGGGTCTAGATATAATATTATTTAAATCTAAAAATGACACCTAGACACAGGAACTGAACCAGGGACCTTTGGTTTAGTAAGCCAATGCTCTACTACTGAGCTATCCAGGAGTCGTCTCGTGCTCAGGGTCATTCTTAATTTGTATTTTAAAACAGAACATGATATTTAGATAAGGCTATAACCATAATTAACTAATATAGACCCGCCTCGGTGGCGTAGTTGGCTAACGCGCCAGTCGTGTTGAGCTCGACCTCAAGGACGGGGAGATCGAGGTTCGAATCTCGGTCGGGTGAACTGGGGTGGTTTTTCCTAAATGGTTTTCCACTCTACCTCCACGCAAATGCGGGTTCACTTCCTCTAAATTCAACCCTCCCAATTCCTAATCCATTAGCGTAATTAGTACTTAAGCGTATAACCCGAACGGGTAGTAAGACGCGGTGCTAAAAAAAAACTAATATAGTAGCTTGGTTATTTAATCCATCATGATATGCGCATGCCTACACTTGTAATTGTCCCATTGGCAGCAATAAGCCAACTATCGAGTCGAAGGTGGCTGCGTTATCTGATAGCTCGTGATTCTTAAGTGAACACTCATATGTATCCAAAGATTTCCGCACGTCCATAATAGACTCTGCCTTAAAATATGATTGAAAACTGACGCTGGGAACGGGATGATTCATATATATCTCAGTGGTTAGAGCATCGGCGTACCGAGCCATAGATCCAGGGTTCGATTCTCGTACCCAGGTGTCATTTTTCAAATTAAAGAATATGTTATGATCATACTAAGCACATATGACTTGAGATGCGACCCGTGCAGTTTGGCTGGTCTTAATTCACCCAATATCCGTCGCCGCTACCAGTGACTAGATTACCAAGTCCTTCATTGGTCCCTGACACATACCCTCATATTGGTTTCAAAGAGTAGGCCGCCTATAATGAGATACATGTGTGGTTATAGTTGCACCAGTTCCAGCCACCCGTGTCCTTACACTGATTGTATAGGGAGGTAGTAAATAGGATTAATAAGAAATGTGCCTGTATTTGTATGAAGGGAGAGTGTGAAACCTTTTAGGCAAAGCCAATCTCAGCACACACAACCAGGATTTGAACCCAAAACTTCCCGTCTCCATTAATCAAATCTATTGAAACCCGGATTAGTGGCCGCGTGGTCTAACGCGCTACTCTCGCAGCAGCGGGGAGAACGAGGTTTGAATCTCAGTCAGGTGTACTAAGGGTGGTTTTTATTAAACTTTTGTCCACTCCACCTCCATGTAAATGTGAGTACTCTTCCTAAAAATATAACCTTCCTAATCACATAAACCATTAGAGTAATTAGTACATAAGTGTATAGCCTGAACGAGTAGTAGGACGCTGTGCTATAAAAAAAATCTATTTAGAGGGTGACTGACGACACTTTAGACCATGTGATCACCCATGTGGTTACATCGTCAGCATAAAGTGCCCATTTGGCCCCACGAAGTCTAATATAACACTTAGCAACATTCCATAAGGTTCTTACCGAGGCGGGGTTTTTTTTTAATCGAGGGGGGACTCAGCCCTAAACCGCTTCCCATAACGTTCTCAAAAGCATAATAGCTAAAAATATTTTTTTGTGCCTCTCCCAGATGCCTAGGCTAGTCTCTTATGGGAGTCAAATAATATTTCAACAACACCAAGAGGAACTAAAGGAACTCAATGTTTAAACAAAATCATTGCTCTCTCTCTCTCTCGTTAGGGGACCACTAGAGGGGTCACCCCCCTTCCAGCCCCCGCTACCCTCATACACACATTTCAAAACTAAATTTATGGGTATGGCTCTGCACTCCACTAGGAACAAAGTATTTCAGGAATGCTCGTAGATCAAAAGTCTATATTCTGTGACTTTCGTTTATGACTTACTATCAAAAGTTTTGCTGTAGAGAATCGTTTTGTCTCACAACGATACGTAAAGTTAGATTTTGTAAGTCGTTAAAACAAAACAGCGTCGGTAGCAGTAGACCACAACACGTTGAGACGAGAGTTAAAAAATAAAACGAAACAAACGAGCAACAGATCCCGGTGAAATATGGCGGACATCTCGCCTGCTACAGTAGACCTGGTTGAGGCCGCCAAGAGAAATGAGCAAAGTTACAAACAGGGTGAAGAGGAGGGGGTAAAGGGTGGTAGGAAACAAGGAGTAAGGAAGAAAGAATAAAAGATTGATGTCGGAATGGCATGGACCATAGGAAAGGAGGGTAAAGGAATAGAAGAGGGTAAATAGAATGAAAAGGAAAGAAGTTTGAACGTGAAGTTGATAAGTATTTCCCAAAGAAATTTGTTCAGGATCTAGTGAAGAATTCTCCCACCATGCTTGTTCTTACTGAGCCGTCACGCTGATATATTTAAGAAGTGGAAGTCAATCACCCCCACCCCCTCACCACACACCTAGTTTCCAATCACCCTCCTTGGACTCACACCTTTCTTTTTATTTTAAATCGTCGCTTAAGGATGCGTTTCAGTAGATACATTTCATTACCACTCCTTATCTGACAGCTAGAAAAATTACTAGATCTACTTTCACGTATTCATACGTTCAGCCATATGGTCTTTAGTTGTCACTATTGATGGAAATTGTCAATAACTATAAAACAACATTAATTACATATTAATATATTAATATTGCCCGCAAAAAATGTGTTTTCTTATTCGGTTCTTCCTATTAAAAAAAAAAGACTGTAGCCAACGTTGACATAAAATAGCTTCCAAATTTTTAAATAAGATTTGAAATCTCTGTCTTCTTGAAAAATTAGATTCACAATATAAGTTTATACGCAATGCAATGCACATATTCATCTTTTAGAATACATTCATAATAGAAGCCAAGTGGTCTATGGCGTTAGACTTACAATGAAGATGGTCATAATTCAATGTAAGGCTGGGGTTAGAATCATGGTCAGGTGAACTAGGTGTGGTTTTTCAGAATTTGACATTCCGGTACTCTGATCATGCTAGTTTGAATAGATTACGGGCCTACCTCTAAGCAAGACCAGCCATTAGGTGTAAATAGGTGGTCGCTTGGGGTGCAAGGGTCCTACAGGCGCATTCCAACAAAATGTAATATTTTTAGTGTTAGAAAATGTATTATTTAATTTATTTTTAGCACCACGTATTACTATCCATTTGGGTTGTACGGCTATGTACAAATTACACTGATGATTTAGGGATTAGGAAGGTTGAATTTAGAGGAAGTATACCCGCCTTTGCATGAAGGGAAAGTGGAAAACCATTTAGGGAAAAGCACCCTCGTTACACCTGAACTGGATCTAATTTCGATCTCCCCGTCTTAGGCTGCTTAGTCCATTGCAAGAGTAGCGCCTAAGACCATATGGCCACCGAAGAGGGTATTATTTAAATTAAATGAGCGAATTATTATTGTTTCCTAAAAAATACAAATATTTTATTTAATAATAATAATATGTTTAAAAATAATTGATTAACAGCATAATCACTTTTATAGTTTTACTAAATTTGTGGTCGCTTTAATGGCGAATAAATTTTATATTTAATTAAAGGCTTCTAAATATATTAAGAGAAAGGGAACTGTGGCTTCTATTTTGGCCCACATTGATTAAGGTGGGGATGTAGGAGACACGGGCAGTTTTTAGAGCAACATTTTTTTATTTATTTATTTTTTTCAAAATAAATCAAATAATTTTTCTGTAGAAACATATAACATAATTTTCTTCTCGTGATGATCTCAACAGTTGTTGAATATCCATCAACAACTGTTGACATAGTCGTGTGTAGTAAATTAAACGCTATGTTTGTATAGAAGCAATATTTATTTTGACCATAAAAAAGTGTTTCTATAAAAACCGCAAAAACAGTGGCCTTTTCTCGCGTTTCCTACATTCCTACCTTAAACGGGAGATGTCACAATTTATTTTGATTTTTTTAAAATCTCTTTTTGAGTATTTTCCTTTTTTTTTCTGTCCGATATTTTTGCACTCTATTATTATTATTTTGCGTCACGCAGGAGGTGCGTGTGGTTAATTTATTTTATATAGCATGCAAGTGGTGTGGAAATGTTAAGGGCACATGAGACCCTTGCACTGGCCCTGCCTCTAAGCTACTTTCTTTTTCCTTACCCTGTAAGCTAAATGGTTAATATCTCGTGTGTTACCTACATCGGTGGGCAAGAGGCCTAAGGTGTCAACTTCATAGTATCTGGTTCAATGGGGATATGTAGATTAAGTTCGAATTACTGGATTGTTTTTCACCTGAATCATCTGCCACTCCCACATCACGAAATTGCAGATATAGATAATAAAAATTCTGTTTTCTTTATTCCTAACCCATTTCCACCCTCATTCCATAGATAAGAGGTTATTAGTACCCATTGACCATTAAAACGTAAATATATAATATTCCCATCAGTAGACTGTGTTATAATATATTTAAGCACAACTTAAACAATTATGAACAAAATTGGAAGTTGAAGGGGTCACCATTAGGGCCATAGAACCTTTAGCGCAATCCCCCCGAAAAGCAGCCCATTTGGACCAATCTAGACAGGACATTTGGCGCAGACCTAGTGAGTAAATGGGAGGTCGTTTGAACCAAGGAAGCCAAGATACAGTAGGACCTTGGACCAAGGGGAAGCTAAATGGAACCTCCTAACCTGACCTTTGATGTTAGATGTGAGGCGTCACAATAAATGTAAACACAACACTTGCGATCAGTACTAATTTGAAACTTCACTTCACCGTTACTTAAGATGGGGTGCTAGTGAGCGTAAGTTTAGGGAAGTATTTTTGAACTTTTTTCAGCATAAACATTTTTGGCCAGAATAAATCAAATATTTCTTCTATAGAAACATATAGTTTAGTTTTCTGCACATGCTAATCTCAACATCTGTTGAATATCTGTCAGATGTGTCCTGGAATTTAATGACAACTTTTTCTCTTAAGTTAAAAAGTTTGTCACCAAATGCCACCATGCTCATGATAGATATTCAAAAACTGTTGATATTAGCACGTGCAGAAAGTTATACTCTATGTTTCTATAGAAGAAAAATTTGATTTATTTTGTTCAAAAAATGTTTATGCTATAAAAACTGCAAAATTCGTGCACTAAATTCGCGCTCACTAGCACCCAACCTTAAGCTACCGCACTTACTATGTTTGAAACCGTCCACGATAATAAACTCGTCATATTTAACATCCATTGTCACAGGCGGGTGAACAGATACTGGATGTAGAAGTAAACATTCACACAAAGTAGGATTAAAAGGTGTTTTCCCAATGACACCAAACGTCACATGATCCAAACGGCCCGTGTATTCAGCAAGGATAGTCCCTGATTGCGCCAAACCTCTAGATAGCGACACTGCGACGTGCGTCCTGACGCCAAAGGTCACCCTGACTGGCGACGCGATTCCCACACTGCATGGGTCAAGGTTACCCGCACCTTGGTTACCAACAACCTGTGGTACACATGGCTGCCAATAATTGTCAGTGGTGAGCGTTTGGCCCGCAGATGATTGCGGTCACAAAATTACATACTTGGGTTGTCCGAGGGTCGTGAAGTGCACGCACGTGATGGACATGTTCTTTCTCCCAACACTACTCAAGATGGACACATTCTATTTCCAACACTCTCAAGTATGGTACACATGTTCTATTCTCCCAACACTTCTCAAGTATGGTACACATGTTCTTTTCTCCCAACACTACTCAAGTATGGTACACATGTTCTTTTCTCCCAACACTACTCAAGTATGGTACACATGTTCTTTTCTCCCAACACTACTCAAGTATGGTACACATGTTCTTTTCTCCCAACACTACTAAAGTATGGACACATGTTCTTTCTCCAACACATCAATATGGTACACATGTTCTATTCTCCCAACACTACTCAAGAATGGTACCTCAGAAGTTGTGCTACCAACACAACCGAGATAGAAGTGGTAGTTATATTGGCAAGCTTTCATATGTTTTTAATATTAGCTTTGTTTGGGAAGCAAATATCCCGCATCGCTGGACACACCTAGATACCGGCTGGATATCCTGAGGGAGGTTTCTACTTAAATACATCCCCGCTCTTCCTTTACTCAAATGTTGGTACACTTCCTCTAAGTTCTACCTTCCTAATCTCTGTCAATCAATATACTCGCAGTAGGTGCAGGTAGGCAGACCCATTAATTATATCGATTGTTATTTTTAATATTATTGAACAAAATGTGTATTTGACTGTGAACTGTGCTTTCATGGTTGAATTCTCATGCCAGAAAATTTTTATTTTCAAAATATAATAAAAATATATGATCAGATTGGGAGAACATTTTATAAAATACAAACTTGTTTGCGGTCAACACCTGCTTCGATGACCGTGTGTTTTAAGGCGTCACTCTCGTGTTGAACTAGACTGCCAATGACAGGGAGATCGGGGTTTTAATCCTGGTCGGGTGTACTGAGGGTTTTTTTTCCAAAATGAGATTCCACTCTTATTCCACCCAAATGTGGGTACACTTCCTTTAAACTCAACGTTCCTTATCCCTAGTTCATTAGCGTAATTAGTATAACCTGAACAGGTAAGTAAGACGCGGTTCTAAAAAAATTAATAAAATATTATTAGATTATTAGTATTTATATATATATATATATATAAATATATATAAATATATATAAATATAAATATATAAATATAAATATATATATATATATAGAGAGAGAGAGAGACAATATCTATCGGAAATGACAGCTACAGCTCACATGACTTGACGTCTGAATACATTAAAATATATCAAGTAAATTTCTGTCAGATATAATTATTTATTCCAATGATAGTTAGACTTTACACCTAACGCAGAATATTTTATGTTTTATAATTTATATATGAGCTTATCTATCAATGGAAGACTTAAAACACATTTTATAGTCAAATAAGAGTGTTTTATCAGCACAGGATCTACAAACTAACTTAATCTAGAAGAGAAGCTTTTAATAGTGAACGCCCACATCTGTCAAGAGGGAGAGATTTCGAATCTGTGTCCACTGTCCCTTGATTATATCCACACGTATTTTGTGGAGAGCAAATTATTCCAAGCAGAATAAAGAATCGATCCAGACTTCTCTACACTTGCATCCGACAGTGGTAGCTCGTGATTTAGAGTGGGGGGGGGGGGGGGGGGGAGGGAGCGAGCTTGATAGTTTCTAAGACCAGGTATAATAGTAGGAGTACTAATAGTACGGTTCCGTTTTCATTCTGAATGTCACTAAGAAAAATGCACTGCATGATCTGACAGCTTAAAAAAAAAATGCTCTTTATATGCTGCTGTAAAAAGTATAAAATACTAAACGAAGTAATACACTTTTTTTTTATAGTTTTTCAGGAGATACTTTGCGACCTTTATAAGGACTGCCCAACCTTCCCCGGATCACCCCCCATGACTGTTATATTTTATCTCATATATTAGTTTTAGAATAAAATATTACTACCGGTTCTTAAATCTGCTCTAGCCCACAAACAATTTATTTTTAATCTAAGGAATAACACACTTTGGGGTTGGATTTAATTTACATTCAAGTTATAGCCACAAACAGGGTATCAAAATGGCCGCAGCGGTGGAGGGGAAAACGGAAGGAGAAACTTGTTACAGGAAACCTAAAATATTCATCAGCGTAGATAATGTACAGTCCAGATCAAAATAATTGTATGATTTAGAATATTTAAGAATTTTATTCGTGAGATTAGCAATCTAGCTTAACCAGGGACATCGTCCCTTAACATTAAATACTCAACCCTAACAACAATAATAATTTATAAATCGGGGAAAGGAGACGAACCTATACCCAAATACTAACATTATTTAGACTCCCATTGGAATCAAACCTTTGGTCTCTTAAGTTTTGAAATCAACCTCTATTTTGCAGTTACTAAGCCACGGGGAAGAACTTAATCATAGTTAAATAAATGTGGTCTTGACATAAGTCAACTACACTAACTAACTATACTAACATACTAGTCATACTAACTTAACTATTAGATTTAAAAATATTTTAATTCTTAGAATTATGTATTTTTGAGAACTCATTTTTATGTGTGTATTATATTAAAATTATTAATAATATAGACTTTTTTTAGAGTTTCGTCGAGAGTTAAAAAGATTATACTAAAAAAAATTAACCTCTTTTGTAATATTTAATCATTTGAAAAATAAAATATTTAGAAACTGTTCAATGTAGCCCGGGAAAAATTTGCTCATTTTTAATTTGAACATGCTTAAACATTGCCTTAAAATTGGTGCATTAACATTTATTGTATCTATTTAAACAAATGTACAGTACAATCAAATATTGTCATTTGGGATCGAGGCCTACTGATTATAGAGGCAATAAAATCACTCGTACCCTTTCCCTCATTTCAATTCTAAGTTCAATAATGAGAGCAAGATGCAGGCTTGGAAGTACCTTTTTTGGTTTACATGAAGTAACTAAATTAAAATTGAATAGCCTATATGTATGTGATCATCCTACTTCGGTATATTACAATATAATTTACTGTCGATAAAATGGAATATTTACTCTAAAGTAATGATTTCCTTGATTTATTTGGAGTTATAAGATTATATAATTCTATGTTCATTAAAATATAGTCTAATACCTCAAAAAATCAAACAAAAGACATTCTGAAATACCTCTTGGGCATTTAATTAATGTATATTTAGAGTAATATTAGTCGATAAATAAAATCTATGATCATTGTAATAGGTTTTGAATAAAGTTTATGACTTTTTTTTAAAGTGATTTCTTAAATTAAGATAAACGGTATGGCTATTATTATCTTGTAAATGTTTTTTACTTACCTGCTTTATACTAATACAAAATGAAGCGAAGTTTAAACAAATGCCTATGTTTAGTAACCTTAATGGACATGTTGATAAATTACCTTTTTGTGGAGTAACTTTATAACTTCCTGGCGAGACTATTTTTCTTTACCTGTTAGAACCAGCTAGCAACAGACAGACAAGAAAACAAAAAGAACATTTCTTCACAGATTTTAAGGAACACGCAATTTAAAAGGAAAGCCGTCAAGTCTTTTAACATTCTGTTAGTTTTATTTTTCTAAAATGATTTATCTGTCTAAAATACAGCTTGTTTTATCGAAGCAAAAATATAAAAATTAGCCCCTAGCAAATCCCTAAAGTGGTAAAGATATTTTTACTCTGCGTCTCATTATACATCCGAGCTATACACATCTAATCACACTAAATGGACTATGTATAAGAAAGAGAGAGTTTGGATAAAATATCACTGAATTCGTGTGAAAGAAGTAGAGGGAACAATTTCAGAAATACTACCCTCACTACACGTGGCTGGGATTCTAATTCCAACCTCCCAGTCACCGTCAAACAGAACTAGACGCGTTTGACGTTTAGCCCACTTGCCAATAAATGTGGTTTTTAATCATGTATCATATATTACTACCCATCCAGAGGCTATCTGAATTTTTTTTTTTGCTTTCTTATTTTAGTAAAATGAGGTCAAGTTTTGGCTGGAACTGGCTATACACAGATAAAATGACAGGTGGTCATAAAAACTAAGTTTTCTCGAGTTTACCCAGTGCAATTTGAAAACTTGCTCATCCCCCCCATCTTCGTTCCCGCCATGTCGACATTTTGTTCCCTATCTGATCGCCGACTTGCTCAAGGTCACGCCACGCAATGCAGCTTGTTGATTGCTCTGCGGACATATGTTGTGTGGCGCATGCGCGCAAAGGATCAATTACTAGCTTGTGGATTACAAACTAACAAAACATTGCTATTTTAATTATTATTACGTTCAACACATTGTTGTTGTTTTTTCCACCAAGTGATTTCACTCTTTCACCATACAAATGCTGGTACTTTAACTTATGTATCCCTTAACTTATCTCCGTAGTTAAAATACGTGTATTCCGAGCGAGTAAAAGTATGTGGTGGGGAAAACTTGTTATTTAAGGCTCTCCAGAGCGATGAAATGGAGGGAAGATATTAAGCTGTCTTTCAATATTTAAATAGCTATTTGGTATTTAAAATTAGGCCTATCTTAAAAATGAGTTAACATAATAATATTTAACACCGCGTCTTACTACCCGTTCGGGTTATACGCTTAAGTACTAATTACGCTAATGGATTATGAAGTGGGAAGGTTGAATTTAGAGGAAGTGAACCCGCATTTGCGTGGAGGGAGAGTGGAAAACCATTTAGGAAAAACCACCCCCAGTTCACCCGACCGAGATTCGAACCTCGATCTCTCCGTCCTCGGCAGTCGGGCTCAACACGACTAGCGCGTTAGCCAACTAAGAGTTAACAGATTCCATAAACATTCTATACTTCATAGCATTTATAATCTTATATTATTATGAGTTTAATATGTTTTAAAATATACGTGAACATGTAAAATAGCTAATTTCCCAAGACATTTTACGCAAATCGCCGCAGTTGAATGTTTAGGGTGAGAATTATGGGAAATTAGATCTAAAATTTCCTAAACAACTTCAGTCATAAGTTGTTATAGCCCAAAAAAATAATATGAAGACTTTAAAAAAAGGTATTTCACTGTAGGTTTTCACAAAAATAACAAAACTAATTTCTTACGCTGGACTTGAGGAAGGGATGAAGGGGACGCGAGAAAAGGTGAGTTTTTTTTTGCAGTTTTTATAACAAAATATTTTTTTGGTCAACAGAAATTAAATATTGCTCTAGTAGAAATATAGAGCTCAATTGTCTTCACAAGGTGACCTCAACAGATATTGACTACCTTTCAAGTGTCTCCTGAAATTGAATGAAAACTTTTTTCTTTTAATTTAAAAAGTTTATCATCTAATACCGCTATGCTCATGACAGATATTAAACAACTGTTGACATCAGCATGGGAAGAAAATTAAGCTTTATGTTCATACTAAAGAAATATTTTACTTTTTTTAGCAAAAAAAAAGTTTTATCATAAAAACTGAAAAATTACTTAGCCTTTCTCACGTTCCTTAAATCTCCACCATAACAGCAAATAAACACTTGTTGTTATTACTATATTTATTTAACATTTGACCTAATCATTCCCCTTAACTCAAGTACTCTCGTAACTAATAACCAGGACTGGACCGTCTTCCCTTTCTTCCCTCCGTTCTCTTAGTTGATACTTTGTTTTTATTTTTAAACCTTTTACTAGCTATACGCTAATCTATTTTGCTAACTAACCTGCTTCGGTGACCACATGGTCTAAGGTGTCTCTCTCGTGTTATACTAGACTGTTGATGACGGGGATATCGGGGCTCAAATCCCGGTCGGGTGTATTGAGGTTGGTTTTCCAAAATTGTTTTTAGCCCTCCCTCCTCGTAAATGCGGTTATACTTCTTCTAAATTCAACTTTCCTCTTCCCTAAATCATCAGTGTGATTAGTGTAATATGGGTATAACCTGAACAGTGAATAGGTAGTAAAAAGCAGTGCTAAAAAAGAAATTCTCTTTCACTAATGGGTTAAGAGATGAGGAAGGTAGAATTTAGAGGAAATACACCCTCATTTATGGGAAGTGAAGGTGAGAAATAAGTTAAGAAATATCATACTCAGTACATTCAACTGGTATTCAAACGATGACCTCCCCGTCACACAGCAAATTAGACTATATGGGTTTGGTATTCAGTCCGTGTGTCCATCGATGCAGGTAGTCATTGATAGTCAGTACAAATTTATAAGAGAGGTTCATCTTTTGAGTTGTTTTGTTATTAATTTTAATTAGTATTTTTAATATTATTATTACTATTATGTTTTCAAATCATGCTGTTTAGTGAACATCATAATATGAAAACTTTTTTCATACAAAAAGCCACAACATGATTTCAGCCCTTCCCTACTATAATAAAAAAATAAATTTTATATTGAACCTCTGGTTAAAAAATATAATTCATTTAGAGTAAGCCACATCTCCTCCAGTTTAGCAACCAGGAAATTCAACAACATCGACCATAGCTTCCATCACATACCTCCCCCTCCTCCTGCTCCCCACTCCTACACGAACACGTAATCAGCTCCCCTTTGCTCCCCCCGGTATTCCGATTAAATAGGGCTGCGGTCATCCCAGCGTCCTTACCAGTCGCAAGGTATTTAGAGCCCAAAGTCAAAATCTGTTGATTGCGGACATTGACTTAGCCACAAACAACAATCAAGGGCTATATGTGGCTTATGTCATCTTTCAACTGACTGGAGCTAATTCTCGTTACAAACCTGGTAATGAACGCTACCACCTTTCCAATTCTTCGGTAGGAATTTAGATCGAGGATATCCGAACTTATCTACAATTATCTAGTAAGAAGGTAGAGTTTAGAGAAAATGTAACAGAATTTAAGTGGATAGAATATTGAGAAAAAACACCTTGGTCCACCGTGGCAAGATTCTAACCCCGGACTCTACGTTAGTGGCAAAGTAAATCAGGTAAAATTGACGTATATTCTACATACTAACTTATGTACTTTAATTGAAAAAATTAGGAGAGTTTATTTCCTTAAATATTCAATAGGCCTATATCATTATTAGTGCAAGAAAATAACAAGGTCAAAAGAATTGTTTCATTTATTTAAAAATTAAAATAAATTAGAGGTGTACTTTAAATTGCCAAGATTCCGTTTCCGATAAGTTAAAGTGGTAGTTTAAAGTATTTTTGTAGTTTTTATATCAAAACTTTTTTTGGTCAAAAGAAATTAAATATTTCTCCATTAGAAACATAAAGTTTAATTTTCTTAACATGGTGATATTAACAATTCTTAAATATTTGTAAAGAATGTCCTATAATATCATGACAACTTATTTTCATCACTTAAAATGTTTATTATCTAATGCCGCAATGCTCATGACTTATATTACCCAACTGTGAACTGTCATGTGAAGAAAATTAAACTTCATGTTTATATTAGAGTAATATTGTATTTATTTTGGGGCAAAAAAGTTTTTATATAAAAACTGTAAAAACACTACCCTTTTCACTCGTCCCTTACACCCTATACTCCCACCTTAAGTCAACTTCACAATACCTCGATTCCATGGTGGTGCCTAATTTTTGTAAAGGTTAACATTATAATGAAGCTAGAAGAGGGATATTTAGTATTAAATGGGCTGTCTTAGGTTAAGTTACGTTGCCTTTCACGTGCTGTTATGACTCTATTTTTAAACTCTACACCAAAAAATACCAAATAAATGCAAGATTTTCGCAAAAATAGCCGTGCGTTGCGGATTGAGGGTTAGATTAATAAATATAAGGAACTCGGTCATCATTTAAACTAGTAGCGCCGTGAGATAGATACTATACTACATTTTGTACATATAAGTAAGGCGGGATGTATAGTAAAGAAATAAAGGGGGCTTTCAAATATATATTTGTTCAACCAGCCTCGTTATATATAACTAATACTGTGAACTTTCTTAATAATGAACACCTTATAGAATTTAAAAAATGTTATTTACTAATAAGTGTCCATTATCTAGAAGAAAAATTTTTAAATTATGATGTGTGTACATAGTTTATTCGTTATGAACCTGAATAACTTACATACGTATTATAAACATATAATATTGTACTGCACAGTATTGTATGCAGTGTAATTATGATCAATGGATTATTAAATACCATACGTAGCGTAATGTGTAGTCGGAATAGTGCTAAAAACCGCTAACATACAAATCTAAATATGCACTGTAGGTTTACTGTACTATTGATGGAATAAATCCACCCATATGTCTATCCTAGACATCACAAGTTGTTATATCAAACGAACTGCTTCCCTCGCAGAATATGACGGGTTTTCTCACGCTTCTTGAAATACAATTACATCTTTAACATATGTACTGTAAAATATATGGGCATGTGTTTGCAATTTTTGTTCATTATTTAGATATCTGTATGCTTAATAGACGTCCGTGTCCTGTCACGTCCGTGTCCTGTTAGGTCCGTGCCCTGTTAGGTCCGTGTCCTGTCAGGTCCGTGTCCTGTTAGGTCCGTGCTCTGTTAGGTCCGTGCCCTGTCAGGTCCGTGTCCTGTTAGGTCCGTGCTCTGTTAGGTCCGTGCCCTGTCACGTCCGTGCCCTGTCACGTCCGTGTCCTGTCAGGTCCGTGTCCTGTCACGTCCGTGCCCTGTCACGTCCGTGCCCTGTCACGTCCGTGTCCTGTTAGGTCCGTGCCCTGTTAGGTCCGTGCCCTGTCACGTCCGTGCCCTGTTAGGTCCGTGCCCTGTTAGGTCCGTGTCCTGTCACGTCCGTGCCCTGTCACGTCCGTGCCCTGTCACGTCCGTGTCCTGTTAGGTCCGTGCCCTGTTAGGTCCGTGCCCTGTCACGTCCGTGTCCTGTTAGGTCCGTGCCCTGTTAGGTCCGTGTCCTGTCACGTCCGTGCCCTGTCACGTCCGTGCCCTGTCACGTCCGTGCCCTGTCACGTCCGTGCCCTGTCAGGTCCGTGCCCTGTCACGTCCGTGCCCTGTTAGGTCCGTGCCCTGTTAGGTCCGTGCCCTGTCACGTCCGTGTCCTGTTAGGTCCGTGCCCTGTTAGGTCCGTGTCCTGTCACGTCCGTGCCCTGTTAGGTCCGTGCCCTGTTAGGTCCGTGCCCTGTTAGGTCCGTGCCCTGTCACGTCCGTGTCCTGTTAGGTCCGTGCCCTGTTAGGTCCGTGCCCTGTCACGTCCGTGTCCTGTCACGTCCGTGTCCTGTCACGTCCGTGTCCTGTTAGGTCCGTGCCCTGTTAGGTCCGTGCCCTGTTAGGTCCGTGCCCTGTCACGTCCGTGTCCTGTCACGTCCGTGTCCTGTCACGTCCGTGTCCTGTCACGTCCGTGTCCTGTTAGGTCCGTGCCCTGTCACGTCCGTGTCCTGTTAGGTCCGTGTCCTGTACGTCCGTGTCCTGTTAGGTCCGTGTCCTGTTAGGTCCGTGCCCTGTCACGTCCGTGTCCTGTTAGGTCCGTGTCCTGTTAGGTCCCGTGTCCTGTTAGGTCCGTGCCCTGTTAGGTCCGTGCCCTGTCACGTCCGTGCCCTGTCAGGTCCGTGCTCTGTCACGTCCGTGCCCTGTTAGGTCCGTGCCCTGTCACGTCCGTGTCCTGTCACGTCCGTGTCCTGTTAGGTCCGTGTCCTGTCACAGTCCGTGCCCTGTCACGTCCGTGCCCTGTCACGGTCCGTGCCCTGTCACGTCCGTGCCCTGTCACGTCCGTGCCCTGTCACGTCCGTGCCCTGTCAGGTCCGTGCCCTGTCACGTCCGTGCCCCTGTTAGGTCCGTGCCCTGTCACGTCCGTGTCCTGTCAGTCCGTGTCCTGTTAGGTCCGTGTCCTGTTAGGTCTGTGTCCTGTCACGTCCGTGTCCTGTTAGGTCCGTGCCCTGTCACGTCCGTGTCCTGTTAGGTCCGTGCCCTGTTAGGTCCGTGCCCTGTCACGTCCGTGTCCTGTTAGGTCCGTGTCCTGTTAGGTCCGTGGTCCTGTCACGTCCGTGTCCTGTTAGGTCCGTGTCCTGTTAGGTCCGTGTCCTGTTAGGTCCGTGCCCTGTCACGTCCGTGTCCTGTTAGGTCCGTGCCCTGTCACGTCCGTGTCCTGTTAGGTCCGTGTCCTGTTAGGTCCGTGCCCTGTCACGTCCGTGTCCTGTCACGTCCGTGTCCTGTCACGTCCGTGTCCTGTCACGTCCGTGTCCTGTTAGGTCCGTGTCCTGTCACGTCCGTGCCCTGTCACGTCCGTGCCCTGTCACGTCCGTGCCCTGTCACGTCCGTGCCCTGTCAGGTCCGTGCCCTGTCACGTCCGTGTCCTGTTAGGTCCGTGTTCCTGTCACGTCCGTGCCCTGTCACGTCCGTGCCCTGTCACGTCCGTGCCCTGTCACGTCCGTGTCCTGTTAGGTCCGTGTCCTGTCAGGTCCGTGCCCTGTCACGTCCGTGTCCTGTTGGTCCGTGTCCTGTCACGTCCGTGCCCTGTCACGTCCGTGCCTGTCACGTCCGTGCCTGTCACGTCCGTGCCCTGTCAGGTCCGTGCCCTGTCACGTCCGTGCCCTGTTAGGTCCGTGCCCTGTCACGTCCGTGTCCTGTCACGTCCGTGTCCTGTTAGGTCCGTGTCCTGTTAGGTCTGTGTCCTGTCACGTCCGTGTCCTGTTAGGTCCGTGCCCTGTCACGGTCCGTGTCCTGTTAGGTCCGTGCCCTGTTAGGTCCGTGCCCTGTCACGTCCGTGTCCTGTAGGTCCGTGCCCTGTTAGGTCCGTGCCCTGTCACGTCCGTGCCCTGTAGGTCCGTGCCCTGTCACGTCCGTGCCCTGTTAGGTCCGTGCCCTGTTCAGCGTCCGTGTCCTGTTAGGTCCGTGTCCTGTTAGGTCCGTGCCCTGTCACGTCCGTGTCCTGTTAGGTCCGTGTCCTGTTAGGTCCGTGTCCTGTTAGGTCCGTGCCCTGTTAGTCCGTGCCCTGTCACGTCCGTGCCCTGTAGGTCCGTGCTCTGTTAGGTCCGTGCCCTGTCACGTCCGTGTCCTGTCACGTCCGTGTCCTGTCACGTCCGTGTCCTGTTAGGTCCGTGTCCTGTTAGGTCTGTGTCCTGTCACGTCCGTGTCCTGTTAGGTCCGTGCCCTGTCACGGTCCGTGTCCTGTTAGGTCCCGTGCCCTGTTCACGTCCGTGCCCTGTCAGGTCCGTGCTCTGTTAGGTCCGCCTGTGCCTGTCACGTCCGTGCCCTGTCACGGTCCGTGCCTCTGTTGTAGGTCCGTGCCCTGTTAGTCCGTGTCCTGTTCCGTTCCGTGTCCTGTCTAGGTCCGTGTCCTCTGTTAGGTCCGTGTCCTGTTAGGTCCGTGCCCTGTCACGGTCCGTGCCCTGTTAGCGTCCGTGTCCCTGTTAGGTCCGTGCCCTGTCACGTGTCCGTGTCCTGTTAGGTCCGTGCTCTGTTAGGTCCGTGCCCTGTCACGGTCCGTGTCCCTGTCACGGTCCGTGTCCTGTGTCACGGTCCGTGTCCCTGTCAGTCCGTGCCCTGTTAGGTCCGTGCCCTGTTAGGTCCGTGCCCTGTCACGTCCGGCCTGTCTGTCCGTCGTGCCCTGTCACGTCCGTGCCCTGTCACGGTCCGTGTCCTGTTAGGTCCGTGCCCTGTCACGTCCGTGTCCTGTTAGGTCCGTGTCCTGTCACGTCCGTGTCCTGTTAGGTCCGTGTCCTGTTAGGTCCGTGCCCTGTCACGTCCGTGTGTCCTGTTAGGTCCGTGCCCTGTTAGGTCCGTGTCCTGTTAGGTCCGTGTCCTGTCAGGTCCGTGCCCTGTCACGTCCGTGCCCTGTAGGTCCGTGCCTGTCACGTCCGTGCCCGTCACGGTCCGTGTCCTGTAGGTCCGTGCCCTGTCACGTCCGTGTCCTGTTAGGTCCGTGTCCTGTCACGTCCGTGCCCTGTCACGTCCGTGTCCTGTAGGTCCGTGCCCTGTACGGTCCGTGCCCTGTCACGTCCGTGCCCTGTCACGTCCGTGTCCTGTAGGTCCGTGCTCCTGTGTAGGTCCGTGCCTGTTAGGTCCGTGCCCTGTCACGTCCGTGTCCTGTCTACGGTCCGTGTCCCTGTTAGGTCCGTGCCCTTCAGCGTCGTGTCCTGTCACGTCCGTGTCCTGTTAGGTCCGTGCCCTGTCACGTCCGTGCCCTGTCAGCGTCCGTGCCCTGTTAGGTCCGTGCCCTGTCACGTCCGTGTCCTGTTAGGTCCGTGTCCTGTTAGGTCCGTGTCCTGTTACGTCCGTGTCCTGTTAGGTCCGTGCCCTGTCACGTCCGTGTCCTGTTAGGTCCGTGCCCTGTCACGTCCGTGTCCTGTTAGGTCCGTGCCCTGTTAGGTCCGTGCCCTGTCACGTCCGTGCCCTGTCACGTCCGTGCCCTGTTAGGTCCGTGCCCTGTCACGTCCGTGTCCTGTCACGTCCGTGTCCTGTTAGGTCCGTGTCCTGTTAGGTCCGTGTCCTGTTAGGTCCGTGCCCTGTCACGTCCGTGTCCTGTTAGGTCCGTGCCCTGTCACGTCCGTGTCCTGTTAGGTCCGTGTCCTGTTAGGTCCGTGTCCTGTCACGTCCGTGTCCTGTTAGGTCCGTGTCCTGTTAGGTCCGTGCCCTGTCACGTCCGTGTCCTGTTAGGTCCGTGCCCTGTCACGTCCGTGTCCTGTTAGGTCCGTGCCCTGTTAGGTCCGTGCCCTGTCACGTCCGTGTCCTGTTAGGTCCGTGCCCTGTTAGGTCCGTGCCCTGTCACGTCCGTGCCCTGTCACGTCCGTGCCCTGTCACGTCCGTGCCCTGTTAGGTCCGTGCCCTGTCACGTCCGTGTCCTGTCACGTCCGTGTCCTGTTAGGTCCGTGTCCTGTTAGGTCCGTGTCCTGTTAGGTCCGTGTCCTGTCAGGTCCGTGCCCTGTAACGTCCGTGCCCTGTCACGTCCGTGTCCTGTTAGGTCCGTGTCCTGTTAGGTCCGTGCCCTGTCACGTCCGTGCCCTGTCACGTCCGTGTCCTGTTAGGTCCGTGCCCTGTCACGTCCGTGTCCTGTTAGGTCCGTGTCCTGTTAGGTCCGTGTCCTGTCACGTCCGTGTCCTGTTAGGTCCGTGCCCTGTCACGTCCGTGTCCTGTTAGGTCCGTGTCCTGTTAGGTTCCTGTGTCCTGTCAGGTCCGTGCCCTGTAACGTCCGTGCCCTGTCACGTCCGTGTCCTGTTAGGTCCGTGTCCTGTTAGGTCCGTGCCCTGTCACGTCCGTGCCCTGTAACGTCCGTGTCCTGTCACGTCCGTGTCCTGTTAGGTCCGTGTCCTGTTAGGTCCGTGTCCTGTTAGGTCCGTGCCCTGTCACGTCCGTGTCCTGTTAGGTCCGTGCCCTGTAACGTCCGTGTCCTGTCACGTCCGTGTCCTGTTAGGTCCGTGTCCTGTTAGGTCCGTGTCCTGTTAGGTCCGTGTCCTGTCACGTCCGTGCCCTGTAACGTCCGTGTCCTGTCACGTCCGTGTCCTGTTAGGTCCGTGTCCTGTTAGGTCCGTGTCCTGTTAGGTCCGTGCCCTGTCACGTCCGTGTCCTGTTAGGTCCGTGCCCTGTCACGTCCGTGTCCTGTTAGGTCCGTGCCCTGTTAGGTCCGTGCCCTGTCACGTCCGTGCCCTGTCACGTCCGTGCCCTGTTAGGTCCGTGCCCTGTCACGTCCGTGTCCTGTCACGTCCGTGTCCTGTTAGGTCCGTGTCCTGTTAGGTCCGTGTCCTGTTAGGTCCGTGCCCTGTCACGTCCGTGTCCTGTTAGGTCCGTGCCCTGTTAGGTCCGTGCCCTGTCACGTCCGTGTCCTGTCAGGTCCGTGCCCTGTAACGTCCGTGCCCTGTCACGTCCGTGTCCTGTTAGGTCCGTGTCCTGTTAGGTCCGTGCCCTGTCACGTCCGTGCCCGTGTCCGTTATTGGGAAGATTTTGATCTGCAAGAGCCCAAGTGAATTTTCCAAAGAAATTTAAACTATCCGTTATAAAGATAAGTTTGCTATTGGGAAGTATTCATTATAGAGTATTTTACTGTCTTATTTAATATACGAGTTATGTAATGCGTGTTCTAGAAAAGTGAATTCTGTCGGGCTTGCAATTGTACATTTATTCTACCAGCTCTGTGAGATAGATATAATACTACATTCAATACAACTATGTTATGCAGGATGTATTATAACGAAATAAAGGAGCTTTCAAATATAGGCTTACATATTTTATTAACCAGTCTCATGAGATAGATCTTACAGCTATGTTCATATACGGAAATATAGATAATACTTCCTGTAGCTACTATCACCCTGAGATTAATTTACTACTACATATAATAGTGCTGTGTACTACTACTACTACTGCTACTACTACTACTATTACTACTACTACTACTACTATTACTAATAATAATAATAATAATATTAATAATAATATTACACGTCTGGGCTACATCATTTGTAACCCAGTAGGGGAAAGATTAGCCAGTACTAATGTACCTTTGCCCAGGGGACGCCCGAATGTACTAATCGTACATCCTTTCTGTGGATACTATTTCCATGTCCCGATGATATGAGATTATGGTGATAGTGAGTATGAGGCTGAAGAACCAATGGAAACACTTAAACCTAACTTAAGTCAAATCAACCAAACCTTGGTGACTGTTGGGGTAATTCCCCTTTTGGGAAAAATAACCAAGGTACCAGCCAGGAAGCGAACCCGGAACTTCTAGGTTCGTATCGATGTGCACTGACCACTAAACCATGGGGGCAGTTAGTGTTGTGTACTGAGGAATAAACTATTATTTTATTAGTAACATTGTTCCACAAGTGTGTGACTAAAACCTCATTAAGAATGTCTCAAGATTTTCCTTCGGAAACATGGTTTATATGGAATGTAACTTACTTGGGAAGAATGTATCTTGAGTAATATTTGAGATAAGTTGTAATGTTATAATAACTGAGTAAGGTTCATTTTACATTATAAATATGAAACTGGTGCTATTCCTTGTGATGAATAATTTATTTTTATAAGCGTGAACTTGTATGGGTACCATTTTTGCTTGGATTAATTTACCAAAATATGCAAAATACCCATTCAAATGATACTATATTTATTCTCTGCTCCAAGTTATAGCTATTTGTTTTATCATTGTTTGCACAGTGTAACTCTAGGGAAATATATATATATATATATATATATATATTATATATTCATATATATTGTCCGTGGCTCGTAAAAAATTATCTTCCAGATAAGTCAACTCTAGTGGAGTTAAATTAATTTACATTTTACTATTGCCAACAGAATGTTATCTCTTACTGGCCTGGAAATGACTCGCTCAAAAAATAAATTACATTTGTTATATATTCATAACTTTTAAATAAAGGGAATATTTTTATTTTGTATTTTTAAATTTGCTACCCCCAACCAACGAATTGTTCTCGCACCAGAGACTATGAAAGCTGTTGTCAAGAATAAATGGTGCTTGTTTTTTTTATATACGTTTTTACACATATTACTTAGTGAACGAACTTTTAACCTTGTATAGGTAGAATTAAATATAAGAAATTAATTAAAATCCCTTTTTTTATAAAATATTTAATTGTAAATAGTTTTTACACTAATAATTATAGCTCTTAGAGATTTGGTTGATGCATTTTTACTTTCTCTCTATCTTACAGGTAGAGAAAGTATGGTGATCGTCAAAAAATTCGAACTCGAGATTTTGATGAATTTTGACGTTTCATGACTTCCTGAATCCGAAAAAGTGGTTTTTGAATTTCCGTCTGTCTGTCTGTCTGTCTGTCTGTCTGTACCTCCAACAATAGCATAAACTATTTTACCGATTGAGCTGAAACTTCATATCTAGGGTTTTCATAGGGTTGCCCCGAGGGCTTTTTGGAATTGGATATCTACCCCTAAAATTAAGGGTAGTTTACTGAAGGGAAAAAAGAGAAAAAGTCGATTTTCTCAAAATCGGTTCTAACGATTTTGATTAAATTTCAATTATGAACATTAATAAATATTCCAAACAAAATGGCTACTCTCAATATTTCGGGAAAATGGCTTTAAGGGCTCCGGTCTGATGCGTAAATTAACATTTTTTATAATAGCTCCGAAACTATTTGAGATATGAAATAACTTAACATTACAAATATGTATATATATTTATAATACAAATATTTTATTCGAAACATATTTTTATAAAATCAATCATTTTCAATTTATACGCAATTATATATATATTTTTAGCTTTTTGGACATTAAAGCTTAAGTATTGCGATCGTAAAAAAAACTAACCTGAAATGTTGATGGATTTCGACGTCTCATGACCCCCGAACCCTAAAAAAATAGTCTTTGCAATGCCGTCTGTCTGTGTGTCTATTAAAACTTAAAATTAAGGGTTGTTTACTGAAGGGAAAAAAGAGAAAAAGTCGATTTTCTCAAAATCGGCTCTAACGATTTTGATTAAATTTCATTTATAAACATTAATAAATATTACAAACAAAATGGCTACCCACAATATTTCGGCAAAATGGCTTTAAGGGCTCCGGTCTGATGCGTCAATTAACATTTTTTTAAATAGCTCCGAAACTATTTGAGATATGAAATTACTTAGCATTACAAATATGTATATATATTTATAATACAGATATTTTATCCGAAACATATTTTTATAAAATCAATAACTTTCAATCTATACGCAATTATATGAATTTTTTTAACTTTTTGGAAATAAAGTTTAAGTATTGCGACCGTTAAAAAAAACTAACCTGAAATGTTGATGGATGTCGACGTCTCATGACCCCCCAAACCCTAAAAAATAGTCTTTGCAATGCCGTCTGTCTGTGTGTCTATAAAAACTTAAAATTAAGGGTAGTTTACTGAAGGGTGAAAAGAGAAAAATTTGGTTTTCTCAAAATCTGCTCAAACGATTTTGATTAAAATTCGTATCTAGGCGTAGATTAAGATTATAAATAAACTGGCTATTTTCATTTTCCTATGAAAATGATTTTTAGGGTACATTACAGAAGCGTTAATTTCCGTATCTCCACAACTATTGGAGAAACTAAACAACTTATCATTGCAAAATTGTAGGACTATTAGAAATAAAAAACTTTTATTTGACATATATTTTTATAAAAGCAGAAGTTTCTGAGATATTTGCAAATATATTAATACAATTTTGTGAGCTTTAGTTGTAAACATATACTACTTAAGTCTTGACGCAATAATTCTCCAATGCCATAGAGTAATTAAATATAAGTATCTAAAAAAGTATGTTATTTTTCCTTAAATCTCTTTGGAGAAATGTTTGCATAGCAATGATCTATCTCCATTTTAGACTCAATAGTCAATATTTACATTTTTTATTGGTCAAAATGTATAAATGAATAATTAAATATCAATGCGATGACTTGAAGATCTGCAACACCTTATAAAATGTTAAAATTTCAACCAGAAATCGAAATTTTAATACGAAGTGTTGACCCTTGTGGAAGACATTAAACTGTTTGAAATGCTCTTAGGTGGACAAAGATGCGCCTCTTTTCTCATTGATTCTATATCATTGTATATTATTTTATGCGTGTTCTTATGTGGAGTGGTGATGATACAATGTACATTATTCCGTTCAGAAATCTTACGAGTTTATAGAAAGAGAGAGAAAGTCTGTGCGGTGCGCCGTACCATTTATTTAAATTATTTTAATTTTTACTATTTTCTATGCTCTGATCAAAAATAACATCAAAAGTGAATCGTATAGAATTATTATTCCAACAGAAACAATTGAGATCAATATTTTATTATAAAACCAATGTTATGAAGTTTTTGCATAGCATGTAATAATTTACATGGAGGGAGAGAGGTAAGTCCGTCAGGAAAATTTACCTCCATACATCTGACCAGGATATGAATACCAAATTCTCTATAATTGTGAAACTATACGAAACAAATCTGACGCCTATACTCAAGCCATATATGTTCTACTACCGGCCTGCTAGATCTGTTGTAGCTTCATATGCCTTTTAATCTAACTTAAGACTAGGACAGGCAAAACATCCAGTCCCCGGCCGTTAATTCATCACTGTTAAAGGGTAAATCCACATTTCACCAATTATATTTTTTCAACCATACCGGGAATTGAACCCGGGACCCTTAGTTCAGTAGACAGACACGTTACCAATTGAGCTAAGGTGTTGGAACTACCCAGTGACCTACCACACACAAAATAATGATATGAACTAATATTCAGGATGTTTTTTGATATTAAAGTGTAAGATTTATAGAGAAAGAGAGAGAACAACTAACTAGTACAGTCCCTTTAAGACTATATTCCCTTGTCAACAACCCACGAGACACCTTGGACATGTTTTAATAATATGGTATTTAGCTTTGCATATTTAATGTATCGAAAGGGGGCCATTTTGTGAGACTTTATTTTCATATGTTGAATGTTGACACTCGATAGTGACTCTATATGATTGTCTCAATATAGTTATTCAAGCATTCCTCGTGCGAGATGCTGATCTCATTAAAAAAAAACACTGTCGGAATACAAAGACTATGTAAAGGGTCTCAAAATTTATAATATGTATTTGAATTCTTATTTAGTACTCAAATTAAATAATGTCTTACTTTTTTATATATAATTTGAGTGTGACATATGTTGCTTTGGTCAGCATATTTTATCTCACCTTTTTATCCCTTCACACAAATCTGGCTTCGAAACGAACCTTATCCTCCACGTTTATTAGAAGACCGACTCACAAAGACCTTATCTCCAGTTTATTCTTTCCTCTTCTAGGTTGTTTGTAGTTTATCTTCTTTCCACGATCTTATCTGTGTGACCAATACCTGTCAACCGGGAACATTGATCGGAGATGGTCGTGGTAGGAGGGTAAAAGGGGTGGGAGGTGGACAGAAAGCCTGCCTTCTTGAAGTTCTTGGATGGATTTATAAAATGGGGGGAACCATGGCAACACGATCACGATGAACGAGAGAGGCAATAAATCAAGAAAATAACAAGAGCAATTCTCTGCTCGAGCAATTTTCAAGTTTAAAGAGAATTTTGGTCGAGTTAAAGAGCATTAAATTAATATAAAGTTGTACCTTCCTGGTGGCCACGTGGTCTAAGTGGCAATTCCAATTAATTTGGATAGACTTGAACAGGGAGGTTGGGGGTCGAATCCCAGCTGGATGTACGGAGGATATTTTATCTAAATGTTATTACACCCTACTTCCTAGTAAATGTGTGTGCATTTACTCTAATTTCCACCTTGATAATTCCTGCCAAATAAGCGTAATTAGCATACAGGCTTATAACCCAAACAGATAGTGATATGCGGTATCAGAGACTACAAGGTAATATTAAGAATTATTATTAAATAATCTTTACAGATACTTTTTAAACACGTGGTTATTTTATAAAATGACTATAAAACAATTTAGCACAACATCTATTAACAGTGACACTCGACTATAACGCGAATAAGTTAAACCGGGGAGGTTCGTATGTTGTTTTCTATTTGACGGGACTGTACTAGTCTATTGTTCCATATCCCTCACTATCCATTTGAATAACTACACACACACGTTGGTTAACATATTTTTATTGAATCTTAAAGGTGATTTTGGTATAAAATAAGAGATAACAGTTTATTATTGCCAGTCCCGTCTTGTTTGGTCTGATAGCGCCCTTCGAAACACCCCTGAGTAGGAGCTCTGCTCATATTTAGGAGGAGGAATGAGGAAATATAATGAAGTTGTGTCAGAATTTTTGTATAGCACGTGTGAAGCGATCATTTAGAAGGAAAAACTCATTAGAGCCCTCCCTGGGATTTTATCACTGACCTTCTTATCGGTAAATCTTAAAGAATATGAATGTGACGCCTTTGTCCACTAGCTCAGACCTCTTTAATGCACGGCGTTCGTGTCGTCGTACGCCCGACGACATGGAACGCCGCGGTCTCTAAGTACACAGGGAGCAATAGTTCTCTTTATGCAAACGCGGCAGTAAACATGTCGTGATCTAGAGAGCGCTGTACTCCCGACGTCTTGAAAGTACACTGGGCTGTATGGAAAACACACCATACCATTTATGTAAACGCGGCGTTTCGTGTCGCCGATTGAAAAAACATCAGGGCAGCCAACCTCGGTTCACTATCTCGTAATTATTCGGTGTCATCTCTAATCACAAAATTGTTTGACTGGTTACTTGGACACACGTCTATTGTTATTGTGTGTTTTGTGTTACAAAATTTATTCATTTGTTCTCTTTACTTTTATTGTATCTCGGTATTTAAACTTTCCTTTTTGTTCATTTCATTATTTTATACTTAATTTTATCAAGTTGTTTTTGTGCGATCTTTTCACTGTTCCCTTTGTTGTTTCTTGTTTGTTTATAAAACTCGTTTAGTTAATCATTTATTGAGTCCGGAATGGAAAATATAGACACGGAACGGTTCATAGATGAAATAAGAATCAGACCAAGTATTTGGGATATTTCGTGTGAAAATTATAAAAATAGAGAATATAAACCAGAACAATGGATAGAGGCGTGCGAAATATTCTATCCAGACTATCAAGGAATGGATGCAAAATATAAAATGAAAATTGGTAAGTTACGATTAAATAACTATACATAAAATAAAAATCTAGTATAATATAAAAAATAATGTGAGATCAATGATTTTTTGGGATTCTGGACTCAGAGGTTTAAAAATATTGTTTGCGACTGGCACCACTGGGGCTCTCGGCCAAAGAAGGTTTTATATTAGAACGCGGCGACAACATTCAGAACGCCGCGACATATTTTAGAACGTGGTGTCTTCATGCCGTCGGGCGTACGACGACACGAACGCCGTACATAAAAGGACTCTCATATTAGAGGAATATCGGGAGGGGGGAGGAGTTTGACCATCACACTAAATCATCAAAAGGTTACTTCTCTATGAGTTTGACACTCTTTGTATATTTATGTTTAGAAAATAACATCGTAGACAAAATGTAGGTCAGAGGAGTGTATGTATGTATATTAACTGGCGTGTGATTGAGTGTGTTTCACACCATAGATGATTGATTTATTTTTCTTGGACCCGCAGGTCCTCGGTTTAGTTATAGTTGGCGTTTTCTTTCGGAGTTCACGTTAAGAACACGAAGCCTTTGTAATGTATCCTTTCCCATAAATATACGTTACCTGTACAAAGATCCACGACAGCTGTTTGATGTGATAGGACATATTATCCGCCTGGGAAGTAATTTGTAATTACTGTTTTAACCTTATTTCAGATAAGGATGTGTACACCAGTTGGTCGACAGTATATAATGGACTTAAAAATTTCATTTTAAGATTGAAGGTAGAAGATAGTTTTTGTGAAAGGAGCTAATTAAGTTTAACAAACTCTTAAAGTAAGAAAAATTAACTTAAGACACATTAAAAAAACACTAAAAATTGTAGTATAGATTAAATCATTCAAACGGTTTAATCATCTGTACAATGCATGTTGAATAAATGGTGAGGAAGTAATATTTGTTTACATCTCGAAGAAGGTGATATATTTCAATCCTAGAAACGTTGTTATTTGATATTTATCTTTATATTTGACACATTTTATTGTTTTATTTTACTAAATCAGTGGTCTAGTTCTCTTCATGATACAGCTTACGATATACATTGTTTTATTTGTTGGCTGACCATAATTTTCATGATCATGAAGAGTAGACCATTTTTATAAAAATGTTTTATTATATCGAAATATTAAAAGTACAATCATTATTAATAGAAATTACATAAAAAAACTTTTAAGTTGATTTATTGGGAGACAGCATTTAATAAAGCTCATACCATGAGTATTTTTCAGACAAGCATAAGTTTATGCAAAAATTTCAAATAATGAGGCTTAAAAAGGTAAAATAAAAACTTAGGCGTGTGTAGAATGCGTATGACGTATGATGCAACCGACAATTGCACAGATTAAACGTTAACGCTACAGAACACACAGAATAGAACAGAACAGTCTTGGAAGCTCAAGTGTTGCAAAAACATTTTTCTTTCCTCTTGATAATTCATTGACTTTAAAGTTACACTAATCACTCAAAGGGCCATTTCCAATCACGATCAATGGGCCTCCACCGAGGGTTACACTAATGACTGAAACATACATTAGCAACCATTGATGTAAACTTTATTATAGGTTACTATTGAGCAATATTGGAGCATATTTTAAAGTTTTTATAGAAAGCAATGAAGAAAAATTGAAATTTTACTAAAAACTATGGGATGGTCAGGATTTAGCAAATAAATGATTCTGTTCCATTTCAACACTAAGAAGGTTTTTATGGTTTATACAAAATAATTTAGTCCAATCCAGCAGTTTTTGTGGATCTTAAAGGTAAAAAAACAAATCACATGATATTGAATAATTTAAGGGTATTCTCGCTTTAAAAGAGTTTATTAACAGTAGAGATAGTTGTATGGACGTTTAGAGGAGCATGTTAGCTGTCACGAGGAGAAACAAGACCAGTAATGAAGTTATCCGGGAAAGAATGGAGGTACAGGGAGTACAGGAGATAGTAGAGGAAGCTAGGATAGGATGGTGCGTGTATATAATGAGGATGAAGGAGAAGGGGATGCCAAAGAAAATTATGGAAATGAAGTATGTAGGAAAAAAACTACAAGGGAGGCCAGGAAATAGATGGGAGGAGCAGATAACATGAAGTTTGATAGTGAGAGGAGAAAATGGAAACAATTAAAGGAGGAAGAGTGGTGGAATGAAAGAGGAAAATAGAGGCATTTTACTAAACTGACCCAGCCACAGGCTGGAAACAGTTGATGATGTGATGATTTATACTTCTAGCTTTTGCCATATTATTCTTAAATATCGATATCAATAAATTTATTCTTCAATATAAGCCTTTAAAAGTAAGCCTGTTACGTCCAAACCAGCTCAATAATGTTTCTATGGACCGTACTCTAGATAAACATGTTTAGTCAATACAAGATCTAACTGTAGCATTTAATTGACTTAAAACCTGCTTCGGTGATCAGGTGGTCCAACGCGCTACTCTTTGAGTATTCTACTGATGCCGGGGAGACCGAGTTTCGAATCTTGGTCGGGTGTATTGAGGGTGGTTTAAAAAAATCAACTCATTCTCCACGCAACAAATGCGGGTACACTTCCTTTGAATATAACCTTCTTAATCCCTAAAACTCTTAGCTAAAAAAATTTTATCAAGTTGACCTAAAGGCCATATGTATTCCACTCACCAAATCGTGGCCATATTGAGTCTTAGAAAAATGAGAGTACAATAATGTGCCAAGTAGTGTGGATCTACCAAAGAGCTGGAGACAATGATCGAGGTATCAAAAATAACTTTGACTCTCGATTATGTCGATACCAAAATGCGTAGTGTCGTTGAGAAGTTGTGTTTGTTAGTCCTAGGTTTAAAACATTTCGGCACGTTTTATTTCCATTTGTTGTATTTGGTCAGTTTAGAGATGAACAAAAATAATTGTTGGCAGTTTTCTTTTCTTGGACTTAACTAGACCAGATTAGTAAAATTGAGAAGGTTTTATTTCATAGTAAATAATTCATCATTTAAGAAATAGTCAAGTTTCAAATTTGTAATATATATTTTCAGTTAAACTTATCAGGACTACCAGCAATATGTTTTAGAAGTCCTTTAGTTGGTACACAAAAATCCTGTAAGTAATTTATATTTTATAATATGTATGTAAATCATTTACAGGATTTCACAGTTTTTTATGTCAATTAAAGCACTTTTAAAATACATTAGCGTCAGTCTATATAAAAGTATATGTCCTGTTTCAGAAATTCTGATTATTAATATTTAATAGTATCAGAGGGAAGTAATAATATCTACAGTAACGATATAAAGGTACATTTAAATTACTGCTTTACGAGAAAATGGTTTGGAAAGTGGTTTATCTGTTAAGTGAAAACAAAAGAAGTAATATTAAATAATGCATGCATCAAAAATAATTTGTTTTAAAAATTCAGTAAATGAAAAAACTTTTTTTTTTCAAGAAACGTGTTGGATTTTCTTGTGTTAAAATGAAAATAAACAACAACAAAATTTTGTAACAGTTTATCCTCACTGAACACGTGGTAATATTCTTTCTTCGTAGAACTGATTACAGTATAGTTTTGATAGGATGGACCTTTTAGGAAATACAAACGTCTGTCAGTATTGACAACATTTTATTATATATTATAAGTTTTAATTTATTGTTATTGATAATAATATATCAAAATTGACAACTGTATATCACTTGACTTGACCTATGAATACATGGAAGTAGTAGATCTAGTAATTTTTCTAGCAGACAGATAAGGTTCTTACTATTGGATACACGTTCACAAAATTTCTGGAATTAAAAATAAAGGTAAATTCTGTAAATGCAATAGTAATGTAAAGCCTGTTCTGATAAAATAGCACATATATTTTATAATTTACTTACTCTATGGGACTAGAATCTCGAAAGTTCATTGCCGCACTTACAAAGGTACGCCACTTATCCTTATTTTGAGCTACAGTAGCCCCGTAGCTTCTTTGGTGCTGACTGACAGCTCACAGCTGACTTCTGACAGTCAACAGTTAGGTATATACCTAAATTTTGACTGTCAGAAGTGATAGTTGCTAAACACATGTTTTTTGCAGATCATATGGTTCGGCGTAGGGATACATAATTTGGTCTGGTAACTTTTCAAAGCCGTCATCTGTCAGCTGTGAGCTTTCACTCGGCACCAAAAAAGCCATGTGGCTACTGTAGTTCTATTGAGTCCACCTCATTACACCCTATCTCTTTCAGGTCCATTCTAATAATAGCCTCCCAAATGCTTCTAGATCTTCCTAACAGTATCTTCCCATTGGGTTTGCCGGTCAATACCCTGAACAGGGTTCTAGATTCTCCCATTTGCGCTGCATGTCCTGTCCACCGTAATCTACGACACTTAATTATACTAACGATGTCTTGTAATGAATACATGGTATGTAACTCATCATATGTATGTAACCTCATTAAAATCATAAAATTGTAATGTTTTGCGGAACATTATAGCCTTCCCCTACACCTACTAATAGTACTTTTTATGTGAGTACCGCGTCTTTCCACATATTGTGCGAGCTATCTATATATTTACACTGATGGCCAGATGTGCAAGGGAGCAGTAAGATATAGCTCAGAGTAGGTGTAGCCATATTCACGTCAAGGGATGGTTGAAACCTGTTTCAAAAAATAAAACTTGTTTCGTCTAGTCGTGATTCGAGCTCTAACCGGGTCAACCTCATAACACCACATGTAGATATATTTATTATTATTATTTTTATATAAACTTTATTTTAAAATATTCATAGACGTAAAAATAGTATATAAAATAAACGCTACGGTGCACCGAACATACTTTCTCTCTCGTTTATATTAAACTGGAGACATTTACTAAATACTCGTAAGATTTGTCAAATGAAATAATATACATTGATAGAGAAACACTTCACCAAAGAGCATAAATGAAATAATATACAATGTTAAAGAAAACTTGAGAAAATAGGAATATCTATGTCCACCAAAGAGCATAATTGCAATCAAATTCAATTTCAAAGTGTTCCATAAATATATACATTTGTTTATAGCGCAGAAAATAATGGTTTTATGAAAATATATTTCAAATTCAAGATTTATATTTGTAATAGTACTACATATCTACGATGAGAAGTTTTTCATATCTCAAATAGTTGTGGAAATGTGATCAAAATTAAAAATCTCTGCTTGTTTAAAGTACCTTCGAATACATTTTCATGTGAAAATAAAACTGGAACTTTTATTTATAATGTTAAACAGCGTCTAGATACAAAGTTTAATTAAAATCGTTAAAGTGGATTTCAAGAAAATCAATTTTTTCTCCTTTTGCCCTTCAGTAAACTACCATTAATTTTAGGGTTGGATATTTAATTCCTAAAATCATTCGAAAGAAACTTATGAAAGCCCTAAATATCAAGTTTTATCCCAATTGGTAAAATGGTTTCGGTTCTAGTCCAAGATACAGACAGACAGACGGCATCGTGAAAGTAACTTTTTCGGTTTCAGGGGTCAAGAAACATCAATGTTTATCAAAACATCTTGATCTATTTTTTGATGATCACAATACTTCTCTCTCCGAGCGGTTGAGATAAAGTAAAAAAAACTAATAACCACGTAATAATTTTCTGAAAATTGAAACATGACACCCGGACACGGGAATCGAACCCGGGACCTTTAGCTTATTACGTCAATGCTCTACCACTGAGCTATCCAGGAATCGTCCCGTGCCCAGGGTCATTCTTCACTCATATTTTAAGGCAGAGTCTATGATGGACGTGCGGAAATCGTCAGCTTTATTCACGAGCCATCAGATAACGCAGCCATCTTCGACTCGGTAGTTGTCTTATTGCTGCAACTCCACTGTCATTTTTTTAATTTTCAGAATATGATATCTAGATGGTAAGTTCTTCTCTAAAATTAATAACAATTTCGGTTATTTGACGCGTAATAATTATTTACTTAATTTATGTTTGTATACTCTTCCAATCCATTAATTAATTTTTTGAACTCAATTTTTTTCTTAATCCATTATTATTTAATTTATAAAGTGAATTACCTGTTTAAATTAACTCAAGCCTTAGTTCAAGTGCCGGCAGTCTACATCCTGAACTAAACGGACAAACGTCCTGGTCCACATGTGAGTCTGGAACAGGAAGTCCTCAGCGACATTTAGATCATAGTTTAATGCCCGGCTTTTTGTTGCTTTTGTGTGCAGACAAGGCGCCCTCGGAGGCCACCTTCAGAGGCACAGAGTTCCTCTCCTACGACCTCAGCAGGACGGGAGGGGAGCCCATCGTGAGCACGCAGGACGCCTTATCTCTCACCTTCAAGACGAGGCAACCCAGCGGACTTCTCTTCTACACAGGTAGCCTACATCTCAAGGATTACAAGAGAAACTGTTCTGCATAGGACGACTAATTTTATTTGTATCGGCACAAATTTTAACGATGGATTAACACCACTAGGGAGTTTGCTCTTCGTTGTGCGGTGGGTGGGGTTTAACCCTTCCCCTACTAACCATCTTAAATTAAAAATATTTATATAATAGAGAGAGGAAAAGAGATAAATTTAAATTAATCACACAATTCCTTTTTTACTTATGTCATTAATAATCCTTCTGTAACAGTTTATAAATAGACATTTTTGGTAAGTTTTTAAAAAAAAAATGCACGAAGCCGATGAGTTTCCCATAAATATGATCAATTATCTCTCCCCTCTACCTCCCCTCTTTTCACCAAATGAAAAATATGTTTGGAATGATTGCTGGGTTAATTTCAATAATACAACTAAACCCCTTGTGTAAAAGCTTTAATATATGGAGTCACACCCGCAATAGACTTAAATTCCATGAAGGTGAGGTCGGGGTTTGAATACAGGTCGGGTGCGCTGAACGTGTTTTTTATAAGTAGTTTTCCACTCTCCCTCCCTCTCCCCACACTACCTCTAAATCAAACCTTGCTCATCTCTTACACATTATCGTAGTTAATACGTATGTGTATAGCTCGAACAGTTAGTAAGAGGGTGGCAACAAAAACTTTACTATACGCTTCTTACCCTGCCACATAGGAGATATATTCCTGTCATTTTCACAGTCTAAAGGTTTCAACATAGGTTGAGTATACAATGTTCTTCAGAGAGGATTTATCAGAACGTCTGAAATACGTTACTCAACTGATGTAGCCTTGAGGCACTTAAGCTTGATTCACATTATCGCCTAAAATAAGAAGCGAATCTGCGAAGTAATTCACACACTTAAAGTTGGTCTATGATGCATTGCATATCTAACTTAAAACACTCATACTAGACATTCTCCGATGAATGTTTTCAAATTATAGCGCTGTGTCGTGGCATAATCCAATACATCGATACAACTTTTACATTAACGGGTTATTTACAAATCTCCTCACAACGGACCAACGAGCTGTCTGCTTAGCTTCTAGCTCTACAGCGCATGCGCATATGGATTTGAGATGGTTGGTTTTTGTTTCCTTTTTGCCTAACATCTCGGACAGATCGGACAAAGTAGATACGAGTTAAACTTTAGCAGAACAGCTCGCGCCGATGAAGCAGAAATTTTGTGGTTGGCTTACAGCGCGTCACGTGACCACGTTTCTGTTCTGGGCCAGTTTGTCGGCGACTTGTGAATCCACAGTTACTATAGCCAACGCTTGAAAGGCGTGCAACTGACCCGTTTGATTGCACTCTTAGACAGGGTCGTTCTAAAACGAGCTAGGGAGGGGGGGTTATGGACTCAAACCCATCCCGAATGTATTGTTAATAATATATATTTATATTCCTTATGAATGCCTAGGCTCTAAGCTTTTTAGATTCATAGAATTAATAAAACCTAGCCTGCTTCGGTGGCTACATGGTATAAGGCACTACTCCCGCAATAAGCTAGACTGCCAATGACGGGGGGATCCTGGTTCAATCCTGGTCAGGTGTACTGAGGTGGGTTGTTTCCTAAATGGTTTCCTACTCTATCTCCACGAAATTGCGGGTACACTTCATCTAAACTCAACATTTATCATTCCTAACCAATAACCCGAACGGTTAGACGGTTTTTACGTAGGGATAAAAAAACCTAGTCACAATATGTAATAAAACAAAATTACTTCAAGAGGGAGTAAATATTACCCAAAAAAAATCATTGCCATATACTGTTTGGGGGACTTCCCCACCAGCCACCGTAGGTAGGTCCCCCCTAACATCCCGCCCTCCCCCCTCCCCCAAGCAAATATATTGTTACGGCCTTGCACTTAAGGTGGTTTGAAATAAAGTGGCTAAGTTATGTCTGTAGGCTGGTGTGGTGTTAGAGTAATTTTTATGTCCAGGTATAAAAGACCACTTACCGTCTGACGTCATTTCTTGGTCAAATGACCACACACTTATTTTAACAATTACAGTTTGGCACTAGAACTACACTAATACTAAAAATACACTAAATCTAGCAAAACAGTAGAATTAAGGATAAACTAGTTTTAAAAAATACAGTAGTACCAAAAATAGAGTACACTATTACTAAAAAAATAGAAATTAAAATACACCTTAACACTAACAGTAAAAATGCGCTATTACTAAAACTACACTAGAACTAAAAATAAACACGCACTAAAAATGCATACACTAACACTAAAAATGCATTGAGCTCTTGGTGTTCTCACTTGGTAGTCGATCACAATATTTGAGTTATTAGAGAAGTCTACTACGAGTTTTGGGAAACTTAGTTCGATATTATTTACCGGCGACTAAAATACTTCAGTATTTGTATGTTTTTGTATACATCCATTTTAACAGGGCTGGATATTTAGTCTTGAGTGTTGATGTACTAGGTTAAGTTCTTTCACGTTCTTTTGTGACCCCGTGTTTAGAAATAGTAGGTTAATTTCCCAACGTCACGAGCCTATTTGGGGGGGAGTGGGTTAAGTTTTTATTTCTTTTATTTCGGCACCGTGTCTTACTACCCATTAGGATTATACGCTTATGTACTAATTAAGCTAATGATTTTTAGGGATTAGAATGGCTATGTGTAGAGGAAGTGTACTCTCATTTGTGTTGAGGGAGAGTGTAAAACAATTTTTGAAAACATCCGACCGAGATTCAAACCTTGATCTCCACGTAATCGGCAGTCTAGTTTATTGCGATGGTTGGACCATATGTTAGCATAATTTAAAACATATTTTCAGGCTACTTTGTTGGAATTAAACCTTGGAATATTTAGCTTACAGCGACTAATACCATCTAGCCTAGGGGAACAAGGTGTGGATGGTGAATAATTCTGGTTCTGGATATTAGACACGTAAAATGTTTTGTTTATGAACGCAAGATTGTGATGGTGAGCCATCCCATTAGTTATATAAGCTACAAGTGAATTAAAGGTAAGTAAGTGTATGTAACTTTATACCAACATAATATTTTTCTTCTTCAACAAGCCGATGGTTGGTTGGATGAGATCTCTTTCCATCCGGTGTTGGGCATGCATTCAGCCCTTCGGCTGGTTAGTGCTACCTGAACCATCCGGTAAAAATACCATGCACTAGGGGAGTTCAGGAAGTGGGGTGGTTCCCAGTTAAAAACTTAGAACATTATTTGAAGAGGATGAGGGTTTTTTCTTCCGGAGTGTCATTTAACATGGAGCAAAATTTATATAGCTCCTAATTAAATTTAGTTTTCAAGTGGAACAATGGTTCGAAAGTAAAAGTACAAGTACTCAAATGGAAAGTTAAGTGTCTGGAGACGAACTAGAGTGTTTATTTCTTCAAATGGTGGACGAGTTAGAATAAATAAAAGGAAACAGACTTCAGACATTCTGTTTCAACATGGATGAATTCATTGGTGAGGTCCAGCCAAATCTTCAATTTTAAATATATTTTATTTCTCATTTTTTTTATCAAGCTATGATACATGCAAAAACTTTCAGAAAGGACTAAATACACTCAGACTCTATCTATTCCAGGGAATTGATTAATATTTTATTTTTTATGTAAAAATATTAATTCTATTGATTTTTTTTGTTTTGTTTTTGTTTCTCAACAATACCATTTTTTTTGTCTTACTCAAAACTATATATTCTATAAAAGTTTAGCCTATACATATATTATTTTCTTTCACTCTATTATTATATATATATTAAAACTCCTAAATTGAATCCTGTTCAGAGATTGTTCATTTAATTGTTTAACTTTGTTTAAGAATTTATGTAATACCATATATTTTATTTTGTCATATTAGCCTTATATTTATTCGGATATCCTTAGGTAGGTTTGGGATGTAGTAAAAGGGAAACAATAATGATAATAATAATAACCCACAAAAGTTTCAACAATTGTTTTTTTTATTGTAATCTCAATTAGTACATTTTTGTTTTTTAATGATCCATTGTATTTAAATTGCTATTTTTTATTTTTTTTATTTTAAGTACTCTCAACTCTTGTGGAAGCCTACAACACACCATTGTAACATTGACATTGTAATATCTAGGTAAAAGTTCCCGAGCACACCCAGTGGTCTCGAGCATTTAGAGTCGTCGTGCATTTGTTCAAATTAGTCGAGCTAAAGTTTATTTATATTTATTGTTTTTTTTATTATTATTATTATTTCTCCTAGTTTCCAGGAGTGGCGCCCAACACAAAAAATTTTATTAATCTCGACGTTACCCTTTATGTTGATAAGACACAATTAGGACATTTTATATTAGAGTTTATTATCATTATTGTTTCCCTTTTACTACATCCCAAACCTACCTAAGGATATCCGAATAAATATAAGGCTAATATGACAAAATAAAATATATGGTATTACATAAATTCTTAAACAAAGTTAAACAATTAAATGAACAATCTCTGAACAGGATTCAATTTAGGAGTTTTAATATATATATAATAATAGAGTGAAAGAAAATAATATATGTATAGGCTAAACTTTTATAGAATATATAGTTTTGAGTAAGACAAAAAAAATGGTATTGTTGAGGAACAAAAACAAAACAAAAAAAATCAATAGAATTAATATTTTTACATAAAAAATAAAATATTAATCAATTCCCTGGAATAGATAGAGTCTGAGTGTATTTAGTCCTTTCTGAAAGTTTTTGCATGTATCATAGCTTGATAAAAAAAATGAGAAATAAAATATATTTAAAATTGAAGATTTGGCTGGACCTCACCAATGAATTCATCCATGTTGAAACAGAATGTCTGAAGTCTGTTTCCTTTTATTTATTCTAACTCGTCCACCATTTGAAGAAATAAACACTCTAGTTCGTCTCCAGACACTTAACTTTCCATTTGAGTGCTTGTACTTTTACTTTCGAACCATTGTTCCACTTGAAAACTAAATTTAATTAGGAGCTATATAAATTTTGCTCCATGTTAAATGACACTCCGGAAGAAAAAACCCTCATCCTCTTCAAATAATGTTCTAAGTTTTTAAATTTAAAAACGTTCTATTCTCTACTAAGTCCAAAGAGAAAACTAATACATTAAAATAAAAGATAAAGTGTTGGCTATGAACTGTTTATAAAATAAAATACAAATTTAGTATCAAGATTTAAATATATGTCAGTGTTTCTTAAGAGAATTAAATGTTTATTTTAATCTGTCACAATTGAAATGCGCGCTAGTTTGGAACGTCTTCTTTTTCTCTTTTTTTTCTTACTACTTTTACAAGCACGAGACTCGCCACTCACTTGTTCATCATATCTGCGCATGCGTTAAAATAAATCATGGCTGACATTCAAAATAAATAGAAGAAGAGTCAACAGACCTCTTGGAAGGAAATTAATATGTTTAATAAAAGGTAAGTGTTCTACCTTATGTCAAAATTAATTGTTTAAATTATTTAAAACAGTGTTAGATGTTCTATATTCTGTCCTTTTAATTTATTTAAATGGATGTAAATAGTATTATTTGTCACGCCGGCGACACAGCGTGTTTCAAACGAAAATAAACTTGAAACTATTTACAAAGCTTGGGAAAAATATAAGGAAATAAATGGTAGGGTGGCAAATAACGTTACACTTTCCATCCGGTGTTGGGCATGCATTCAGCCCTTCGGCTGGTTAGTGCTACCTGAACCATCCGGTAAAAATACCATGCACTAGGGGAGTTCAGGAAGTGGGGTGGTTCCCAGTTGCCTCCCACGCTGAAATTTCTATGAGCGAGCGGGAAAGGGACTACAATTTTGCCTAGAAAGGTATTTTCACATAACTTCAGGGGTTCTTTTACATGCCACAGTTGACACGGGATACCAACATGACGGACCTACTTCCCCTTCAAAAGAGGTTGTGCTATGGATTTTTATCACTCAAGAAAAATACGTTGACCTTATCTGGGTTTGAACCCACAAACATATGGGACTGAGTCAAGCACTTTACCAGAAGACCACTGAGTTCAATCAAAATTTGTATCATGGATATGAAAATAAACCCAATGAAGGGTCCATAAAGTCGGTCGCCAATCTCTAGACTAGAAGAAAGGCGCATCTGTGTCGGCTAGTGCTCAATTAAATGTCCATCCCAGGTAACGCTAGTGTAGTAAGATGACTGTAAAACCACCACAAAGCCAAGTTATCTAAGAGACGGAAATAATCCGATTCTCCTGGGCTACGTAATAAAAGACATTGCCTCCAACCTCCTTTCTTAGATCTCATAATTTTCTCTTTAGCAGCCTCTTTTCATCATTGTCTTCCACTCCTCCGTTTGGAGCTGTCACCTAGAAGACGACACCAATAAATTAACATCGATTAAAGGATTTGTTGGAAACTGCAGATAGGACAAACCACTAATTATATCCACCCCGCAAGGCACTGACAAGCCATAGATGGTGGAGGTAAGGAGGCCTCACCTCTTATCCACAGTGAAAGACACTGACAGAGATAACAGAGGTAAGGATACTTAGGTTATACATCTTGTGAGGCACTGACAAGCCATGGATAACGTAGGAAAGGATACTTATATTATCTATTCTGTTAAGCACTGACTAACCGTGAATGGCAAATTACTTAGCTCACCTACATTCTGAAGCACTCACAAATCATGGATAGCAAAGGCAAGGATACTTGTACCCTGAATTTTGTTGGAAGAACGGTAGAGAAAATTCAAACATATTTATTTACGGCCAACATTGAAAACATTTCACCCGCCTCGGTGGCGTAGTTGGCTAAGGCACTGGTTAAGCCAGACTGCTGAGGACGGGGAGATCGATGTTCGAATCTCGGTCGGGAACGGATAGTAAGACGTGGTGCTATTATTATTATTACAATATTTTACTTTATTATTTGTGTTATTTTATAGGTATTGATGATATCTATTCAAAGTGACAGCTGCTGATAACATAACTTTATGTATGAATATATTAAAATTGTTTCAATTAACTTAAGTAACTAAATTCTACTGTTATCCTACCAAAATCATACTATAGCTCATCTTGCCTTCTAGGCACTGACAAGCCATGGATAGCAGAGGCAGATATACTTAGCTCATCTACCCTATGAAGCACTAACAAGCCATGGATATCAGAGGCAGATATACTTAGCTCATCTACCCTATGAAGCACTAACAAGCCATGGATATCAGAGGCAGATATACTTAGCTCATCTACCTATGAAGCACTAACAAGCCATGAATGGTAGAAAACAGCAGGACTCATTACATTTGTGAGGTCAAATCCCCTCACGTATATATTCAATGTACTGCCCCAAGATATGGGTGAGAAAGTTGGGGAGTTGAGCTCTGGTGCAGTCAAACCACCTTATAAGGGCCTTAGTTCAAATGTAGATTTGAATTAAAATTGTTGTCATTCTGGGACGCGAATCACGTTAGTTTGCTAATAATCCCCCAATTCTCCCTTTGCTAAGACGTCAATAAGAAAATAATATTGGCGCTATTAATATTCTTTTAACTTTGAAGAATGGTTGATGATTATTTAAATACATAAACTTGATGTGTTGAAAATTTGTCAATTATTGCCTCAACAAATTCAAAATAATCATAACAAAACCTCACCAGATGTATTATTCCGAGAGTTTGTGAAAGAGTTTGTAAAAGGCAGGGTGCACAAGATAAATATAATTAGCTAATGGTTCCAATCTATACAGATATAAATATAAACTTTGGTAATATTATCTCTGACACATCCTAGTTTAGTTGTTCCAAGGCTGCATCATCCATTAATGACGTCACTCTCTTCTCGGAGAGCTAGAGGGTGCTAATGGAACACGTCATTCCCCCCCTTCAATCCCTTGAATATGGACCAAGCTGTATCGGGGGTTGTTTTAATAACAGGATCAAACTAATTGGAATTCCCCTCTTTTAGACCCGCCTCGAATAATAAGACAACGTTTTAGACGAGACGTTTCAATAATAATCTGGTTTCAGCTCCAAAGGTTGGTATCCATGGGATGGGGTGTAATGTTCTCGAAGGTAAAATGGCGTTTTTAATGAGAGGTGAGCTCTAATATAGTCTATTCGCCATAGGAGTGTTGATAGCTGATAGCAGAAGGTGTAAAAACTGTGTGGGAATGAGATTTTGACTTCGGGAAATTTTTTGGTGGGAAATATCATTTTACCACGTGAACATGACGGGAAACTGGATTATTTATTTTTGATTTCTACTTAAGGCTCATATATATTTATTTTTCAATTAGATGAATTTAATCTAAGCTTAGCATTCCCATTCATTCCAATAAACATAAGTTGATGATAAAATTATAAGAAAAGGGCAATTAAACCCAGAATTGGGTCGAGAAAAGTGACAAAAACTCTGATTAAGTTGAAATTTAGAAGTCTTAGCAAAAAAAATCTGTATTCTTGTGAAATTTTTAAAGGAAAAAAATTAATATAAAATAAATATAAATATAAAATAAATACATATAAATGATTTATATTAATTTTTTTATAAATTGTAAGTCTTACAAATAAAAACAAAATAATGTTCTGTCTAAAAAGTGTTGAGTAAGGTTTTTATGTAAGCTAAAATAAATAAATCTTAAGTCCAATGCAACAATTGTAATTGTGTATTTTTAATCAAACATTTTTGGTATTATTATAAATAAATTCTAAATATATATTTTAAGATTAACAAAAAAAAGTTATTGAATAAAAAAAGTTCATCGCGTGAATTTTAATAACTAGTAATTAAACAATAAAACATAATGGTATTCAAAATAATCTAAATAAACAATAGTGACCCACAGTATTATCAATAAACATACCAAAAACAATTTTCAACGAAGCCATTGTGTCTATTTAACTCACGTTTTAGTTTCTAAACCTATCACCAAGAGCGCTGTTGGACTTCCTAGTTAACCCAACTATTATTATCTAAGACACAAAAGCAAATGGATGCCATTTCAAATAATAACATTAACGTAATATATGCGACTTGAAGCAAAATAAGTGTGGTGAACGTGTATTTCGTGTATAATTTAATATTTAAAATTCACTCTTATCATTATTTTTCGCCGAACATATGTTTTTCTTCCTTAAATCTAGTAAAGTAAAGTTATTTGATGGCGCTCAGTTGTGTTGACTAGGTACAATAGTTGTAAAATAAAAGCTGCTAAAAGTTTTGGTACTTATACATCTACTTAAAGGAAGATAAGATTAATTTAACTTTAATATAAATTAATAATATTGTTAATGAGCATTAACTACAAACGACACATTGTTAGACGATCCTTAATTATAACTTTTTTATATTAATTTTTCCTACCCGAGTTTCAAAAACTTCATGTTTACCGAATTTTTTCACGAAGTTTGGGATACCAAACAATACTACTTAAAATGAAAACATTATTTTTAAAAAAATGGTTCGTTGTGGAAGTTTTGACTGTCAAAAGTGACAACAAATCAACATATGGCCTTGCAGATCAAATGGTTTGGTGACTGGTAACTTTTCCTAACTGTCACATACACTCCTACAGTAGATGGGGTATGTGTCGGACAAAGATCAAAGTCACGTCTCGCAAATTGGGTATTAAAGCAGTGACACGTCTCCGTCACCAGCCAAGACTAGACGAGAGGTTGACACGCCTGACATTTATTCTCGAGACTGGAGTTCAAATCTTGTCCGCTGCACTGGGCGTGCTTGTACATTGTATGGAAACTCTTATTTACCAAAGCCACTGGCTTTGTGTGTTGTTTTTTGTATCACATATTAGCACCCTTGCAACTGGACCCGTGGTGTAGATGTCAGTGCACCTGGCCACGAGCCTAGGAGTCCCGGGTTCGATACTCGGCTGATAAATTAGGTATTTTTCCCTTGAGGGGAAATATCTCAACGGTACCTGGTGTGGATAATTAGACTTAAGTTATGTTAGGACTCACACCGGATCCACAACTCCATAATAGCCATCATCACATCATCTCATTGCTGGTACGACGTGTAGACAGCCTCCTGTGGTGTACCCTGGGCAATCTTCTGTACCCTAGGCAATGTTCTGTACCCTGGGCAATGTTCTGTACCCTGGGCAATGTTCTGTACGCTGGGCAATGTTCTGTATCCTGGGCAACGTTCTGTACCCTGGGAAATGTTCTGTACCCTGGGCAATGCTCTGTACCCTGGGCAATGTTCTGTACCCTGGGAAATGTTCTGTACCCTGGGCAATGTTCTGTACCCTGGGAAATGTTCTGTACCCTGGGCAATGTTCTGTACACTGGGCAATGTTCTGTACCCTGGGCAATGTTCTGTACGCTGGACAATGTTCTGTACACTGGACAATGTTCTGTACCCTGGGCAATGTTCTGTACGCTGGACAATGTTCTGTACCCTGGGCAATGTTCTGTACGCTGGGCAATGTTCTGTACCCTGGGCAATGTTCTGTACCCTGGGTAACTTTCTGTACTCTGGGCAATGTTCTGTACCCTGGGCAATGTTCTGTACCCTGGGTAATGTTCTGTACCCTGGGCAATGTTCTGTACGCTGGGCATTGTTCTGTACCCTGGGCAATGTTCTGTACCCTGGGCAATTCTCTGTACCCTGGGCAATGTTCTGTACCCTGGGTAATGTTCTGTACGCTGGGCAATGTTCTGTACCATAGGCAATGTTCTGTACCCTGGGCAATGTTCTGTACCCTGGGTAATGTTCTGTACGCTGGGCAATGTTCTGTACCCTGGGCAATGTTCTGTACCCTGGGCAATGTTCTGTACCCTGGGAAACGTTCTGTACCCTGGGAAATGTTCTGTATCCTGGGCAATGCTCTGTACCCTGGGCAATGTTCTGTACCCTGGGCAATGTTCTGTACCCTGGACAATGCTCTGTACCCTGGGAAATGTTCTGTACCCTGGGCAATGTTCTGTACCCTGGGCAATGTTCTGTACCCTGGGCAATGTTCTGTACCCTGGGCAATGCTCTGTACCCTGGGCAATGTTCTGTACCCTGGGCAATGTTCTGTACCCTGGGTAATGTTCTGTACCCTGGGCAATGTTCTGTACCCTGGGCAATGTTCTGTACCCTGGGCAATGTTCTGTACCCTGGGCAATGCTCTGTACCCTGGGAAATGTTCTGTACCCTGGGCAATGTTCTGTACCCTGGGCAATGCTCTGTACCCTGGGAAATGTTCTGTACCATGGGAAATGTTCTGTACGCTGGGCAATGTCCTGTACGCTGGGCAATGTTCTGTACCCTGGGCAATGTTCTGTACCCTGGGAAATGTTCTGTACCCTGGGTAAAGTTCTGTACCCTGGGCAATGGATAAAAACTATACTTGCAGGATATCTGCCCCTAATGGGTTAGGATTGATGAAAGTAACATTAATAGTAAATGTACCAGCATTTCGATAGAGGGTGGATGGATTTTTTTTTAAATACTACATTTATTTATGAAAAGTTATCCTCTGTACACTTAGTCAAAATTTGAATTCACAAACTCCCCTTTGCCAAAAAACAAAATTACCCAAACTAAACGTTAGGTTCGTGTACCCACCGATTCTGGTTGTAAGTAATTTTACATCTCGAGGGTTCTATATTTGAGACGCGTTTCAGACGTTAAAAATCCCGCATTATATAACAAGTAGTTTGATATTTTACCATGTCGTTTTCAACCAAGCGTTGGGAAATTTATAAGCAGATTTCTGACTAGTTCGAAAATAATTAAACAACGTTTTACGTGGAAATTTGTACGTCTGAGGCTAGAAACTTAGATCTATCTTTCATCTATCTTAATAGGGTTACAACGGAAATTTTATAAATAATGTGGGGTTGTTTTATTGGGTTTTATGTAAGTTAACACATTTTTTAACTCTTTAAACTTGTAAACTTTTTAACTAGTCAGAAATATCACCTAAATTTTGGCGAAAAATAATGTTTTAAAATATCAAACCACTTCATAACAATAATAATAATCCAGGATATCTAAACGTCTGCAACGCTTTTAAATGCTCTCCCACTTAGTACCCTTAAACACGTTTAGAATGAAACCGCTAAGGAGACTTTTCTTTTTAACTGCACCTGTAACATGATTATATGGAGATAATGTGTGTGGTTATGTTGGTTATATTCCCGCTGAGTCACTCAGGAAATTAGACATATCTTACCTTCTCCTTCCTTCCTTCCTCCTAAACCACCAGTCACCTTCCACTCACCATTCTGAGATGAAACAGGGAAGAGGACAACCCCATCCCATTCTAACTGGCATGAAGCCTGAATTCGCTTCCAGGCACAAGATGTTTTCTTTTGCATCTCGTTACATTTACTATCATCTGTGAGAGAACTTTGTACGCTTACTTTTGGGAAACACTGTTGTCATTCTCTTGTTTCCTCGTGGTTATTCTTCCCTACATTTACGACAAATTGTGCAACTCCGAACTGTCGATGTTGCCAGAAGAATTGTCATAAAGTCACACGGTTTGGTAATAGTGCTCCAACTAACTATTATAAAATATTAATTTAATTAATGCTATGGTTTCATTTGTATTTCTTGTAAATTACGTTTTAAACAAAAAGCTTTATTAATGATTATATTAATATTTGGTGCACGTATATTATTTTTGCGCGAATATATGTTGAGTTATAAAATGTTGCGCACTATCTTCATAATTGGTGTGCTACCAAGAGAGAGAATTTATTATCCGGTCTAAGTTTATGTTGCATTATATTAATTGATTATTAATAATGAGTAAACTAGAGTTTTATGCATGAAGTTTGAAAGCATGTGAAATAAATTAAAGGAAATATGGTAAGTTATTAAAACTTTTAAACCTAAATAAAAGTCATGATTGTGACAAGGTTAATGTTTTTAAAAACCTATACCTTGAGTCCAAGGGATTATTTTTTCTTTTGTTTACCATTTATTGGCCCACCCATGTGGTATTGTTTAAAAATTGAGGCATTTCATGTAAGCATTTCGCCTAACCGGTGTAACAATTGAAAGCGAGGATATTTGGCAACAGTTAAACGAGGAAGACATAAGACCTGCAGTTCCCTGGAGGGGATATTCTATCATCAGGCCTCTAATTGGTCAGTTGTCAGATGCTTAATTTACACCTGAGCTCGTAAAATTCACAATACAAGTTTCGGTTTACTAGTAGGTAGGGCTGTACAAAGTTGGCTCTTTTTATTTTATTGAAGCGAAGCCGAATCAAACATATTAAATATTCCCTAAGTCGAATCGTAGCTCGAATCATTTTGTATAATTTTATGCTGGAAAAAATTATAGTGTACATGTTTATATAAGACTTTATAGACACTTAACATCGTTTGGATAAGGTTTAATTTTAAAATTGTTTAAAATATTTCATTCTGGTAAGTCAAATTACTATCACGACATGCATTTCAATTACTTCAGATTATTTTCACATGACTATGAATGTGTAGTAACAATAACACTAACCGCTCAGCATGGCAATAGTTGAGCATAGATTAGTGTTTTAGGTCTCAACATTTTTACTGACGAAGCTTCGTAGTGGTCGAAATGGATATATTATTTTAAAGTAAAGTCATGTTTTTTAAGCTTCGTACACCCCTATTAGTAACACTTAATGGGAAATGGAAGGGAACACGAGTTAAGGTAAGTATTTTTGCAATGTTTATAAAAAAAACCTTTTCCGCTAAAATTGATAAAATATTGCTCTAGTGATATACAGGGTGTATTTTAATTGGTGTAAGATATTGTAAGGGTGTATTCCCATCGACCAAGCACTAAGAAAAGAACATGTAAACATGACACTGGAAACACAGTTTTAGAGTTTTAAAATACTTCCTCAAAGATGGATTGGTCGTGGAGGGGGGAGATCCGTTGAATGGTCTGCCTGGTCAGCAGATTTGAACCCGATGGGTTTCTGTCTCTGTGGACATTTAAAGTCCATTGTTTTTTCAACTTCTGTGCCTGATGTTGAGGTTTTAAGAGAATGTATCTTAAATGGATGTGAGTAAACACGTAGCACCTAATGTGTATTCAACAGAGTACAACAAAGTATGGAACGCAGGCTAAGAGGGTGAATTGAAGCAGGCAGGACATCGTTTTGAATATTTTTCTAAAAAAACGTTCATTCTTGTGTATGTGTGTTTTTTTGTGTCTTTTTAACTATGTCTTGTTTAGTTGCATTACTTCTTCGGTTGGACTGCTTATTAATTGAACAAAAAATAAAAAAATTCCTCCTACCACATAAACTAAGTGATTCTAGACCAATATTTATATTAACTTTTTTTTTTAATGTTTCATGGATAGGAATAATCTCCTAGAGTATTTGACACTAATTAAAATACACCCTGTATATGGTTTAATATTCTACGCTAACTAATCACAACAGCTTTTGAATATTTGTCAAAATAACAGTAAAAATTGTGGTGCTACGACCTTATTGTGTCGACGCTCCGTAAGACTTCAACAACAACAACAACAACAATAATAATAATAATAATAATAATAATAATAATAATAATAATAATAATAATAATAATAACAGTGGCTTTTGAACAGGAACTTTTCAAAAAGGAAGAGAACTGTCCTATTCAAATTCCAAAATGCCCATGGAAGATATTCAATAGTTGTGTTTAAAATTAAAGTAAACTTTACTGAAGTATCATTTTATAAATTTATCCAAAAATACTGATCTTAACCTGCGTTCAACTTCCGCCCCACGTTAACACCCAAAGTAGGGTCAATACTATCAAGTCTACCCAACACCCCCCCCCTCCATCTGCCTTGCCCCCTCCATACCCTCTTATCGATGCCATCAATCTTACACACCAGATTGTCTCTACCAGCCACGATCTGAACCGATGACTATCGAATAGAAGAAATAAGTTTAACCAATTTCAGCTTTAAAAAACCATAAAAATAAATTGAAAACTTTTATTATTTTATTTTATTTTATTTTATTTATGGATCTAAGGGGTAGAGGGCTGTACTTGGTTAAATGAGACCAAAGACGATTCTAAGGATTTAATGAGAGCTTCATTAGAAAGGTCCTTAAGTGTGGAGGGGGAGGGGTCTCGCTAATGACGACCGCTGTTACTAAGTAATGAGGCCAGCTGTGACACAAAGTCCAAACAACTTTCCTAGAAGCGACCACAAAAACCGACGAATTCGATTCCACCCAGGGAAAGTACTTTTAAGTCGATTGTATTTTAATTTGTTTTGAATAGGTAATAATCTCAATAAAAATCAATTAGCAGGTTGGACGTGATAAAAAATTGTGACATTTTATCTTACTGTCATCATTATTTGAGTATTAATTTATGAACAATTGTTAAAACTACATTTCAAAATTATTCAATGAGAAAGATTGAATCTTGTTCAAATTGCAATGGTATAGGCTTGTATTAGCGTAGATTTACTTAACCTATTTATCTAAGTATCATTATATAACTTTAGTGTTAGGCCAGAACCAAATATACAAACGTTTCATTTTGTAAATACTAATGTAAAAGATCTGTAAGATTCCGTGGCGTCAGTCCACAATCGAGCCATACTGACAGAGCGGCCGCCGTCTGTTGGCTAATATAGTTCCAACGTATGTTGATAAGGGTGTCATGTGGTCAGCACAATTAACCCTCCAGCCGTTAATCTCTGTTTTCTAGACTGAGCCGCTACTTTTCATTGAAGTAGCTCCTCATTTGTCCTCACGAGGCCGAGTTGACCCCGTTCCAGATACACTACTTCACAGAAAATCCAGAAGTGCCGGGAATCAAACCCGAGACCTCTGGCCCTGTAGCCAGGAACAATGAATGTCCATAAACATTTGCTGAATATACTATACGGATAGCCCTAATGGGTAGTAAGACACACATGAAAAAATAGATGAATATAAAATGGTTGTTTTCATTTATTAAATATTTACATTTGACAGGAAGAACAGTAGTTGAAAGCTACAAATCTACTAAAACCAATTTCATGTATATTCATATGTCAAGTAATTTAATATTCAGGTGATAATGTCCATAGATATTCATCATCCTCATAATCATCATCATCATCATCATCATCAACTGTTTCCAACCTGTGACTAGGATTGTTTGGTAAAATACCTCCTTTCCCGCTCTATCCTTCCACCATTCTTCCTAGTTTCATCACTTCCATTATTTCTAGTTTAATCGCCTACATTATCCTCCTCTCACTTACACACTTTCTGTTATCTGCTCTTACCATCTATTTCTTGGTCTTTCTCGCGATCTTTTTCATATAGACTTAATCTCCATCATTCTTTTTGGTATTCTCTTCTTTTCTATTCTAATAACGTGTCCATACCAGCTCAGTCTTGCTCTCTCTACTATCTCATGTACTCGCTTTACTCCCACTCTTTCCCAGATAACTTCATTCCTAATCTTGTTTCTCCTCGTGATAGTTAGCATGGTCTTCACAAACTTTCCATGGCCTACACATTCCTAGTCTCTCTTACATTCAATGTCTATGTTTCTGCTGCATATGTGACTATGTGTACAAAGAACGTCCCATACAACACCTCCTTACACTTCAAGGGGACTTCTCATCTCCATAGAAGGTTTCCTACACACCTATAGAACATCTTCTCCTGCAGCCCTCTTATTAGATCCTTTCTACTCCCACCCTTCACCTCAACCACGCTTCCAATGTATTTTACACTCTTCACTTTTCTCAGCTCTACTCCATCCAACCTTTTAGCTTTACTAGGCCTTATCCTCTTCCTTGTAATTACCATCATTTCACATTTCTTTGTGCTAAATTTCATTCCACACTCTTTCTCTTCCTCATTTTATTCATGTAGCTGTTTCTGTACTTCCTATTCCTTCTCCCAGCATGCCATCAAGTCATCAACGAACATCATGACTTTCATTCATTCCTTTCTGAGTTTCTTTGCCGCTTTATTCATGAACATTTCCAATAACGTTACAAATAATAGTGGTAAGAGGTCACTCCCCTGATTCACTCTATTTTTTATTTGGAACCACCCCTTCTCCGTCTTAACACAACCCATGTTGATCTTATAAATACTCTTCACTCTAACTACAGCTCCTTCTTCCACTCCAGCCCCCTCCATCGCTTTCCAAACTTAATTTATATCTACACTATCATATGCCTTGTACACATATATGAATACCTTTAGCAAGTCCTCCCCAAATTTATTTCTAATTTCTATCAGCTGTTGTATAGCTAAGATCAAGTATATTGTAGTCCTTTGTTCCCTAAATCCGTGCTGTTCCTCTCTCCACCTTCCTTTTATTTTATTTTTCATCCTCTTTTCCCGTATACTCTCATATATTTGTGTACAGTGGCACATCAGCGATATTCCCCTATAATTTTTACACCACTTTCTCTATCCTTTCTTAAAAATCGGTACTATAATTTCTTCTTCCAGTCGCCCGGTACCTTATTCTCCCTCCATACCACTCTCAGCATCCATGTATAACCATTGTATTCCCGCTTCTCCTGCAGTTCTCATCATTTCCACAGTCGGTTCGTCCACACCTGGTGCTTTTTCTTGTTTTATCCTCTTTAATGCGTCCTCCACCTTTTCTATGTAGGACACATTTCCTCTTCTTCTGCTAGTTCTTCTTGCACCTCTGCTTCATTAAAATCACTTTACTCTTCGTGTTGAACTTCTTCTCAAAATATTTCATCCATAGGTTTTTTTATTCTCCTTTATTCATAGTTCTTCCTTCTTCACCCATCATTCTAGCTTTTTGTCTTTTCTCTCTCCGGGATTTTCCAGCTGACTTTATGGCACCTTCTTACTTCCTTTTACATCTTTTTCCAGCATCTTTGTCCATTTTTGCACCCAATCCTTCCTTGATAGATGGCATCATATAAAAACAATATAACCACGTCTTACTACCCTTTTGGCCTACTCACATATATAACTCAGTACACTCTAGTGGGATTTGAACTCCAACCTACTCGTCACTGGTAAGCAAGACTAAATAATTTTGACATTTAGATATGTTTCCACCGACGCTGGTTGATACCTATAAAATAATACTAATATCATAGTAAAATACCATCAATGCTGGTCGCTAGATAAACTTGTATTTTCTAAAAGGTTCTACCCACAATGTTCTTAGTGTAGTATACATGTACATAAGGCTGTTTTCAATCATATAAACTACGAGGAAATGGATGAACATATTTTGACGTTTTAAAAGTCGGGATGCAAGGAAAAATAGTAATTTCCAACGATAATCTGATTTTCCCAGAGAATGTTCAGCTTTTAATTCTTTGTTTACATCACCCTGATGTGTGTATGATTGTACGGTACATCGGTAAATAAATTAATTTTCTTCTAGGGTTAAATTTAATAACTCAATTTTTACGCTGCATGGTGCAACAAAGAGTTTTTAAATTCACATCGCGGTGTGATGGAGAAAAATATACGTCCTACTTAAAATTAAACATTGAAAGGCGAAAGCCCAAAATCTATAAAAGTGGGCCCTCATTCTATAGAACTTTTACCAATAAATAAATTAATACACCCTAGCACAATAATCTGCAGCCATTGGTGTGAACGATCCACTAGTTTTGTTTTATTTTGTAAAGGACATAAAAATATGAAAACAAACAGAATTTTGAAATTAGTTCTCCTCAGAACAACTAAATTAATCATGTACAAAGGTTTTTACTATGATGATTTTATCAGAATAGTATTTATAGAGCTAATAAAAAAATAATAGTGATAGCACATGTAGCTTAACTAATAATTACAGAGTATGGGTGAATACAAAATACAATGGAAGCGGTAAGGTAAATTGAAAATGGTACTGTCAATCAAAAACGTGTTTTATAATTTATAGTTAAAAGTGCTTTAAACAACATTACAAGGCAATAATATCACAAAATAAACATATTAAAAGCTGTATGATTATACTACTATAAAGCCACATGGCTGACTCACTCAGTCACTGACATTAATGTTTACCCACTTCCAAATGAGCTAGGAAATTGAAATTTGGCAAACTTATAGCTTCTAGCCTATAACCGACGAGAAAATTCCAAAAAGTAAAAAAAAAAGTATCCAGAAAAAAATTCAAAACGGCGGAGCAACTTTAAAGTCGGTGCGGACCTTTTTTTTGGAGGTCTCTTGTGGCTAAACGGTAAGACCTATCAAAAAACTGATTGCACCAGCAGCTACGGATTTGGCTAGATCCACAAGTTTGGTCCTATTACTTTTTGTCTGATCTTCATCGGTTATACTTTTAGATTTTGGGTACATTCTGCACATTTACCCCACATTTTTTAATTTCAAAACAACTCTGGAATTACACTAGTTTACATTCACTCGCAAAGAAAACTCACTGGGGGTTTCGAACAAAGTGAGTTTAATATAAAACAAAAAAAAACTTTTAAAATGTAATTAAATAATAGAGGCTAGATATTTTTGACCACCGCACTCTTTTAGTTCAAAAAATAAATACCAACGTATGGTTTCAAATGCTTGGGATTGAAACACACGTCCTTATGATTTAAGAGTGTTCCAATGAAGATCAGTAAGTGTCTCTCTCTTAATAGGCTGAATTGTCAAAGACGGGGAGATTGGAGTTCAAATACTGGTCGGGTGGGCTGAGGACGTATTCTCTTAAATCGTTTTCCACTCAACTTCTACACAAATTAGGATGCATTTCCTCTCATTTTATCGTTCTCATTACTACATCATTAACGTAATTAGTATATGGTCTATGCCTATAAACCAATGGGTAGTGAGCCGTAGTGAGTCGTCAGGATAGTCAGGATAAACTCAGATATGCCTAAAGGTTTTGAAAAAGGAGTAAAAACATCGCTTTACATAAAACAGATGTAAAATTAAATATTCAATGGTCATTTTTTATAAGCGTAGTGACATTTTGGCAAGCGCGCAAAGCGTTTTGGCAGGACAAGCTTATACCTCTCAGCTTAACGCACTCGTAGGATCAGGCCTGCGGGGAGCTAGGAGGGTAATGCGCGCGCAACTGTTCATCTCAGTCACTGAAGGCGACCAGTAAAGCCGGCTATCCCCGACTCGTGAGTCTGAACATTGAGAGTGTTTTTCAAAAGTTTATTTCAGTGTAGATTAGTTTAGTTATATGATTGTGGAATGTTATTAATTTTATTGAGCTGTTTTAAATTTAGTATTATAATATAATTATATCAGTAATGTTTTAGGACTTAGTGTATGTACCGTAGAAAAAAAATGGGAGACACTGTAGACAACAGCAATGATTCTTTCGATTCAGTTTTTTATTTTTTGCTAAATAATTTTACTGAGGCTTTGTTTTTTGAACGAAAAGTGCATTTAAAAGGAAAAAGAGCAGAACCAAAATTAGATATTTTACAGAAGCTAAAAAATAAATAAATTTTATTATTATTAGTAGTAGTAGTAGTAGTAGTAGTAGTAGTAGTAGTAGTATAGTAGTAGCAGTAGTAGTAGTAGTAGTAGTAGTAGTAGTATAGTGGTAGTAGTAGTAGTAGTAGTAGTAGTAGTAGTAGTAGTAGTAGTAGTAGTAGTAGTAGTAGTAGTATGCCAGTGGGTATTATATTATATAGCTTCATAAAAATCCCAGTTTTGACATCGTTAAATGTGCCCTTTTATGAGTGTTAGTGACTCAGCTTACCCAAAACTATCATCAGGCCTCGCCACTGAGTGAGACTTGACTAAAAATACACAGAAGAGCACATGGCTTGCAAAATAATAAATACAATATATTTGTGTACCAGAGATTATAATTTTTTTTAATCTGTTAATAAATAATAATAAAAAGAAAAGTGAGAAGAGAAATTATTCGAAAGTAATAACTATTTAATGAAGAGTCCAAAATAAGCAATCGTAAAGTAAAGTGATAAGGGTGTTCTTGAAATATTTATCTAATTTTTGTTTTTATTTTAATATAATATAAAAATAAAATCCTATAAATTTATAACTAGCACTGATTATACAAAGACCGGGTGGAATGTGTTTCTAATAGTTAATGATAGAAAATATGTGTGTTTTCGAAAGTAATGAGTGGGCACGAGAATGCCCACATGTTCAAGGGCAGATTGACAATAAATTGCGTTATTAAAAATGTTAAAAAGCAAATGGTGTGGGAATAATAATAATAACAAATTGGCTAGAGTTTTAATCCTTCAGACATATTTTGTTTGTATTCATTTGAAGATTAATACAAGCCTCAGTTTTGGTCAAGACTGTTGAAACGTTGTTATCAGGACATTCACTAAACATCTTTAAGAGACCTTGAATCGAGTTCTAGTAGAGGTAGTACGTTTATACCAAGAAAAATGAAATATTTATCTAATAGCTAGGAAAAAGAAGGGTAAAATAATGATGAAGTGATGAGTGGAGAATTACCCTGGGCACGGGACGAATTCTGGATAGCTCAGTAGTAAGAGCATTGGCGTACTAAGCCAAAGATCCCGGCTTCGATTCCCGTGTCCAGGTGTCATTTTTCAATTTTCAGAATAAAAAGAAGTGTATTTTGAAGGAAAAATACCCGCATTATTGCTAAAGAAGCAAGATAGTTGCAATCTCGGTCGGGTTTACTGAGGGTTTTTTTTTCAAAATAATTTTCCATTTCCCCTCCACGAAAATCTGGGTACACTTCCTTTATTTATAACCTTCCTAATCCCTAAATCCATTAGCGTAATTAGTTAATAAGCGTATAAATCAAATGTGTAGTAAGACGCGGTACTAAAAAAAACCTATTCTACATTCTACCTTCCTCATCACTGAACAATTATATTAATAAAAATGCGTATATCACGAGCGGGTATGAAATATGTTGGTTAAGAAACCTGGTGCTGAATGAAACTTTTTTTTTTAATAATCCCCCCTCAACTCATAAAATGTAATAAATTCTTTAAATAACATAATCAGGAAGGCATTTGAACAATCAAGTAATATATTTTGGTATCAGTCATATGAAAATAGGCTCGTGCACACCCTGTATATTGTGTTCGTGCAAACACAAAACCTCCTCCTAGACCATTTTCAGAGTTATTAAATTTAATCTGCATCCCCCCTCAAACCCCATTATTCCATAATAACACCCTGGTCTATGTAAGTAACATAATAACTCTTTCTCTCTTTGACTCACTCCGATAATTCCAGCGGTTTAAACTCTCCGCACACACAATAATAAGTGGGTTTGAAAGTCACGTGACAGATTAGAGACATAAAGCAGATGTAGAGAAGTGTGAATAACAGCTCACCTGACATACAACTACACACTAATACCTCCAGTGTACACTCTGTTGTGATACAGCCTAGACCTGGTGATACTAGATAGCAATACTGATACACACTAATACAGTGTCTGTACAGTCTGTTGTGATACAACCTAGACCTGGTGATACTAGATAGCAATACAGCTACACACTAATACCTCCAGTGTACACTCTGTTGTAATACAGCCTAGACCTGGTGATACTAGATAGCAATACTGATACACACTAATACCTCCAGTGTACACTCTGTTGTGATACAGCCTAGACCTGGTGATACTAGATAGCAATACTGATACACACTAATACCTCCAGTGTACACTCTGTTGTGATACAACCTAGACCTGGTGATACTAGATAGCAATACTGATACACACTAATACCTCCAGTGTACACTCTGTTGTAATACAGCCTAGACCTGGTGATACTAGATAGCAATACTGATACACACTAATACCTCCAGTGTACACTCTGTTGTGATACAGCCTAGACCTGGTGATACTAGATAGCAATACTGATACACACTAATAGAGTCTCTGTACAGTCTGTTGTGATACAACCTAGACCTGGTGATACTAGATAGCAATACTGATACACACTAATACCTCCAGTGTACAGTCTGTTGTGATACAGCCTAGACCTGGTGATACTAAATAGCAATACTGATACACACTAATACAGTGTCTGTACAGTCTGTTGTGATACAACCTAGACCTGGTGATACTAGATAGCAATACTGATACACACTAATACCTCCAGTGTACACTCTGTTGTAATACAGCCTAGACCTGGTGATACTAGATAGCAATACTGATACACACTAATACCTCCAGTGTACACTCTGTTGTGATACAGCCTAGACCTGGTGATACTAGATAGCTTGCCTGATACACACTAATACCTCCAGTGTACAGTCTGTTGTGATACAGTCTAGACCTGGTGATACTAGATAGCAATACTGATACACACTAATACCTCCAGTGTACAGTCTGTTGTGATACAGTCTAGGCCTGGTGATACTAGATAGCAATACTGATACACACTAATACCTCCAGTGTACAGTCTGTTGTGATACAGCCTAGACCTGGTGATACTAGATAGCAATACTGATACACACTAATACCTCCATTGTACACTCTGTTGTAATACAGCCTAGACCTGGTGATACTAGATAGCAATACTGATACACACTAATACCTCCAGTGTACACTCTGTTGTGATACAACCTAGACCTGGTGATACTAGATAGCAATACTGATACACACTAATACCTCCAGTGTACAGTCTGTTGTAATACAGCCTAGACCTGGTGATACTAGATAGCAATACTGATACACACTAATACCTCCAGTGTACACTCTGTTGTGATACAACCTAGACCTGGTGATACTAGATAGCAATACTGATACACACTAATACCTCCAGTGTACAGTCTGTTGTAATACAGCCTAGATCTGGTGATACTAGATAGAAATACTGATACACACTAATACCTCCAGTGTACACTCCGTTGTGATACAGCCTAGACCTGGTGATACTAGATAGCAATACTGATACACACTAATACCTCCAGTGTACACTCTGTTGTGATACAGCCTAGACCTGGTGATACTAGATAGCAATACTGATACACACTAATACCTCCAGTGTACACTCTGTTGTGATACAGCCTAGACCTGGTGATACTAGATAGCAATACTGATACACACTAATACCTCCAGTGTACAGTCTGTTGTGATACAGCCTAGATCCTGGTGATACTAGATAGCAATACTGATACACACTAATACCTCCAGTGTACAATCTGTTGTGATACAGCCTAGACCTGGTGATACTAGATAGCAATACTGATACACACTAATACCTCCAGTGTACAGTCTGTTGTGATACAGCCTAGACTGGTGATACTAGATAGCAATGCTGATACACACTAATACCTCCAGTGTACATCTGTTGTGATACAGCCTAGACCTGGTGATACTAGATAGCATTACTGATACACACTAATACCTCCAGTGTACACTCTGTTGTGATACAGCCTAGACCTGGTGATACTAGATAGCAATACTGATACACACTAATACCTCCAGTGTACACTCTGTTGTGATACAAGCCTAGACCTGGTGATACTAGATAGCAATACTGATACACACTAATACCTCCAGTGTACAGTCTGTTGTGATACAGCCTAGATCTGGTGATACTAGATAGCAATACTGATACACACTAATACCTCCAGTGTACACTCTGTTGTAATACAGCCTAGACCTGGTGATACTAGATAGCAATACTGATACACACTAATACCTCCAGTGTACAGTCTGTTGTGATACAGCCTAGACCTGGTGATACTAGATAGCAATACTGATACACCACTAATACCTCCAGTGTACACTCTGTTGTGATACAGCCTAGACCTGGTGATACTAGATAGCAATACTGATACACACTAATACCTCCAGTGTACAGTCTGTTGTGATACAGCCTAGATCTGGTGATACTAGATAGCTTGCCTGATACACACTAATACCTCCAGTGTACAGTCTGTTGTGATACAGCCTAGATCTGGTGATACTAGATAGCAATACAACTACACACTAGTACCTCCAGTGTACAGTCTGTTGTGATACAGCCTAGACCTGGTGATACTAGATAGCAATACTGATACACACTACCACACTAAGGACCGTGTATATGATTGACATTTGGAAGTCAGACAATCTTTCATTCAACTTGAATTACTTGTTTACTTCCTCCTACTTATCTTATTCTGTTTTTCCATACACACCGTGATTAGTTTTAGTTCCTCTCTATGTCCATAGACAGAATTTATCTAATTTCTTTAATATCTTAACTTAAATCTATTTATCTTTAATATTTAAACAGAACAGTCACATGAATAGACCAAATAACTTAAGTTTTCACAAAAGACAAATTAAATATATTTTTTTTAATATTTCTTTTATTTGAAGTATTTAACGTGCACCTTTTGAACCTATTGATGATATCAGCATAAACTTATAAAGTATCTTAAGTCTAAATCAGACACAACATCCATCCCCCGACCCTTACTTCATCACTCTGAAAGGAGAAACCCACACTTCACCAATGACATTTTTTTCGGCCATGCTGGTAATCTAACCCGTGACTTTTAGCTGTGTAAACAGACACGCTATAGACTGAGCTAAAGTATCGGGTAACGGAAGTATAAAATGTACTATACTAATCAGTATTTGTGACACATGACCGTTTTTATACCTAATTATAGTTAAGAATTTGAGTGCTTTGTCCATAAATACCACTGGAAAATTTGCTGAGTAAAAGTGAACAACACGTAAAGGATGTAAATAAATGTGTTTTACAAACATGTAGGGATTTTAGTAACTTAATAAGATACCTTTGTTTTGGAAGATGATGTTTATGACCGTATATTATAGTGAATATGAGTATATTTTTGTATTCTCTACAAAACCTCTACGTTGATAAAACATTAATTAAAACCCTTTATTAATATGGAGGATAATACCTATACTTCGTGAACCTCAGGGCCTTGGGTCAAAGTGCTCGCATCAGAACTCGAAGTTTGTGGGTTTAAATCCAGCCAAGGTTAACGGATTTTTACTGAGCGATAAAAATCCGTAGCACAACTTCCTTCGGAGGGGAAGTAAAGCCGTCGGTCCCATGTCGACTGTGGCATGTTTAAGAACCCTGGAAGCTATTTGAAGATACCTTTCCCGACAAAACTAGTAGGTTCTTTTTCGCTTACTCCTATAAATCCATTGTGTAAAAAAGCTCAATGGTGTCAGCCCACAAGCGAGCTATACTGACCATGTGGTCGCCGCGTTTCGTCGAAGATAGTACCAACATTTGCGGATAGCAGGTGTCATCTGGTTAGCACAACGAACCCTCCAGCCTTTAATCTCAGCTTTCTAGACAGGAGCCGCTAAGTCTTTATTCAAGTATCTCCTCAATTGTCCTCACGAAACTGAGTTAACCTCGTTTCAGACCCCCTGATTCACAGAAAAATCTTAAATAGCCGGAGATCGAGCCCAGGACCTTTGGATCTCTATCTTGGAACTTGGACCACTATATCACAGAGACGGTAAATCTAGTACGGGAAGCAACGGGAAACTACCGCACATTCAGGACTACCCTAGGACATGCGCTTTCTCCCATACGGGGCGGGCAGCACTGATCGTCCGAAGGGCTGAGTGCATGCCCAGCTCCAAAGGGGTGAAAAGCACATCAGGACAAACCTAGGGGTTGAAGACTCATACAGAAATATTATTTCTTCTTCGTGACGGGTAAGCAGCCTCATCAGCATTTCCAGGCAGCATCTAACGAGTATTATATAAATAGATACATTTTGTAGGTTTCTGTATTCTTTTTTTAAGCATATGGCAGCTTTTTACTGGGAAAAATATATAGAGTATTCGGAAACTCAACACCCAAACTGCACATATTGTTTGTAATCTGTAAGCTGTAATCAAAGTTTCGGCGTACAGCGCTTGGAGACCTCAGTTATTAGTGAGGACAATTTAGTAGCAATATTTGCATTTACAGCGGGAAATGTGCGAGTTATCCCAAATACCTTCAAACGGATACATCAGTCACTTCCGCGTAGAATGAGGTCTTCAGCAAGGTTGGGGTGGTCATTTCGAGCAACTACTGTGATGAAGGACCGTCAATGATGACACTGACAATGTATTCCCACTTCTAGATGGACTGGTGTGCTGTTTACTAATAATTGTGGTGTGGACTGCTGCTGTGATCCAAGACGTTGAGGTGTGCAGTGCCATAACCTAATTCCTATGCAACTTGTTGTACACGCATGCTTGCACATCTTTGCTCTTCAGGCGCTGTGCGCTGAAACTTTGAACACAATAAATTTTAATGGCATTAGCTCACTTTGCCGAATGTAAGTGTATGAGGATTTTGTCATTCTTTTGGTTCAAACAAACAATATGTTCAGTTTGTACTTAGAATTTCCGGACACCCTGTATTGTATTCAGTACGGTCTCCAGTGAGTGTAAACTTTTAGCGACTCTGATTGCACAGGTTGCCCAGAGTACACCTATGGAAACTGTCTACATGTCGTACCCGCAATAAGATGATGTGATGATAGTGATTATCAAGGTATGGAGCCAGGTGTGTTCTTAAACCTAATTTAGGACTAAAGAACCAAACCCTGGTGACCGTTGAGATGATTACACTTTCAGGAAAATTGACCATGCTGCCAGCTGGGAGTCGAACCCGACACCCCAAGGTTCGTAGCTAGATGCACTAACCACTATACCACGGGGATGGTTAGGATTTTGGTAGGATGGATCTTTAGAAAATATAAATGTATATTTTTGCGATCAACAATATTCGTATTAGTGTTATTTTTTAGGTACTAATATTATTTATCAAAATTGACAGCTTAGCTTACATAACTTGGTATGTGAACACATGAAAGTGGTTTTAAGCTTTATTAAAGTTTGTAACCTTCAGCTATGGTCCTTTCTAGCAGAATACTTCATTAATGCTACGTGGAACAGTATAAACTTTACCTCGTATTTAATATCATCGTTATCACTAACTTGTTTGTTTATCACGTACATGGTCTTGTTGTTTACACAGTGTTTGGTTTGTTTAGAACAAAATATCTACATGTATGCACATTGTACCTATATCCTATGACCCCATAAGTAGGGGATGAAAAGTGTTATTTTATGGGTACATTCTTCTAGCGTGGTACGAGGAAATGGATTATATAGGGGTGAAATAATAGGCGGCCTTTTCATTAAAACGGTGTAATTATTCCCACCTTTCGTGTAGAATTAGGTGAACACTCCTTTTTTTCTCTCACAAATAAATTAACTAGAATTAACGGGTCTTACCTTGGGAAAGAGCGTTAAGGCACTGACCTTAATTGCCAAGTTCATAGCCCTCGTGCGGTCGCGTGTTTACAACCCAGTTGTAGACCTCCCCTGGAGCTTTATCAGTCAAGGCTATAGTTGTACAATTGTAAATTAATTCGCAAAGTCTATTATGTAAACAAAACTACATAGTAATTGATTAATTATGATAGCGGGTGGACACACATCTGTCGACACGCGGGTGATTGAGAAGGAGGCATGGATCGAAACTCTAATCCCGGCTAGATGTATAGAGGGTGGCTCTTCCTAAATGGTTCTCCGTTATCTCTCCATGGAAATACATATACTCTCATTTTACTATCCTAATACATACTTTATAGTGCAGTTAAATGTGAATAACCTAAACGGGTGATGATAAACATAAAAGGTAAATAATTTATTGTTAAAAATAAATTCACAAACGAAAGAAAAATGGAACAATTATATATAAAACCATTCCATTTGTTGATGAGAAGGATTGCCACGTGTTATTAATGAGTCTGTACTAAGTAAGTTTTAGTAAAAATTATTATATTTTGAGTGTGAGTTAATAAAGTTAAGCAAATAAAACAGGAGAGTAAAATAACTAGATGACTGGAATGGTGCGGGTAGATCGCTTGGAAAATTGATTAAAATGGATAAAGTAAAATGAGAATAGAGGAAAACAGAAACGACGCTGGACAAATAAAAAAGGATTGTGGAGACCAACCTTAAAATAGCAAACCCTCTGTTGAAAGCTTGATACCCGCTTGTAAGTGATCCATTATTCAACCTGAACATAAACATTGCATGCCTGAGATAGGAGAAGGGAGGATGTTCATGCTCCGCGGTCCGTGGCAACAATGTGGACATATTTACTGCAGATTGTCTTATTTCCTTTAAGGTCATTCTATGATCAAAACATTATCACACTATTTTAACAAGTGTGTAATTAAACCAGCAATTCATTGATTGCACGGCATTACAGTTCACCAGTTATAAAGAATCAAACTTGCTAATTTATGATTTCCCGTTCAATTTTCATTGTTATTATTATTATTATTATTATTAGCACCGCGTCTTACTACCCGTTTGGGTTACACTTACGCTAATGTGCAATGGTAGGGTGATTGAGAGATGAAATGGAGGACCTACAGTTTAACGTGGAATCCGAACACGGTAGAGGCCTGGCATTCCTCACATTCACAAGTTGTGAATTTTCATTGTTGAATAACCTTAAGGGCTTGTGGTCATAATGGAAGAAAATGAATAATTGTTTATTTGTGGGGAGTAAAAGAGGTATGTAATTTTACTCTTTTCTTAAATAAATATTTCAAATCAATTTAAAATAAAAAATGGTGCTTGTGGTAACATTTTATTTTTATTGTAAATTATTGTCAATGCTAAAAAGGCTAGTAGATTTCTTATACCTCAACTTAGTAGCCATCCGAATTATAAACATTTTAATCAAACTTATATTAAAGGAAATGCACCTGCATTTGTGTGAAGGTAGTATGGTACCTTTAGTAGCTACAACCATCTGGGATTCAAACTCCAACCCAAACACCCTATCTCTTCGCTACTCCCACCCATACCTCATGATCAATGATACGGGTAGGATGTTTAATAAAATTGTTGCAACATATGTTTAGTTTAATTAACATCTTAGTATTATTTTTAAATGAATGTGTATTTTAAAATTGTTATCAACGATGAGAGATACATTTTACTTGCTTTAGTTTTTCTTGCTGATTGTTTTTTTAATCAATATATATATATATATATATATATTATTCAATAATACGAACTTAAACAAGTATTGTGGGTTCATTGACGTGCATCCTCAAAAGTAACTTGAATGGAGCAAACGCCTATAAAGAAATACAAGAATATCGTGTTTTTTGTGTTTTTTTGTGTTTTTTTTAAGGCTCGCAAAAGAAAGTTAAGAGAACAGCCAGTATTTTTCTAATACAGCCCCTAAGAGGGTAGATAGACCCGGCGCATTACTTCGCCCTGGTGTTTGCATACAGACCACGGCGCTTTCCCCCTCTCCTTGAAACCCCAACTACAAACCAGCAGCAGTGACGTTTCACCACGACTTGCTGAATAATTCAAACATTGAGAGTCAGTCCTGGCTTTACAACAACCTGCAGATGAAATAGCGTTTATGTTTCCAGGCTGACATTGTGTGTGTGTGCTAGTCTAGCAATGAATGCCTCCAGGGAGCAGGCCCTCAGGTCAATTCTAACCAAGTACAGTAATATTCTGTATCCAGGAAACATTCTATACCAAGTCCTTTAAATAAATTAAACCACATAACCTTTTTATGCAACATGTGAATCCGAAGTCTATAGAACTCTTTGAAATAATAAATTAAAGCCGTGTCGAGATTTTGATAAATTGTATATTTGTATCCAATCCCGATTCCGAAAAGTAATTTTGGTTTTTACTTATGATTGTGTGTGCATTTATATATTTATTTAGCGTCTGTGTATGCGTTTTATAATACGATTATATTAATAATGTGCTATACATAAGTAAGTTGTAGCTGAGTAATGAAGTAAATCCTGTTTTTTTTATTACTCAAGAATCGTGCACTAGGTTTACTCAATCTAATTTTATAAAAAATCAATTTATTTGTTTTAGGATGATGCCGAAGTAGTTGTTTGAGTATATTGTATTATTAATTTATTTCCACTTTATATTTCTATATTAAAAATTATCGTATATAATCACAACTTTGTCATTTTGGTCTTGTTGAATGTCATCCAAATTGTAATTTATTACTAATTAATGTCAAGTCGTTTATTAAAAAAACTTTGGACTCAAACTTACCATGTGCTTTATTTAGTTAAAAAAACTATTAATTGTCTTGTTTTAACAATATCCAAAGAGACGCCATGTTTTTTCAGTAATTCTATAATTTGGTTTAGCACCACATCTTACAACCTGTTCAGGTTATACGACAATATACTAATTACACTAAAGAGTAATGAATTAGTTAGGTTAAATGTGGGTGAAGTGTACCCACATTGGCCTGGAGGGAGAGGTTAAACTATTTTGGAAAAATCCCCCTAAGTAGACCTGAGTGGGACTCAAACTCCGAGCTACCTGTCATAGGCAGCCTAGTCTAACACGAGAGTGGCAGCTTAGACCATGCGGCCACTGAAGCAGGTATTCTCTATTTGAATATTTGTATCGTTGCAATTCTAAATACTCGTACATTTATCTAAAGAATTAATTATTTGAGGATATAATATAATAATATGACTGTGATGTGGTACTTTCCAGGGACGATATGGACTACCTCAACCTGGCCTTGAAAGATGGTGGTGTGACCTTGACCATGAATCTAGGGAACGGGAAGCTGGAGATGAGCATCAAGCCAAACAAGGTCCGCTTCGATGACAACCAGTGGCACAAGGTCACCGTTCACAGGAAGGTCCAGGAGGTGAGAGCACAGCTTCTATATCCTGAAATATTAGGAAACTGAAGTACAAACGCCGCCTTTGTTTATTTTTAAAGTATTCTCTTTACAATAAGACTGGAATGTTCATAGGAACAGATAGAAACTCTACTAGATCTGTTTTAAGTATTCATACGTCAAGACATGTTATCTGTTACTGCCGCTTTGATTGATATTATAAACACCTCTAAAATAACAAGCGTATTACAGTTGGACCATGAGTTCCTTTTTGGGAATTGTAAGCAAGACGTACTGCTGTACTAACTCGGTCCCGGCTGTTGTGGCGCTCCATTTAGGATGGCTGTAAATTAAATGTTTTCTCAAGCTGAGTGAGAAATAGAAAGGGATGGCTGGTAAGACAAAACAAAATGTTAAACTTATCTAACCTAGCCTAACTTAACCTAGTCTAGACTAACCTAATCTAAACAAACCTATCCTAAAATAAGTCAAAAAGATTGGCGGGGCCAAATTCATATCTATCCGCAGGTTTATTATCTGTTATAATCCTCCTGGCCAGTGAAAGTGGCCTAACAAAGCTATGACTATAATCCTCCTATTCAGTGATCTTGGTTCAAGTAAGCTAACAACTTTAGTACGAGGAGTCCTGTGGCCCAACTGCTATGCGATGAAAATAACACTAATATAGGAAACTATCAAACCAGTTTAACATGTTATTCCACATGCCCGCCGATAGGGGGGATTTCAAACTTGAAACCAAAGGATAAACATACCATACTAGTAGCATGTTAAAAGAGGTGGTATCTGACACCTACTCATGCATACAGTAGTAATCTTAAGCTGATACTTTTGATCGATAATATCAATAAACATGTCATAATAATGCATTCAATTCAATACTAACCTCAAAAAATTTTGCCTTTTACTAAACACCCTCTTTTGAGGGTTTTAACACATTTTAAAATGTAGCTTTTAAATTGTTACTTTAAAGGGTTTTTTTTATGTTCAACGTGCTCATAAACACGTCTGGCAGATAGTTTTAAATGTAGGTTTGCGCTGATATCAAAGTAACTTTATTCCCATGGTTACTAGCGCGGTAGTTTAGAGCGTATAACTACGTAAATGAGAATATCCCCCTCTTCCTTTCGAATGCTGAGGTAACCTTTCTTAACATCACACTAGCGCAGAAATTAACCTCTTTTTAAAAAATATTTAGAACTTAATTGAACTGAGACGAGTTTAAAAAATCGAAAAAAAAATGTGAATAAAAAGTTATACACTTTTTGAAAAGAATTAATAATTTACTCTCCGTTCCCCTTGAAAGGTAACAAACTTACATTGCTCGGTTTCACTACGGTACAGCTGATAAGATAGGTCAATGGCATAATCAGTCAGATTAGGACTGTTACAGTTCAGGGTACAAAATAAAGTGTACTTTTTTAAAAGATTAAAGTAAAATGTTGATCAAATATTTGGATGAACAATTTGTATCTCCATAACTTTTAATTGCATTTCAACTGTGGCCTTTGCTTTGTTGGTTTTACCTTCTTATAATATAGAGAAAGTATTGATATATTATGAACATTTTCTCTATCACGATGTCTATGTATCTTAAAATTAAGAGTGGGTCTTATAATTTTGTGTATCCCTCATTGTGTTTGTTTGTCCCTATACAATAACAGCCGATATGGTTGGATATATTTCGTTCAAGCTTGATATTTACATGCCTTATGGTCATATCATGATATTCATTCTATCCCAAAAATGACTCACAGATTTTTTTAAATGGTGCTATTAATTATAATAGATTATATTGGAAAGGATGTGTGACTGTGTCATACCTTTTATTTTTCCAAATGTTTTTTACAAAATAAATTTTTGTTGAATATTTTTAAATAATTATTTTTTAAATCTAAAAAAAAGTGCAAGCATATATTTAAAATAATTGAGATTAATAATCTCCAGATAGTTAGGCAAATAATATTTTATTTTTAAACACTACATTTATTCATGAGAGTAAAGATTGTATTGCACTTGACATTTAAAAGAATGTCATAAATTAATTCAGAGTGTTTTACGTGTTTAATGGCTTTGGAAGTGAAGGTTACATAATGTATAATACAATAATTTTTAATTTGGTCAAAGCTCGCCTTAAATTTATATATTTTTGAAACTAGCTCTGAGCTGAGCTTGTAAAAAATTGCAATACTTGGTGAAGTGACGGTAGATTTGAGGTTGAGATAACCTAGTTCGTGACATCGTGTCATAAAACGAGAACTACGTGACACAAAGACACGTCAGAAACACGTCACGAAATGAACGGATGTCTTAGTATTCTATTCTTTATTCATTCATTCAATGATTTTGATCACCGAAAGAAAAGTTAAGTAAAGGGTAGAGCGATGTCTTCAATCAATTTTGTTGACATTGACAAATCTTGAACTTTCTCGGGTTAACACAAACAGCAAGGCTTTCTTCTGATGAATCTTCAGAGAGAATAGGTTGCCTTATTTTATGCTGTACTAAATTACATTGATAATTTTGGACTCTTGATGACTAATATTAATGAACAACAATTTAATGTATGTTACTTAAATAGCTTATAATTGTTATCATTTCAACCGTCCAAAATGTGTAAAATAAAACGTTGGGGTTTCTGTTCGTGGTTTTAACAGACAGTGGAACTTGTGGTTGTTAAGAGATTTTATCATGGGTTTTGCGGCCAATGGGATTTTTGGGTGATAGAGATTTGATCGTATGTTTTGCCGCCAGTGGGATTTGCGGCTGCTAGAGATTTAATCGTGTGTTTTGCGGCCAGTGGTATTTGCAGACGATAGAGATTTTATCTTGTGTTTTGCAGCCAGTGGGATTTGCGGTTGATATATATTCGATCGTGTACTTTGACACCAGTGGGATTTGCGGCTGTTAGAAATTTGATCCTGTGTTTTGCAGACAGTGGGACTGGTGGCCGATAGAGATTTGACTGTGGTTTTTAGAACCATGGAAATTACGGCCGATAGAGATTTGATAGTGTTTATTTTACTGCTAGTGGAACTGACATCCGATAGAGATATTTTACTGTGAGTTTTGCACCCTGACCTTACCTCATTCCCTACACACAAGTGGATAGGTTTGTAGAGTAGGTTAAGTTATGTTATATTATAATATATAATATTATATCACTGTATATTATACACATGACTATACGAATTTCCATACATTGTTTCGGTGGCGACAAACTACACTAAAAATATTCCTGACCACAAGCCCAACGAGAACTTGAAAACAGTAGCAGACAATGCTTGCAATTCTTTATCCCACACCTAATCAGTGCAGAGGTATCTTTCAAATAATTTGCATTAATGCATTTATTATTAAAAATATTAAATACTATTTATAACTACACTACTTCTATATATACTTTGCTCGAGAGACTTTATCCACAAGTTTGACCTGATTCGGTAAGTTTCACTCATGTATAAGTTGAGATTCATCCTGATTATGGACAGTAATTTCGTTGGGTGTTAAAACACACGAAGATATTTACACTGATTTGTTTTAAGTTGATCTTCCTTTGCAATTGGGAAGCTTTATTAAACATATTACTATCTACCGTCACAGGTAGCAGGCTTTACCAGACTTTGCACGATGTAACCTCACACGTGGTGGGCCTTTTCTAACACCGCATGATCAAACCTCACCCTGGGCAGGCCTCTTTAAAAAAAGGTGTAATTTAAACTTACCCCCCAGCAAGCCTCTTTAATACATGATATGATCAAACCTCACCCTCGGCAAGCTTCTTCAAACTCAGTAGCATTCAACATCACCCACGGCAGGCTTCTTCAGACTTAGTATGATCCAACCTCAGCCATGGTAGGTCTCTTCAGACTTAGTATGATCCAACCTCAGCCATAGTAGATATCTTCAGACTTAGTATGATCCAACCTCAGCCATGGTAGATCCCTTCAGACTTAGTATGATGATCCAACCTCAGCCATGGTAGGTCTCTTCAGACTGAGTATGATCCAACCTCAGCCATAGTAGATATCTTCAGACTTAATATGATCCAACCTCAGCCATAGTAGATATCTTCAGACTTAGTATGATCCAACCTCATCCATGGTAGGCCTCTTCAGACATGAAAGGATATAACGTCAACCACTCAAGCCAAGCGTTCTGATCTAACAACCTCTTGCGTGGACATCTAGCGGTACAGTAATTGAAAATGAATAAAACACCCCCTTTTACCATTATTTACTTGCGGGACAGTAATTAAAAAACGCATTTCCCAAGGAGAAGGCTAACGTTACAGTATATTCCTGAATGTTCCTTGCATTAATTATTCCATTCGCTTTATAACAAAAAAGAAAAAAAGGGGGGGGACATACCCACCAAGTAACTCAAGGTCAAAGGTAATCCAAAGCTTTTTTCTCAATATTTCCTCGTGCTTAAATCAATTTAAATTTCTACGTCTTTCAATATTTTAAAATATAAATTATTTCTGTTGGTGCATCTAACTCTTACTTTGTTTATAGTTTGCTTCTTAATCCTTATTACTTTTAAATTAAATGTCCTCATGTTTGCCTGGAGATAGAAGATGATAAAATAACATTGGTCATCGCCATATTGTATCCAAAATATCAACCGAGCCCTGAACTTTCTAGTTGGATCCAAGCTCACTAATAAAACTAATTAGTGATGATTTTTATTTATGATCCTAAGCTTAAATATTTAAATTCAGAGAACAAAATCGATGGTATAAAAAAATTAAACTAAATGCAAAGTTAAAAAGTTTTTTTCTTTTCATTACTTTATGCTATTTTTTAAATAAAACATCAAATGAGTTTTTTAAGCGTTATTTTAATGTTTACCTTGAAATGTGTTTGAAAGAGGAAAGTGAATAAAGGAGGGCCCCCAAATAAATGATCAAGGTGATTATGAGGGATCCTTTCAATCCTAAAGACATGTGGTTGGTATGAAGGGGGTGATAGTACGCCAAGTCACACGTTCAAACCTGGGGGAGAAAACTTATTCCTGGTAAAATAAGGAACTCCATCAAAAGTTTACCCTAACCATCTTCCATTTCATAACCATTGCAAAACAACTAAGGATGAAATAAGATTAAGAAGGGGTGGAGTGAGGGCCAGGATGGGGAGTAGGTGACGCTATTGAGTCAACTTCAAATTAGTTTCGGTCGTTCTTATAAACTTTACTTAGGCATTGAAATGCAAATGGATTATAAAAGTCCTCAGAAATGAATTCAAAAGGCGGACAGAACGTAGTTAGTGGTTTATGTGGGGATTTTAATTAATAAAAATTGTTCAGAGGTGTCAGAGCTCTTATTTTACAAGAACTTGTATTTTTTTAAATAAACAAATTCATTTTTTTTTTGTAAAAATATTTTTCAATATACGTTTAATACACATGACAGTATTAATATTAGGTGAAATCTAGAACAATTTTTACTTTCTCATTTATAAATAAAGTATTGTAAGCGAGGAAATTTTTGACATCGAGACTACAATGAATATTTACGTTTTTACGTCTCCAAACTCAAAAAAGTGGGTCTTTAAATTCTGTATATCTATCCTCATGTCTATTTGTCTGACTGTCTGTACCTTTGTGTGTTTGTTTGTACCCATGGCTAGAACTGAAACAGCTCAATGAATTTCATTCAAACTTGATATTTAGATGTTAAATGGTCAAGCCCAGAAGGAAAAACGTGATTTTTAACTAGACATAAAATTAAGGTTAAATAGTGATATCTGATTATTTTAATTTGTAATTTTTCAAAAATATCATTAACTGTTTGTTCAAAATGTATATCTGGTGAGCATTTAACATGATAAATATGAATACATTTTGATTTTTCTAAGTAAAATTAATTTGAGGTTAGTTTAGTAAAGAATGTTTTTGAAAATGTGAAATTTTAATAAAACTACACAAACAATTTTGCTAAAAACAACTATCTAAAACGTTTTCTATATGATCATAAAAATATTAAGTTTTTTTCTGGGGAGTAGTATTTGGAAGGTAGTTTGCTAGTAACTTTTTTTTAAAAAAAATACAATAGCCTATATCTTACAGTTGGGTAATGCCACTTATTTATCAGTATTAGTATGTTGGATAGCTAAATTACTTACAATTTATTCTAAAGGGTACGGATTAAGGGGGACACTTTAAAAAATCCACCCACATTAACGTGTAGGCTGGGTAAAAAACATTACAGTGATACACATCCGGCTTAAATTCAAAACTCAACCCACACGTCAGAGTCAAGCCAGTATATTGTGAACCTAATGTCTTAGACCTCGTCACCACCAGTGGGGTCCTGGGGCTCTTATCTAGTCTCTTCAAGCTATGTTGATTTAAACAAATAAATTATTACATTGACTAAAAAGGTAAAACTTTAAATGAAATCATACATGTATATATATTTATATATATTCATCTACATCCCCAAAATAGTTTGTAATTTTTATTTTGGCACATTAATGTAAATACACACACACAAATAAGTTTTTTATTGTGGATATTTTGTGAAATACATACCTATCTACTCAAAAATAGATCCAGTAAGCTATTCTGTAACAATAAAAGTTTTTAAAAAGGCCAACTATCTCCACTTTAGAAATGTTATTTGTTTACTGCTTGAAAAAAAATAGCTTGCCCTTTGAACTTTATCTACAAACCAATAAGGCCAACCATGATTCTAATGTTTGTTAGTTTACAACTCAGCCATTAACAAGATTTTAATATTGGCTCTGGGCTACCAATCGTTGACCAATATGTTTTTCACAAGTTTAGTTTCAAATATCTGTGGGGTAAGAAATGTAGTCTTTTCGTGATGGAAAATAATTGCGAGTGACTTTGATTTAATTACGTGTGAGACGATTCGTAATAACAAATACAATTTCAATAAGCACCTGTGAAAATAAAACAGATAATTAAGAGCGTGCATCACATGCCAATCAACTCTGTGATATAGTTGGCTAGAAATCGTAAATTTACACAAACACCATTGCACGTGGATCATTTCTGATTAAACATTAATGGAGTAAAAGAGTTAATAAGAGTTAGTAATACTTAACATTGTTGAAATATGAAATGTTATTTAGATAAAAACTGCACTGAAAAGACAGTTTTTTTGACCATTTTAGAATTGCTTCACAGATAAGCACTGTGCACCAATATTCATTCTGTCATAATAAAGATATATTGTAGTTACTAACAAGGAACTTTGTCGCTTTGTCCCCTGTCACCACCATGGAAAATTTCGAGTAATCATTCAAATACGAATGGGCTGCACACATTTCTGGCATATCTGGGTGTTTTATTTTCCCTTTAACTACCAAAACCTCGCGCGAGCCGGGAGCTGAGTTGGGCCTGCTATGATGAACGCTCATAATAGTGTGTTACTTTATTATGGACATTTGTGTTAGGATATTGTGTAATAACTTTTATGTTTATTAATTTAATTACAGAGGCTATTATTTTATTCGTAAATATCTAGAATTTTTTTACTAATGCTAATTAATATGTTGACCATTATTAAAAATAGTTTCATATCTATTCATATATTATTTATATTAAATTCAGCATAATTTATTTTATTTTTTGTTTCAGATCTCGGCTGTAACTAGTTTCTGTCGAGTAAGTAATATTTTATTTTATATTATTTTATAATTGTACAAGAAATTATATTATATTCATATATATTATAGATGTATATGTGTATATACACATATATGTATACAAATATAATTATGTATATATTATTATATATATTACTTACTTACTATGCGCTACATGAAATACAAACGTGAATCTACAAATTAATCAGGGTTTAAATATATATGTATATGCTTATTAAAATAAATATACACATATATCCATATATTTATATTATATATATATATAAAATCTTGATTAAGTTGTAAAGCTAGATGCATGCTTGTATTTCGTGTAGCTCTTAGTAAAATAAATATAAGAGTATATAACTATATAAAAAAACAATTGTATGCCATCAATTTCCATTTGAATGATTTTAATATATTTAAAAAAATAAATATTGTCAATGTGGAGCAAGTCCTCTCACAGAGTAGTGAGGAAAATTTTTGAGACCTCTGAAAAGAGGGTTCATGCTACCCTCCACACATAACAGTACAGCATGTTGCCACACAGTCTATCTCACGGCGTATTGAGTAAGGTTATAACAGCCCCTTCATAAAATCTCCATGCTATTCTCAACACATAACAGTAGAGCTTGTTGCCACACAGTCTATCTCACGGCGTATTGAGTAAGGATTATAGCAGCCCCTTCATAAAATACCCATGCTATCCTCCACACATAACAGTACAGCATGTTGCCACACAGTCTATCTCACGGCGTATTGAGTAAGGATAATAGCAGCCCCTTCATAAAATCTCCATGCTATTCTCAACACATAACAGTAGAGCTTGTTGCCACACAGTCTATCTCACGGCGTATTGAGTAAGGATAATAGCAGCCCCTTCATAAAATCTCCATGCTACCCTCAACACATAACAGTACATCATGTTGCCACACAGTCTATCTCAACGGCGTATTGAGTAAGGATTATAGCAGCCCCTTCATAAAATCTTCATGCTACCCTCAACACATAACAGTACATTATGTTGCCACACAGTCTATCTCACGGCGTATTGAGTAAGGATTATAGCAGCCCCTTCATAAAATCTCATGCTACCCTCAACACATAACAGTACATCATGTTGCCACACAGTCTATCTCACGGCGTATTGAGTAAGGATAATAGCAGCCCCTTCATAAAATCTCCATGCTATTCTCAAAACATAACAGTACAGCTTGTTGCCACACAGTCTATCTCACGGCGTATTGAGTAAGGATTATAGCAGCCCCTTCATAAAATCTCCATGCTATTCTCAAAACATAACAGTACAGCTTGTTGCCACACAGTCTATCTCACGGCGTATTGAGTAAGGATTATAGCAGCCCCTTCATAAAATCTCCATGCTACTCTCCACACACAACAGTACAGCAAGTTGCCACACAGTCTATCTCACGGCGTATTGAGTAATGATTATAAAAAGCCCCTTCATAAAATCCCCATGCTACCCTCCACACACAACAGTACAGCAAGTTGCCTCAGAGTCTTTCTCACGGTGAGTTGTGGAATGAGTTAAATAATCATGGGAAAATAATGGTTATCTAGCTTAAATTTCACTAAGCAACCTAACATACAAGCATAAGACATATAAACTAGTTTAATTCTAGCTCAAACAAATCAACCAATCCCCTAGCAGTTAATCCACCACTAGGAAGGTCCAACCACACAAGTGCTAAGAATTGAACTCAAGCCAGTTAAAGAATTTCTGTCTAAAACAATACATATTTAATATTATTATTTTTAATTAATTGTATTTTACTACCCGAATATGGGCGTTTGGATTAAATATCAGGCTTATAATGTCCTGCTGACTAGGAGGTCAAGGCTCAAATCCCGGACAAGTGTATTTAATTGTATTGTACCTGAATGTATCACCACTCTCCCAGCCTCCCTCTTTCCTCAGAATTCCCTCCAAATTTTACCTTTCTTATTCCTAGTCGCGTAGTGTAGTTAAAATGCGTATAGCGCGAGTAATGAGATGTGGTAGGAAAAAATAAATAGTGCATAACTTACTATGGATAAGCCAATGTATTAAATAATATGAGCTACCGCCCTACTACCATCGATTTATATATTACTATCCAATGATATATATATATATTTTTTTACGATCATGATTTTGTCAGACGAAACATCAACTAAACTTCAATATATTATCCAACCCCATTATTTTTATTATTTATTTTTATTATTTATAAGTAAATAAAAGTCCATGCACTGAGCTATGAGAGGCCATTAAAATCCATCAGTGGCGTATCGCGAGGAGGGAAAGGTAAGACTCTCTTCTCTCCTCCTTTACCCCCCTTTCACACGCACAATGGTGAGCACACTTGTTGTTCAACAAACACACACGCCGCCCGCCACGGCGACAATAGAACGTCCCGATGAAATATGGCGTCTCTTTCAAACAAGCGTCGCATTACGGTGAGGCGGGTCTCCCGTTGCGACAGGGGCGTATCTTCTCCCCCACCTCCCCCTTTTCATTCTCCCTTCACGACCAGAGTAATGGGCTTGAGTAGGGGAGGATATTTCGCTCGATTAGGTTAAAATAGGGAAATAAGGAGCGAGACAAAAAGCGGTTGAGCACATGCTAATGAAAAAAGTGCGAAACAATTTTATTTAGTACATACTCAGCGTCATGCTATACCTTGATTTTCTTATGAATGAGCATTTGGATTGTTCTTATAAAACTTTAAAATTAGAGTACCCTACTAGGAAGGTTCCAGCTTTATTTGAAAATTCCTTATTTGATTAATTTTATTCAATTTTAAGATATAATTTTATAAAATATAGAGTTCCTCAATATTTTCTTTTGTCTAATTTAAAAAATATACAATTTTATTAAATTTATTTTACAATTCAAATTTGTGTAACTAAAAATGTTTATACAAAGAAATTAATTTAATAAAAAGTATATTTGTACCTATTAATGGTTTATGTATAGATCTATCACATTAATTCAACTTGAAATAGTGCTGTACAAATATTTCATTCAAACTCAATTCTAACTCGACTGAAAGGGGAAAATGCCAACTCACACACCCCTAGTAATATATATCAGATCACATGACTTAAGGCATGAATACGTGAAAGTAGATCTAGTAACTTTCTCGTCAATTTGTAAGAAAATTGGGGTGTACAATCTGTCAGGACTCACCACACCTTTACGTGATAAGGGATATATAATTTAAAGGAAATGTCCCCGCAATTGTGTAGACGTAGAGTCGGGTAACAACCCACCTCAATACCCAGCCGTGATTTAAACCCCGACCTGCCATCAGAGTACCCAATGATGTGGGTGATAAACGAAGTACAGTAAAATATATTAATAACTGATACCTACTGGGATTAAAACATTATCTGGTATTTGTAAACAAAAAATATTCATGATGTATTCTGTATTGTACTGTACATAGTTTATTATCATGGTGTGAAACTGTGCTCTTAGTGAGCATGAAAGTCTGAGCATGCTTGTAGAGCGCTCGTGCAGATGATACGCGCAGTGCTCGCCACTGAACATGCGTGAAACCATCATCTGTCAGTGTTAGATAGATTTCTTGTGCTCCGAGAAAATAAATACCCGTCCACGGTATTTATTATTAATTTGTATTTTTGCTGTGTTTTATCTTTTTGTTCTTTGCTTTGTTATTTTTTTAATGACTCTACAGTGGCTTCAAGAAATGACGTGTCAGTTTTTGAATTGTATCGGGTTAAAATAGGCCTCTGGTATTTTATTTCCACCGATTACAGATATAATCAGCTGCTTATCCATATTCTACCCTTTCTACCCCTTTTTTACTCATATTTTCCCGCAATTATTTTTAAATTAACTAGGACACTATAATAATTGCGTCACTGACACAATCACTCATCTTGCCCAAAGTGTTACGTCTACCTGTCTATAGACTGTTTACGCTCAGACCGACCGAGCAAACGACATAAATTTCACTCCATTCTAGATAGCACGCGCACAAATTAAGACAAATATGCTGAAATATACAGCCAAAACAAAAAAATACAAAGGAATAGATAACAAAATACTCGTCAAAAGGGCTTAATCAATATTTTAAGTTTAGTTTGTTTTATTGAATACAAATAATAAAAATAATTTTAATCCTCTATGTGTGTTTAATAATCTGTTTTCACTTACGGTAATGTAATGTTTAGTTATGAGTGTTTACAGTAATAAACCATCTTTAAATCGTTCAGTAATTATATAAGTATAACATAAATACACGAAAAACGGAGATAATTATGCTTTAACATCGTAGGTTTATATCAGATGCAGATGAACGAAACGGTTGATTTCCAATTTAGCTGATCATCGTGACCGTGAATTTTAACTATCGGTAATATTTACTAGTGATAGTCACCGTTACCGTCAGTCTCTGTGTCTTGCCGAGCGTATACTTTGAATCAATCAACGACCTTCAGACTGTTCAGCCTTTCCTCTTCTGAACGTATTGCATCTCCCAACTAGTCTTCTCCTAGATAAGAACCCCCGTCTCCCCGAAGGCCATCAGGTTCCACCTCTCAGTCTTAAGCGATGCCCAAGATTCGACCCCGAGGAAAACTATGCTCTCTTCCTCTTCCAACTCAACTCTTATTATGGGTACGTTTCAGCCCAAACACTCTCTACTTCCCCCGCCAGAGAGCAGATAATTTCTTCCTCGACCTTCCCACTCTCTGATAATCACCGTCACACGACATTTGAGCTCTGACCCCGACACTGTGTCCCACCCCTTGGATCCCAGATTCCCTCGTGCACTACTCAGAAGAACATTTTTGACTTCTCTATTATCCCCATTTCTCTTCTCTTTGAAAGGCTCAACTCTCAGACCTGGACCCTCCAAACTGGGATTATACCTCTCTTCTCTCTCAAGACGACCCTTCAGATGAAGAGCAGTCGTCCCATCGACATTAACTTTCTCTCTAAGAAAACTACTTCTTCTCTATATTCGTAGTTCACGACCAACTTTGAATTAACACCCAAACAAGAGCAGCCGTATCTAACTGAAGGAAGTATTTGACTATGTCTCTTTCTGGTAGAGGGAGGAGAAGAAGCGAAAAGGGAGCATAATGTAACCACATCCGTGCACAGAACTTGCATGCAAGAAATACATCGAGCACTGAGCACGTTTTCTTAAACAGCTTTCAAGCATCGTGTAAACCAGCCGATATGATCCTGTATACTTCATCGTATATTATTGTATGCAGTTGAATCTCGACTTTGATGACGTAAAAGTCGCCATTTAAATTAACTGTAAAATTACACTAAAATTCTAAACATTTACTAAAAACTGTTTTTTTTATGTCTTTTTAATTTTATTTTCAAAATGAATTTTTACTTCAGAATTGTATACTTCTTCTGCCATTACCTTTGCAATTGAACTGTTTCACCAATGGCGTGGGGCCTGATTGCTCACTGATTCCTAACATGTGTCCTGTAAAATATATGGACGTGATTTTGCAATTCTCGGCCGCTATTTAGAGATGTGTATGCTCAAATATGCGTTTCTAGCAGTGCCCGTGTCAGTTATCGGGGAGGTGTTTCACCTAATAGCCCATGATATTTTACCGGGGAAATTTAAACTGTCCGTTTATATATTATCACTGCGTCCTACTTCCTGTTTAGATTATATTCATGTATATTATCAGTATCCTAATTGGGTATGGATTATGAAGGAAGCATTTTAGAGGTATTCTATCCTCATTAGCTTGGAAAGAGCGCGGGAAACCATTTAGGAAAACCCACCCTCAGTAGACCCAGCTAAGATTCGATCCCCGATTTCCCCATCTTTAGCAGGCCAGTCTAACATGAGAGTGATGCCTTGAACCATTCGACCACGGAAGTGGGTAAACTGTCAGTTGTAAAGATAGATCTGCTATTGAGATGTGTCAGTTATGGGAAGTTTCACTGTAACTAGGGAAAACGTCTCCATGCTACTTCTCATAGGGGCGAGGTTAAGGGATAAACGTGAAGTAAATCCGACCAAAATGCAGCTGTTGAGATTCCAATCTAACTTATTCTGTCAGTCATACCAACTCTCCCTTCAACCAACCCTACCGATAACAAGTGGATTGTTGGTGATATGACTAACAGATTACGATGAGATAGAGAACAGCTTCTCCAAAATCACTCACCTCACAGCTCGACCTAATTAAATAGTGAATATTTTGGTCTAACCCTCAACGTTCTGGTACAGGAGGAATGGTCTCAGCACTGGCCTGCTCAACAATTACCCAGGAGGCTGGGATTAGGTCACTGTCCTAGTCAGTGACGTGTCGTGCAGTGTTTCTAGGGTGAGCAGAGCTTGTTAAAACTGTACCTGTGATATGTCATCTCACACTCACACCCCATTTGACCAACTACAATAGGGTCTGCTACATATGGGAATGTATTTCCGTTGATACCTGTTTTTTACTGAGGTACGAGAACAATTTATAAACACAGTTTAGACAAGTTTTGTTTACCCTAGAAACAAATTCACGCCATACCACTTGTATGAGTGTATTTTCAATGATTATTAAAAAAGTTATTGAATTTTTTAAAGCCTTTCATGAACTAAAAGAACGTTTAACTGCAAAATTTGAAGAAGGCAGACAACAGGCTCCACACTTTTTTAGTGGTAGAAACAGCTAACCTCAACACTATCACTCGTTTGGAATGATAGGTTGGGAAGAATTCATCCTAATTATTCAAGTTTAGTTCGCCTTGCGCTAACATACTTATGTACTAGTTTGATACAAAATAAAACTAACTATTTACTAGGCGTATATCTAAGTCGTTAAATATAATATTTTATAATGGTTACATATTACATAATATTAATAGTTTATAGATACAAATATAATTTTGTAAATCAAAACACCACCAACTCAAACACAAAGAACACTATCCAATGTCTAGTGAGTTAAGGGCACCGTCAACTCGAAGGGAAATAATATCTCCAAACTATTATATTCGTCATAGTTATAGCAGTTCTGAGGCTTCAAAACCACTAAAACTATCCTCAATTATCTTAGAACCTTCTGTTGTGGCCCTGTTAAAAAATGACTATTTGTTTGAAGAATGCTACATTTGTGATTCTAACCATTTAATTTGGTCTCAAAACTGAGACATTTCGCGTTTAACGTAATTGAAAATGAGCTGATATCACTTATAAGATATTTATTTTTAAAACATAAAACTTAAAATGTATTTCTTTTAATATTTTAAGTATTTTGACGTGAACTCTGTTATTAAATGAACATATCTCAGTACTCCAGGAGTTTACCCTACCTATATTAATAAAATGAAGTGTTTGTGTGTCAAGGCTCATGGCGTTACGCGATATCTACCGCACGCTCAAGTCGGACATTTTAAAATTAGCCCCTGTGCACAAACATGTGCACCTCAATGCTGGAATTTTACAATTTTTATTAGATTTTTTTATAAGTTATTAAAGACTGGGTTGGAAGAAAAAAACGGAAAGTGTTTTTCTATCTGTTTGAATGAAAGAAAAGCGTTTCCCGGGGTAGTTCTGCTAGTTAAATGTTAGTGGGAAATGTGTATTGGATGTTGAACCGCACCTGGGTATCTCAGCTGGTACAGCAGTAGCTTGCTAAGCCATAGTTAAATGGTTATAAATCAAATCCTACACACATTTTTTTTTAAATATGTCAATACGTTTATATTACAGATGTCACGATTCCTGTTTTAGCGATTCCGATTCTCGATTCCTGTTCTTAAATTTTAACCTCAGTTTTTTTTATTCCAGATCTTCATCATTTATTATTTCAATCTTTTTCATGGATCCAACGTCATATTAAAAACATGATATATATACTGTATTGTGATAATGTCTGCAAAAACACAACTAATAAATGGTAGGGTGAACCACACAGACTTTCTCTCTCTTTCATCTTAGAATAAAGAAATTTACTAAAAACTCATAATTTTTTTAAATGAAATTGTTGCAAAACACTCCACCAAAAAACATGCAGTCAATTTTTATAGTTCTGAAATTCTTGGCCTTATAAAAATATATTCCAAACAAAATATGTTTATTTATAATAGTACTACAACTTTATATTTCATTTCATTTCTCAAATAGTTGCTGAGTTATAATCAAAATTGGAAAGTCATGGTTATGTAAAGTACGCTTAAAGTAGTTTTCATGGGAAAACAGGAATTTTCACTTTGTTAGCAATGTTAAACAATGTCTATATACAAGATTTAACCAAATTCGTTAGAGAAAAATTTGAGAAAATCCATTTTTTCTAAACTACCCTTAATTCTAGAGTTAGATATTTAATTCCAGGAAATCTTCGAGGGAAGTATTATTAAAACCCTAGGTACCAAGTTTTAACCCGATTGGTAGGAACGGTCTTGGCTGAGACACAGATGGACGACATCGTAAAAACAAATTTTTCAGTTTCAATGGGTCATGAAACGTCGACATTTAATCAAAATCTTGAGCTCGATTTCTTTGACGAACTCAAAACTTTTCTCTTCAATGGTTCGAGAGAAAGTTAAAATGTAAATAGTAAAAAAAAATTAATACGGCCATCTCTTCGCGCAAAATCACTATAACGAAGGTCATCTTGAGTAAACTTTCAATTGTTCAGTAGACCTACTAAAATGTAATGGCAAAATAAATAATAGTGGATTAAAGAAAAATTAACAAATTCTGATTATCGACATGTTATTAAAATACCTGAATTCATATTTCCTGGGATTTGAGAGCTAATAATAGAGGTATCAAAAATCGTGATATTAGGATTGAGTATCGAATATTTTGATACGAGTAATAATCTATTAATCTAATCTGTTATCCTTAGTTTTTATGTTTAGGCAAATGTGTTTTGGGCTGTATGAGGTGTGTGTCAGGTCCTGTGTTCAATACTCGTCCTTGTTCCAGCTCTCCGCTGTGGTGGACGGAGTGTATTCCGAACATTCTCATACCGCCGGAACCTTCACCATGCTCTCCTCCAGCCGAGTGTATGTTGGAGGCAGTCTCAACACGCATGCGCTGCCGGGCTCCAAGATCCACAGCAACTTTGTCGGCTGCCTGCGCAAGGTACACCTTACTTTCTAACATCACCCAGACCAACAATAAACATTGATGGAACTGTACCAAACCTCGCTTTATATAGGAATCCCACTTTCTACCACCAACATTCACTGAAAGCAGGGCTCATACTTGGTTCCTAAAGTCCCTAAACTGAAATACAAAACCCAGAAGTCCTTTGTTTAATCCCATGTCCCTAAAGTCCCTAAAAATGCGTGTATGGTGGTTTTTTTAATAATCTATGTAAATTTTTCAGTATAATTTTTTTGGCAAGTTACAGGAATTCTGCCCCGATGTCTTTAGAAATAGGTAACACATTTTGGAAAGAAGTTTTTGAAATAAAGAATGTAATGAATGACATAAAATACAAGGAAGTAACAAAAATGATTGTCCCATGGTAATGACGATGTTGAGAGAGGCTTCTCAACGTCTGATCACAGAACAGACAGCTGCTATGAAAGTAAGAGCTTTGGATGCACGATTGAATGTCATAGACTCATTTAAGTTTCATGCAATAAACTTGCGTGTGATCCAATCACAACAGAGCTCATTGCCTATTGAAGAAATGCAAGAAATAAGTATCATAAACACTTAGAGGAAACCGAGCTCAGAGGAAAGAGAATCAACGAAGATAAGGAGAGAGAAAGAGAAAGGAGAAAATAAGAAACCTTAAGAATAGAAATTGGAGAAAAGAAGGTTTTTGGTAATATGAAGAAAATTTTGTCATGAAAATAAAATAAGTCCAGAAAAAGAGTGCAGCATACAAACTCCTTGAACAAACATCATGAATACAGTAGAGCGTCGGAAATCCGGACGTCAAAAATCCGGAGCGTCGCAAATCCGGATCGGCGGTGAGAGCAGGTCAAGTCTTGTACAAAAAAAATTAAGAGTCCTTACCCAGTAAGTTTCCATTAATTATTGTAGATTCTTTTTTTCTTCTAAACAGTATTGTAGAGTTACTAATCTAAATTATATAATTTACATGTTCTTATTCAATATACTTTATTACAATATTTTGTGTACTGTATTTTTCGAACCGTTTAGCCTCTATTTTGCAATACAATAGACTCCCGAGCGTCATGTATCCTCTAGTCAATACATTACGTATGTATACAGTTATTGAAAGCACATTTGAAAATCCGGACAATTCAGTAATCCGGATGGTCCCGGTCCCGATCGATCCGGATTAACGACGCTCCACTGTAATTACATTTGCACTGAAAATAAAAAGCTTCGAAGAACTACATGAAATATTTGAAAGCATATAAAGTTTTAAAACTCAAAGAGAACAAGACCAATAAACAAACATGCGCACAAGCAAAGACATCTAAAAAAGCATCTTCAATAATAATTTCATTTGTGAGAGTTCTACCAAGAAATAAAAGTAAAGTAACAAAAGGGCAATAAATGGCTTACCAAAGTTAAATGTAACATGTAATATTTAAGGTGTGCTTATTAAAAATACGATAAAGATTCAAGGTGTAAAAGTACTCAGTATATTTCTGTATTTTGACTATGAATAATAATTAGCCATACCCATCCAGGGTCAAATCAAAAAACCTTATTAATTTTTAGGTCGCAATGTATGGCTAAAATTATCGATGAACTTAAAAAGTTGAGCTTAAGTTAAAATAAAAGCTTAAATTGAACTTGAAGTGTTAATATGTATTGAAAAGAAATAGAAACTTTTTTGTTTTGTATTTTAAACGGCTTAGTGGTAGGGTTTTTTGTTGTTTTTTTTTGCAAAAAAAAAAAATCTTTTGTGTGATATTTTTGTTTTTACCATAATTTTTGTGAGATTCCTTTTTTGAGTTTCTTTTTTAAAACCTGAACGTAAGCTTTAATCCCCAAAATAGACCTGAATATGGATTATTAGCCCTGTGACAGTCACTAAAATTTGGCTATTGCAAGGCTGTGTTTTATTTTATTTATTTAAAAAAATCAAAAGCTTGGGATAATATTTCCTTATTGATTATTGTTTAGTTTATCCTTAATGTAAATACGATTGTAATATTTTTATCTACGCCCTTGTGGCAAAGTGAGTTTTCAGTTTTAAAATTACGGGCTTCTATTAAAATCAGACGGTATTAAACCTGTTAAATCCCAGTTCACTATCAACGTGTCCAACCCACACACAAAATAATATAATAATCGAATGTAAGTATGTATGTTCATTGGATTTAAAGGTCAATGATGAATTAAATATCCAAGCTATTATATTTGTTAGTTACGGATATAGCCACACATAGATATCATATTCTTTAAATTTAAAAATGACACCTGTACACGAGAATCAAACCTGGATGTTTTGGATTAGTACGCCAATGCTATAATAACTGAGCTATCCGGGAATCGTCCCTTTCAATTTAAAGAATATTATATTTAGATGCAGCTCTTAGCTTAGTCAACAAACATAATAGCTTGGCTATCTAATCCATCCTGATATACGCATCTTTACAGTTGTCATTGTACTATTCTCAGCATAAAGCCCTCCCGAGTCGAGGGTGGCTGCGTTAGCTGATAGCTCGTGATCTTAATTGATCACATATTTGTAGCTGACGATTTCCACACGTTCATCATAGACTATGCCTTAAAATATGAGTGAAGAATGACCCTAAGTACAGGACGATTCCTCGATAGCTCAGTGGTTAGAACATTGGCGTACTAAGCCAAAGGTCCTGAGTTTGATTACCATGTTCAGATAATTTTTCAATCTAAATAATATGTAAGGGTCAAGTTCAATCCTATATGAGAGGGAACAAGCGAACCAATACAATCTCTGATACTTAGACCCTTTTTCCACAATATTTACTCCCGTATTGTGGCCAACTAGCGATCCGGCAGTAGTTCCGTTATATTGCCTAGATATGATATTAGGTTCAGTTATGTTATATAATACAACCACTGGTTTATTCTGGTAGCATACATTAGTCACAAGTTTCTCCACTTTAACTCTTGATGGATCTTAAACTAGAATTTATTTAGAACAAAATACACACACATTTTATTTGCTTTGTATCTTATTTTGTTTATAATTTCAAACCACCCATTTACAATAAGAAGTTTACACCAAAAATGTATTAGATTTACATTTTGATAATTCATTTCAAGCAACGCTGACACTGGAAAAACCACCCATGAGCCACAACTGCCCTTCAATAATCTCTACAAAAGTTTTACAATACATATATTTATAACAATTATTATTATTCACTTTTTATTTGACAGTATAATGTTGTAAATTTAACAGCTTTATAGGATGATCCTCAAATGTGAACATTTATTTTTCATGTGTGGGTAAATAATGAAACCTTAACGACTTAGTGAACATCGTGTTGGTAATTGTTTGTGAGAAATCTACAGCTATAGCACCGACAAACTTTACTAAAAGGAAAGAGAGAAATACTCTCATTGCTACTTAAGTATCTCGAAAATAATACATAGTAGTCAATAATAAATTCTTGTTTCTATAAACCATCACTGTTATAGCCATTATTTGATTCACGGTGTTTCACAACAAAACCAGGCACAAAGCAAGACGTGTTGTTGATAATATTACAAAGTATCTGATGCCTTTGATCAACAATAGAACGTGTATTTATTACTATACCCTTAAAATGGCGTGTATTTCCTTAGGCCAAGCTATAAATTAATGTATGCTGTCTTTGTTCTAGAGGTAAGCCCTTAATAAGCCACTAAAAGAGCGGCTACGACCACTAATATATTACAAATTGATCCACCTGCTGTAACTGTTTCAAACAAGCTCTTCTCCTCCCTCAGTCAATCCGCGTTAATCTGAGAGTGCGGTCGTTGTAGAGATGGGAGAGGGGGCCCATTAAGACGTGGGAACCTGCACGAGCGGTTTGAAGGGCCGACACTACACAGCGACGCTAATGAACAAGGGGATTTGTTCCACGACTTAATGAACATGGCTCCAGTCCATCGAGGAGTAGAGAGAGAGAGTGAGAGCGATAGAAAATAATATTTATAATAATAATAATAGTAATTTCGAGGGATATTAAGAAGAAGTGGGAAAAGTATTATGACCCTTTTCTAGACAATATTTTAACAGCCGGGGGAAAGAGGGATTATTTTTATTTCTAAATTAACTGAAAACTTAATTTTTTTTAATGCATCGATGATATGTGAAAAATCTAAAAGGGCCGTTTCAGCGCCAAATGACCATTTTTAGTATTGTTTTACATAGTTTGTTATCTATAGTAATACCAGCAGAATTATCATTCAGGGTAACACTTCTCTATGTTTAAAACAGACAGAAAAAATCTCTTAATTTTATTTCTTCCGATCCAGTTTTTGATAATTTAAAAAAAAATCCAATCAAACATTTAAAATTCCAGCTTCTAGGTGCACATGTTTGTACACAAGCACTAATAATTTAAAAATTTCAGCCCTCTGCATGCTGTAGATATCTTGCTATGCTCAGGACATACAGACAAACACACTCTTAGTAAAAAAAATTAATATAGATGGAAGAAAAGGAAAATTTACTATGCAGAACGATTTGGAATAGTGTTACATAGTAAAATAATAGAATAATCAAATAAGTACCATGACGTTTCATAGGAAAATATTAAGCTCGGTAGTATATATAGTAATTACTGAAATAAAATATTTCAAGATAACTTTATAGTCAATGGTACAGTAGCCCCATGGCTTCTTTGGTGCTGACTGACAGCTTACAGCTAACAGCTGACGGCTTTGAAAAGCTACCGGACCAAATTATGTATCTCTACGCCGAACCATATGATCTGCAAAAAACATGTGTTTAGCAGCTGTCACTTCTGACAGTCAACATTTAGGTATATACCTAAATGTTGACTGTCAGAAGTCAGCTGTGAACTGTCAGTCAGCACCAAAGAAGCCATGGGGCCACTGTATATTGTGCAAATGTACTGTACATACGTCGTCAGTTTTTAAAATATGTTTAAAATTAATTTTTAATCAAATAAAATGAAGCTGGTTTACCTAAGCCATGTTGTACAGAATAGCTTATTTCACAATTTAATGCTGAACATCACCAAGAAATGTTAAAACTATTTACTTACCAGTTGTTTATAACCCGTCCAGGTTATCTACATTTTAATGACACAAATTAGGTAGGGATGAGGAAGGTAGCATTTAGAGAAAATGTAGCATTATTTGCTTAGAAAGTAGGTAAACCGTTTAAGAAGAAAACAACCTTCATACATTCATGTATTCGGTGAAACTCATCTTCAATGGCAAGTCAGAATAGATGAACCTTACGTTAGGTATTCGTGGCCATCAATGGGTAGTAGGCTACATATTTTATATTATTACAGTTTATTCAGAAAGACTCGACTGTATTGGGATTAAATAAATTACGTATAATACATTGTTATTAATATTTGGAGCAACGCACAAACTTAATTCAATGATCGCCTTGTAACCCCCCCCTTTGATTTGATAGGTTCTTATTGCTATAAATAAAAGGTAGGTTAGTTACAAGAGAGTTTATTTTATTTTACAAACAACTTCTAGACATACGAGAGTGAGGCACTCTAGGAAAGTCGAGTGACTGGCCGATACGGGCCGAAATAAACAATAAATAATGGGAGAAGACCTCAAGTCTTTAAGAGACAACAGAATGATTAATACCAAACAAAACATAATTAAATTGACCCACGCAGAAGGCGACTAACCTAGCAAGAAAGTTAAATACAAGCAAAATGTATAGGTCTACACGAATCGTCGACGTTGACACTACATTGACATAAGTATGTAGTTATATAAATAACTGCCATTGCAAGGCGCAACAGAGAAAAGCTATGCATGATTTACCTAAACCTAACCTGTTACAATAGGTTTCAATCAAATTAGTTCAATCTAATTATTATTACTATTATGACCAACGTGCTGGGTGCACGGGCTTGCGCCCCCCGAGTTGAGTAACAACTTGAATTATTACAATCATAACAAATCTTTAAATTTTAGCAAGCAAGACAACTATTTTAAATAAGTTACACATTAATCAGAAATAATTAGCGCCCCAAGATGGCGACATACAAAAGTTTCATTAGCGCCCCAAGATGGCGGCATACTAAAGTTCCGACCCGTCCGTGAGGCGGACACAACGTTAAGTACAAAGAAACAAAGTTAGCGCGTAAACCATAATGGCTGACAGGCAGATCCTGCAGTCTCAGAGAAATATAGTTATTAGTAACCATAATTTATATTTAAAGTCGAAACTCAAATTTTGAACAAATTAACCCAAACATAATTTACAAAACGTCGAACAACAACCTACGTCAAAATCTAAGACAAGTGTCTCACCTAATTGAGTGCGGAGAAATGAGTGACATCACTACACAGTCCAGCCGTTATATACTGTACAAAGTCAATCACGTGTTCACATACGGCGGGAATCACACAGGGGGCGAAGGGAGAGGGGTGTACACTGCTTCGACAAAAGTCTCGATTATTCTCGTAGTAATTTCAAATCACGCGCCGGTGGATGAGTCTTGTTTCACTCGAACACAACCGTCGGCGCATACGGGTTAGCGCATCTTGATGTTCAGATGTCCGAGTCTTGCTCTAATCGGGCCTCGAGCCACGGGCGGTCAGTAAGCCGCGTGATGTTGAGTGGAGTTGAGTGCGCGTGTTTCATGAAGTCGAGATCCAGCCCAGTCAAAGGGGACCAAGATTAGGTGAGCCAGATCGTCCTTATTTGCATTATGTCTGTGACAACGTCACAGCCTTGTCTAATTCGTTACTTCCGTGTTAAGGGGTTCATCCAAGTAAGAGTCTGGTTCGCAAGTCCACCTTGGTTTCCAACTACCCAAACTCATACGTGGGTGGAGTGTCACGAGCTGGACTTGACGTCAGACGAGCCAGAGTTCGGCTTGGTTCGCCAGGGCCGTCGGCGGAGCTCGGCTCGCCCCTAGCTCGCTATAGGCTCGTTGTGGGTGGAGTGTCACGAGCTGGACTTGACGTCAGACGAGCCAGAGTTCGGCTTGGTTCGCCAGGGCCGTCGGCGGAGCTCGGCTCGCCCCTAGCTCGCTATAGGCTCGTTGTGGGTGGAGTGTCACGAGCTGGACTTGACGTCAGACGAGCCAGAGTTCGGCTTGGTTCGCCAGGGTCGTCGGCGGAGCTCGGCTCGCCCCTAGCTCGCTATAGGCTCGTTGTGGGTGGAGTGTCACGAGCTGGACTTGACGTCAGACGAGCCAGAGTTCGGCTTGGTTCGCCAGGGTCGTCGGCGGAGCTCGGCCCGCCCCTAGCTCGCTATTGGCTCGTACATGGGTGGGGAATTGGAGTGCGAGAGGGGCACGCGCCATATTCTACACTGCAGACTGTGATTTGTTCAGTCAGAAGACTCATGTTGGCTTCCTTATCAGAATCGTTCATGAGCCCTGAATTCTTAACAAAGTTTTTAGAGAAGTACGGTCAATTGCCAGCGCTTTGTCGGGCTCACGGTGCTGATTATTCTAATGGGGGAAATTTGGATGAGGTTTGTGATACACTCGCTCAGCTCACGAGTGAAAGATTCATCGAGGCTGACCTGTGTGGGGTTTGTTTGGAAAAAAAAAAGTTCTTATGAACATACTACATTCGTCTAAAATGATCACAGCTGCTGAAACTAGCGTCTACAAACTCATTGTAGATACTGAAATGTTGGAGGAAAGTCGATGCTGGTGGGAGGACATGTGTGGTGAAATAGGCCCGAGTACGGCTCGCGAGAGGTTCGCCGAGAAGGACTTGCGAACCAGACTCTTTAAGTGGATGGGAAAGAATGGATTTCAAATGTCAGGGATATCAGGGTTAGAATCCTTGTTTGGGTCTACTGAGGGTGGTTTTACTAGAATGGTTTACCACTATCACTCCACGCAAACGTGGTAACATTTCCTATAAATTTTACTTTATTCATTCCCATCCCACTAACGTAATTAATGTATGCGTAAAGCCCGAACCAGTAATAAGATGTGGTGGAAAAAATAATTGGTAAACACACAAGCTTAATAAGTAAAATATATGTTTTTTAAATGTCACCTGTATAATTGGAATAGTCTTGGAACGTTTAGTCGTCACGGCCTTGACTGATGTTAGTTCTCATTCTCATGGGAAGTGTGCCCACTTGGTTCTTCCACTAGTAGAAAACAATGAAGAGGTAATTTAACCAACTTTTGACTTCTTTTTAATTACATAGCCGTTTCCTTTCTTCCATCTTTGACCTCGTTTCTTGCTCAGTCCAGAGCAATGTATTGTTATACCCATGGTTCCAGGTGTATTTTCAAAAGGGAGACCTCATAACTAGAGATAGGGTAAAATAGCATTAATTTTCAGTTTTTTTAGCATTAATTATTGGAAATTTAGCGTTTTGTGGCATAATTTATCATTTTGTATCAAAATAGGTAAAAATGTCTTTCGTCAATGTTTTTAGGGCCTATACAAAGGATTTATGATAAAAGCAACGACTAACGGAATGTGGTGATTAGCCGGATGGGCTGTGGAAGGCACAGGATGCAAGTAAAACCCGAGCTGAAGCACACAGACGAGTGAAACTCAATCATTTTTAATCACTTATTTCCGTTGAAAAACATCGTTTTATAGAAATTCTCAGCATTTTATTTAAATGCACAGCATTTTCAGGGAATTCGCGTCGATTTCGCTAAATAGAATAATTTAGCTAAAATACTCTCAAAATCACGTTTTTCACGTTAATTCGCGAAATAAAAATCGCTTTAAACACTTTCAAATGCCATGAAACGCAAAGAAAACTTATAAATACCCTATTTTCAACCCTTTTTTTTCTTTTCACGTTTTTCGCAAAAGCGAATTTACCCTATCTCTACTCATAACCGTAATTTTAATCAAATCAATATTTTAATTTTACTTCATCTATTAAACCATACACCATGAGTAACTTGTTTTTTGTTGTTTTTAATTTCTTCAAACGATTAGTTTTCTAATTGTATTTTTAACACCACGTCTTACTACCTGTGGGGGTTCTACGCTAATGAACTAATTACGCGGATTTCGTAGATTTGTTAAATCAGTTGGATTATACTATTTTAATTTCAACAAACCAAAGAAATGTACTAATTTTTTTTGAAGATATTCTTTAAAATACCATCGGGGTTACATAAAAAAAATACCAATTTTATATTTATCATATGAAAATGTAGCACACGAATTTAATAAATAGTGTTTGTTTTGAATATAAAAGTACAGTCACATTTAGATAGGAAGGAACTTTTTTGACAGTTATAAAAGTTACTTAAACATTTTTTATAGATTAATACGCCAACCAATATTAGCTGCAACGGTCATATTTCATAGATATTTTCTATACTTGTGTAATAATAATAATAATAATAATAATAATAATAATAATAATAATAATAATAATAATAATAATAATAATAATAAATAATAAATAATAATAATAATAATAATAATAATACAGTAAATTGTGATCAATGTTAACCGAAATAAAAATAAGTTTGAATTTAAAACGTCACATTGGAGTATAGCCCAAACGGGCAGTATGACGCAATGCCAAAAAAAAAAAAAAAAGCCCATGTAGATTAAAACGTCATAAATGTTGATCGCAAAAAAAAAGTTTGTATCTTCTTAAAGTGTCTACATACTAAAATCATAGGGTATATTTGTGCATGTGTGAACCTGACGTCTTGTTTGTTTTTTCCCTCAGGTGGAGTTCACCGCAGACACGCTGAAACTGAACCTGATTGAGCTGGGTCGGGCCGGGAGTAAGCTGATAGCGGTGGCTGGACACGTGGACTTCATGTGCCAAGAAGTGGAGGCCGCAGATCCGGTGACTTTCACCACTCAAGACTCCAACCTGGTGAGGTTCCACTTCCAATGCCTTGCTTGCTCAGATCTCTGCAGCTGCATGTGGTATCGATATTATTTTACAAACCTTACCAGGAGAAACTAGTCGATGATTAGAATTTGTTTTATCCAATCCCCCCCCGACTAGAGCTCTGGTCCACCCTCTACTACAATACTGGCCACTTTACCACAATGTCACCATGTAAAATGGTCGCGAGTATGAATCTCTCTCCGCTGCCTACCTTGGCAAACTTCTAGGGTTCTAGAACATAGACGAGGCTACTCGATAGTCAATCATTGAAGTTTCTTGCTACGATCACAACCACGCTGTCACTTTACATTCAAACCAACAAATAAACACGTTTTAACGCGCTACACTCTTTAAAGCCTTGTTCCCACGACCTGTTGTATGGCAAGTCGCGAACTGCTCGTCGTTCGTAGATTCGCGAGCTTGTGGTTCGTAGATTTACGAGCCTAGCAATTCCCACGACGCGTGGCGTGCTCTACTCGTGTTTGTGGATGTGGAACTGGGCCCGAGCCACTACTGGATCGTCATCAGACGAACCACAGGTCTTTGATGTTTCAAGCATTTACCGACAGTTCACGGGAACGCCCGAGCCGTACCAAGCCAACGAGCATCTATCGGTCCCACGACCTGTGATAATGCAATTTACGAGCCGAATCCGTCTAAACACGCGCCGTGGGAACGGGCCTGAAGTGTTCAGTAGCATTCATCATTTGAACAGTGTCCGACCTTTTAGCGTGAAATCAGTGATGTGTGTTGTTACAATAGTCGGGGTTTTTTTTCATGTATTTGTTTGGGGTATTTCGCGTGCTCTTTCTGAACCGACTGATAATATTAGCACACGACTTATAAACTAACGTATTCTAGAACATACACAACACCCAAACCCGGCCGTTAATTCATCACTGTGAAAAAGGAAACCCACATTGCACCAGTGATACATTTTTCGGCCATGCCATGAATCGAACCCGGGACCCTTAGTTTAGTCGACGGACACGTCACCAACTGAGCTAAGGTGTCAGACGTAACAATAGTAATTTTTCATTAGTGTTTAATAACTATTTTCGTATCAGTGCTGGTGTTCACGTGGTCTAAGTGTTAAGCTCACCTAGAGCGCGGTTTTCCGGTGACGGAAAAGATGGGGCTTGAATTTAGCCTGGGTTTAGTTTCCCTCAAAGAAAATTCCTTTCAAACCGTTCTCGAAACTAGGAAAAGAGAATTTGTGAGCATCCATTTGACATGTCCAATGCAACAGTGCGATTCAACAAATCCGTTTAAAATATCACATGAATTATGTCCGGTAAAACGAATTTGAGGTTATGTTTACAGTTGCTTTTCTAAACTTATATCAAAGATAAATAGATTTTAATAAATTCGGGCTAAGCTGTAGGCAGTCATAGAGGAAAAGATACTTTACAAAAGTGTGTTGGTAGGTCACACACTGTGCAGAAAATGTAAACATTTAGGGATTTTTTAGGGTTTTTTTTTTGTTCAAACGGACATGGATCAAACCTTTCCCGAGTTAAAATAATCTCTCTCTTAATAAATATTGCAGTTTGGATCTTTATAAAACGTATGTACATGCGCTATTCTTACTTTAATGTCATACACATGCGCAGATTGGCCTACACCACACAAACTTTGTTCATAGAATCTCGTAAACCAAGGCTCCTCCCCAAACAACATCACCAACCACACGTATAAATATTTAGCCCCTAACTTTCCCTTTTATTAATGTCCTCACTCCAGGGTGGCATCCTCATTCCCCTTTTTCCCATCCTTTCAACATATAATCCGCGCACCGGAAATGAAACTCTCGTGTAGGTATTATCAACCCAACACCCCTCCCCTCACCCTTGTCGTCTCCTCCGAGTGACAGGTGGTGCCACAGAACAACAAACGGAAGAAACACCTGCTAAAAATGGCTGACGACAATTATTTCTTGCTCCACTATATTTTAAGGATGTTTGTCGTGTACAAGAGTGCCGAAACGCTGATAGCTTAATCCTGGAAGTGTTTACCTCATGGAGAAATTAAAAGTAAGCAAATGGGGCCAGTTTCATAGTCAGACTAAGAGCTCCTTCAGACGGGGTGGATTCGTCCGCGCGGTTTGATCCTCGCGGAAATCGGTAGCTGTTCAGACGTCGCGGAATCCGTGCGGATTCAGTAAAGTGCCCGACTTCGAGATCAGTTCAAATATGGAGGTCAAAGAAGCAGTGTGTTTATGGCTTCTCTAGAAACGATTAAATAATCGAAGAAAGAGATAATATTGTGGGACAGGATCACGCATGGACACTTTGTTAACCTGTACCCCAAGTTGAGAGAATTTCGACCCAAATTCTTCAACTATTTCAGAATGTCAATAAAATCTTTTGACGAATTAATTATACTGATACGAGAAAATATTTCAAGTAGTGGGAATCTCATGAAAGATATTGTGTCACCAGAAGAACACTCGCTATAACTTTAAGGTATGTTTATTTTTACATATCCTAATAACATATTTACTCATTTACTGCCGAATACAAATCTCTGATACTTGACTTTGTGTCAGAATCGACGCTGACAGGTGTAGAAGCTGGTGATGTCCCTGGTGTTGGAACTTATCCAGCAGAGCTGACAGTAGTATATCCTGCTGGGTAGAGGTAAGTAGAAGCTGGTGATATCACTGGTGTTGGAACTGATCCAGCCAAGTTGACAGTAGTATATCCTGCTGGGTAGAGGTAAGTAGAAGCTGGTGATGTCCCTGGTGTTGGAACTGATCCAGCCGAGTTGACAGTAGTATATCCTGCTGGGTAGAGGTAAGTAGAAGCTGGTGATGTCACTGGTGTTGGAACTGATCCAGCAGAGCTGACAGTAGTATATCCTGCTGGGTAGAGGTAAGTAGAAGCTGGTGATGTCACTGGTGTTGGAACTGATCCAGCAGAGCTGACAGTAGTATATCCTGCTGGGTAGAGGTAAGTAGAAGCTGGTGATGTCACTGGTGTTGGAACTGATCCAGCAGAGTTGACAGTAGTATATCCTGCTGGGTAGAGGTAAGTAGAAGCTGGTGATATCACTGGTGTTGGAACTGATCCAGCCAAGTTGACAGTAGTATATCCTGCTGGGTAGAGGTAAGTAGAAGCTGGTGATAATCACTGGTGTTGGAACTGATCCAGCAGAGCTGACAGTAGTATATCCTGCTGGGTAGAGGTAAGTAGAAGCTGGTGATATCACTGGTGTTGGAACTGATCCAGCCAAGTTGACAGTAGTATATCCTGCTGGGTAGAGGTAAGTAGAAGCTGGTGATATCACTGGTGTTGGAACTGATCCAGCAGAGCTGACAGTAGTATATCCTGCTGGGTAGAGGTAAGTAGAAGCTGGTGATGTCACTGGTGTTGGAACTGATCCAGCAGAGCTGACAGTAGTATATCCTGCTGGGTAGAGGTAAGTAGAAGCTGGTGATGTCCCTGGTGTTGGAACTGATCCAGCCAAGTTGACAGTAGTATATCCTGCTGGGTAGAGGTAAGTAGAAGCTGGTGATGTCACTGGTGTTGGAACTGATCCAGCAGAGTTGACAGTAGTATATCCTGCTGGGTAGAGGTAAGTAGAAGCTGGTGATGTCACTGGTGTTGGAACTGATCCAGCAGAGTTGACAGTAGTATATCCTGCTGGGTAGAGGTAAGTAGAAGCTGGTGATGTCACTGGTGTTGGAACTGATCCAGCAGAGTTGACAGTAGTATATCCTGCTGGGTAGAGGTAAGTAGAAGCTGGTGATGTCACTGGTGTTGGAACTGATCCAGCCGAGCTGACAGTAGTATATCCTGCTGGGTAGAGGTAAGTAGAAGCTGGTGATATCACTGGTGTTGGAACTGATCCAGCCGCGTTGACAGTAGTATATCCTGCTGGGTAGACGTTTTTTTGGCTTTCCCAGCATGTTGAATACATATCGGGCAGCACATGTTGAGAAAGGAAGCGAGTAGATTTATTGGAGTTTGAGCTTTTTGAAGTACAATTAGTAATTCAATTTTTGTGGCTAGGCGCTTATTTTCCGGAACTTTTCTTAGTTCTTTAGATAAAGAGAGACAAAACATTTTATCCTCGTCTTCATTCATACTTTCTTTCTGAATTTTTTTTCTCGTGACAAAATGCTCTTTTCGATCAATTCCGTGAAACGTTCATCTGCTGAAGAATTTTTTTCTTTGGAATATAATGAATTTCTTGAGCTTGTTTAACACTATCATTTGTTTCGTTTGTTTGGTTCTCTATATTAGATGTTGTTAACTTATTTTCTGAGCATTTTTCTAGAAAAGATAGTCTTGAAAAAAATATATAAGTTGCGCCTTTTTGAGCACCGGAATCAGAAGGAACTTTTCTTTTTTAGATTCCTTGTTAGATGTATCTCTTAAGTGCTTCCATTTCTTTTGAGGTGTGGTACCGAAAAAAAAATTATTTCAGGTATCTGTCCACGGGTTGCTCGTTTGGAGAGTTACATTACAACTATAGACTCGGAAAGTCTACCATTGTTGGAATTGTACGTGAATTGTGTAACGAATTATGGAACATCTTGACAAAAATTGGCATGCCGGATCCGACTGAGGAGACATGGAAAAATATTGAGAAGGACTTCAAACTATCTGCAAATTTTCCAAACTGTTTCGGTGCTATTGACGGCAAACACATTCGAATTACGAAGCCTGAACATTCTGGATATTTTTAACACAACTACAAAAAAAATCCCACAGTACTTTTAGCAATTTGTGACTCCAATTACTGTTTCATTTCTGTCAACATAGGAGCTTATGGTAAAAGTAGTGACTCTGCCGTTTTTAAGAATTCATTGTTTTACCAAAGACTTGTACAAAAATCTCTGAATATACCAAACTCAAAACCAATATCTGACGTAGACCCAGCATTATTGCCCTATATTTTGGTTGGGGACGAAGCATTCGCTTTGATGGAGAATGTCATGCGACCATTTGGAGGAAATTCACTGTCGTATGAGAAAAGAACTTTTAAATATCGATTGCCGAGGGTCGACGTTATATTGAATGTATCTTTGGAATTCTTGCTAAAAAGTGGCGTATCTTTCACAGACCGATTAATGTGAACATTGATTTTGCTGAAAGCATTATAAAATCTTGTTGCGTTCTACATAATTATGTGAGAGTTCGGGATGGTTACAGATATGAAGACACTGTGCATGCAGCACCATTGACCATTTTAATAGATCACAAGGAGGAAGATGCAGAATGTTAGCCTTAAATATAAGAGATAAGTTTGCTAGTTATTTTGTAAATGAAGGACGAGCAGAATGGCAACACAGAATGATATAAGTTGTAGCCTATGTATTTGCATCGGTCATGTATGTATTTTGAACTTTTTTTGTTTTAGTTTTCAATAGATATATAAGTACAGTACGTTCGTGACTATCCGGCTTAATGGGGCGGTTGGCCGGTCCAGATGGCACAAAAGCCGGATAGGCCGGATCTTGAGGGTGAATCATTTTCTGTGCATTCAACACCCACAATGTACGATAACTGTATATTATGGAGCGTTCAAGTCTTACTTAAGCCCATTTTTGGCTATTTTGGACCCCTCTACACTTGTAAGCAAAGATAAGCAAATGCTTGACCCACGTCTTGCTTACGTAATATTTGCTGACTTATTTAACTTATTCACAGAAATAATGTGCGTGTGTGATGGATCATTTGGTAAAAGTGGGGGGTGCTATGGTCGATAATTACAGAAGCTGCCCGAAGCCCGAGCGGCCTGCGATGCTCCTCAACCCCTTCTTGCCTGTCTCTGTCTTACGTAAGCATTTTTGACCCCCATCCTCCCATCATCAGCAAAAATAAGCAAATATTGAACTCCTTCCCCTCCTAAGGGGCTTACGTAATACTTGTACGCCCTCTTAGTAGCGTTTCATGGCATATTTAAATTTGTGTTTATCGAGTTTGCATACTTTTCAAACAAAAATTTAAATGTAAATTTTATCTCAATATAAAAGGAAAGTTAAATAAAACTTTGTTAATATTTACAAAAGCAAAACCTTTACATTTATAGTACGGATAGTACAGAGGGCCGGATAGTCGCGGGCCTACTGTTCTTATAAATAATATAAATATCTGTGATAATAGCTAATAGTAAATATCTGTAATAAAGAGCAAACCTACCAAGTACGTTCTTTTTTTTTCCCCAATGAATCCCCAGCGTCGGCGAATAGTTCCAAATTGAATTACAACGAGAGCGTTCAGTTTACAGGCGGTTTCGGCGCGGTTTGGACGTAGGTAGAGGAGTGAATTATGGAACATTTCGATACAAAACTTTATGTTGACGAAGTGGAGTAAAGGCCTGCCATATGGGACATGGGAGTGTGAAGATTATTCCAACATGATAAAAAAAAACTAGCGTGGATGGAATTGGTGGAACTATTCGCCGACCGACGCTGGGATTCCTTGGAAAAAAAAAGAACGTACTCGGTAGGTTTGCTCTTTTGTAAATATTAACGATGTTCTATTTAACTTTCCTTTTATATTCCGCACGGATTCCACGACGTCTGAACCGGTAACAATTTCCGCGTGGATCAAACCATACGGATGAATCCGCCCCGTCTGAACGTATTCTTAGGGCAGTATGCAAGAACGTCTAGTGAATGCTTAGTGGACCGATAATGTGGTCCCAAGCACACTATCACTCTACCGTTTAGCCTGTGATGACGCAAGCAAACCCACGATAATATCCACTAAGCATCCACTTAATCAAGTTCTTGCAGGCGGCCCTTAGTACGTCTCAAGTGCGGCGATATACTAAATGTAAGATGACACCTACATAAACTCGACTTGAATGGGCCAGTTTCTCATATAGAACTGGCTCATTCTATTCTGGTCTGAATAGGTGTCGTCCTGCAGTTAGTAGTCTATAGCGCTGTACTTAAGGCGCACTAAGGGCCCGTTTCATAGTCATATTTAGTACGCCTAAAGTGCGAATCGATACTAAATACAGGGCGACACCTACCTAGACCAAAATGGAATGGGCCAGTTTCGCATTTGAAACTGGCCCAATCCATTCAATTTTAGGTAGGTGACGTCTTGTATTTAGTATAGCGCCGCACTTGAGGCGTACTAAATCTGACTATGAAACTGGCCCTAAGTCTGACTATGAATCTGGCCCATAGGATGCAAATTGTTCAAAGTAGTACAGCAATAAGTTTTCCTATGTGTTTTTCCACTATCACTCTACGCAAGTGCGGGTCCACTTAAAATAATAATAATAGTAATATTTAGCACCGCGTCTTACTACCCGTTCGGGTTATACGCTTAAGTACTAATTACGTTAATGGATTGGGAACTGGGAGGGTTGAATTTAGAGGAAGTGAACCCGCATTATCGTGGAGGGAGAGTGGAAAACCATTCAGGAAAAACCACCCCCAGTTCACCCGACCGAGATTTGAACCTCGATCTCCCCGTACTCGACGGACGAGCTCAACACGACTAGCGCGTTAGCTAACTACGCCACCGAGGTGGGCCACTTAAAATAAATTCTACCTTCCTAAACGTTTGATCATTAAAGAATTTAAAATTTAATTTAACCCAAAAGGGTAAATAAACGCGGTAGACGAAGAAAAACAAAGTTATGTATGGAAACAGAATCCTACTTTACAATAAATCTAATTCACTGCCCTCATTTGTCACCCGAAAGACATTTTGTGACATTATTCCTCTATATATTTATTTTTGGTTTCGCGCAGGCGCAATGCTGGGCGCGAAAGCCAGTTGAAAGGAGTATAAAAGGGGTAGTCGTGACGTCATCGCTCAGCCAGTCCACGGCTCCACATTACTATGCCCGGAGCACCCTCCCCTCCCTTGTTCCTGACAAATAAAACACACACACACTCGCTGATGGAATTGTTCCGCTACACCAAACACGTTTCCCATTTTCTTTCTCATATTACATGTTAGGACTGCTCCGTGATATATGACGCCACCAAGGGTTTGAAATATCTTCCCGGTTAGTGATGGCTGTCTCCCCTCTCTTTTAGGATCAAGTAAATGGATCTTATATTCAATGGGAGAGTAGGCAGACAATGGTTTCTTTTATTTATCGTACTCAGTTATACATCCGCACACAAGTAATTTACTAAAACGAAACATTGATAAGTTATGTGTTTGACAATTTTTTATTGGAGTCATTTTTTCCTAAAATAATAAACTCAAACTTGTTCCTACACAGTGTGATTGGGAGTTAAGTGATAAAAATAATTAAAGAATATTATTAAATGAAAACAGGTGCGTAGTTCTATCCTACCTGGCGGGGATGATTACTTGGAAGCATTATTTTACCAGTAGGCCTACCTGATTGTTGCAATGCGGTGGTGAGATGGATTATCAAACAAATTAATATATTGCTAGGTGACCTGGGGTCTAGGGTAAGGTGTCGAACTTCTGCTGAGGGTCCAGGGTTCAATTTCTCGGTATAGGCACAGATTTATCTGATTGCCCAACCCTTCCTTCACCTCTGACAAGACGTGTATTAATCACAACTTGTGAATGTGAGGAATTCCAGGCCTCCACCGTGGTTCGGATCCACGTTAAACTGTAGGTCCTCCATTTCATCTCACAATCACCCTACCATTACACATTAGCGTAAGTGCGTATAACCCGAACGGGTAGTAAGACATGGTGCATAATAATAATAATAATAACAATATATTGTTATTCTGCACACACACACACACATATATATATTGTATATATATTCACAAAGATAAATAGAGATTGGTGTAAGAGTTGGTTATTTAGTGAGTCTAAGTTTCCGTAAAATTATAAAGGGTTGAACCACTGGGTTGATCGTCTACTCTTGAAACAAACACTTTGCGAACTAAATAAACAAACGTACGTAAAAACGTACTAGAGCAAAATGTACCAAGTAAACTAAATTAATATAAATGGGTGGTAGATAGAAAAATGTGATAGGCTAAAAATAAAAAAAATGAATATTAATAATGAGATACGATGGGGGGGGGCTAATTAAAATAAAAAAATTAAAATAATATTAAATTAATAAATAATGTAAAGAAATAGTTACTAAGCAACCAGTTTATATAAGTACTATTTAATTTTAAAAAATTCACTGTTTCTCACATTTATACAGGAAAAACGGGCGCATTCACAAAATTAGGTCATACTTTATGGGGTGTTAAAAACAATGTTCTAGAAATCAATATAGACACGTGTGATGATCTTTAAAACACAAATGGCTATTTTAAATATGTGTACAAAAGGGTATTTCTGCTTGCTGAAACATTAATGAAAGTCTTAACATAAATAAAATGGATTTCAATATGAAGGAGCTGGATGACTTAAAAACTAGCTTTATAAAATAAAAGCATTTTAAAATGAATTATATACTTTCAGAGAGAAAGTGAATCATACTCATCCAGAAAAATAAATGTTTTTAAAGTTTAAATTATTGAGGTTTGTAGTAAACATAATATATTTAAAACAAGATGATTATTATTTTGGAAGCGAAATCCAAGGTAATTTTTCTTTGATTTAAAACCTTTCAAATGAGATTAATTTATTAAAAGTATGGGTAGAATTATATAATTTAAGAGCGTGCCCTGATATTACGCCAATAAGCCAATACTATGTTACCTTTGACAATTAATGGCACGTCCCCTAAGTAATTCAACAAACAGATCCTTCCAGAAAAGGATCTTTTAATGACATTGTCCTCAGGGAGCTAGAATTACTTGGCAATTGAGTTTGTTTAAATAACGCAGTAAGTAAAACTACTTATCTCTGGTTTTTGTTCCTCTCACTTGCGGTGGACAGCGCAGTCTTCCATCTGACCTGGCTTCTAGTGGTACGCTCTCTAACCGGATGTATATATTATACAAATTTAATTTCAATCAAAAGTAAAGAGAATAGTTTCTTTTTAATCTATCTGCTCTCTTAAATTATATTCACTTTAATATTAAATAAGAACCCAGGATTGTCACCTAACGTTGGATTAAGCTATCATTAAACCTCTCCTATCCACACAAATGTGTTCAAATGTCTCATAGAATTCTAAGGCGCTAGTCAATTAATAATTCCTTGACTATATGTTTTTTTAAATCTTCATATAATTTGTTTAGAATCAAACTAAGAAAATTTGAATAAACAATCAGTAATCATGTTAGTGGTACTAATAATATTGCTGACAGTTCAAGGACTATCTAAAGAAATAACAGCCCAATATCAAAGTAAGTATTTAATAAGATATCAACTTGACTTTCAATTCCCTATTAAATGCGTTTAAAGAAATTATGTAAGACTCACCAGGTACAGTCAACCATGAACTATAGCCACGATATTGAAGCTACAGCTATAAAGATTTTAAAGGTTGGTAACGAAAGTGTTCTAGATAAGCCTACACTCAAATCAACACATTCACTTATTTTTAATATATTTCGAGGCAATTTTTAGTCAAATTCAATTTTAAAATCTAGCTCATCTACGATGGTGACAATAAGTAGTGGCCAACCCTTTTTGTATCACACATTATATCACACATGTATACTGACACGTTGTGTTCTCTTTTTATGACTATTTTATGCTTTGTTTTAATTCGTGATAATGTTTTAATTTTCATAATTTTAGTAATTATTTCTAAACACTGGCTAGAAAAAATAGTCCCACATATTGTACCATGTTGCATAAAAGCCATAGGTGTTACACGAATCGATGTTATAAGTTTATCTAAAATACGAATATGGTCCTGGGAAATATTTAGATAATATGCGGCGCTCTATGGAATTCTATCGATTGTTTACATAATGGTCGAGGATTGGAGGGTGGTCATTTTCCGCTTTGTAAGTGCCATAGCATCGTGGCTTCTGATTCTATTAGTTATAAATGTTCTGTGGAAGCTCGTTTTCCAACCGATGGTATGTGGCTTTTGTGAATGCCACCACCATATAGGAATGGCTCCCAAGTTACTACTTACAGCGATTAAAGAAATAGTGTGAAAATTACAAGGTACAGTCAACGCAACAACTATAGATATGAGTTTTAGGGACTCTAGCTTCGATTATGGAGGGTTTCGAAAGGGTATCAACAAATAGTGTTTTTAGCTAACTAAGCTATACTGCAACCTACTGCCAACCCAAGGGCATCACCTTATAAAACACTAGATTAGATCAGTGCCAGACCACAGATTAAGCATCCGGCGTATTTCCTGGAGCCACACGCTTATAGGGGTAGGGATTAGGAAGGTATAGCTTTAAGGTTAGTGCACCGGCGTTTGTGTGGAGGGAGATTGGGAAACCATTTGGTAAAAAAACACCCTTAATAGACTTGGCCTGGATTCGAAAACCGACCCCTACATTACAGGCAAACCTGAACAAGACGACACTAACGCCGTTTCTACCTGTCTACTGGGTTAAATTCTAACTAGGGGTAAGACACTATAATCCTTAAGGAATTTCATGATTCGAGGATTCGAAAACATCATACTCATGATTTTTTTGTTCAATTCAAATTTTGAATTAAAATTTGTCTTAGAGCTCTAATACTATCAATTGGGGGCCAGACATAATATAATTATAGGACAAACTTAACAAATTGACCCAAGACCATAGATTAAACACTTAACTGAATGTATGAATGAATTCATTCCAACAAAAAATATTAACATTCAGTTAATATTTGCATGCGTCATTATATTACTATTTCTTCTTCTAGTCATCTTTTTTACAATATTGGGAATTTAATTTGGTATTCTAAGGTAAAATGAAGATTGTAATTCCTAAAATAATGTATTCGACAAAACTATAACTCTAACAAATAAAGAATTGAGCGCCGTCTTCTTTGGTTGGCCTCTGAGCTACTTGTCATGTTTGTAATATACGAATAATATATTGTTAAATATGTGAATCCACCATGATATTAGCAAGACGGATAAGCATTGGATACAAACGTATATCATCTTAATATATATAATTCTTCTGTACGTGTGTATGTCACTGAACTCCTCCTAAACGGCTGGACCGATTTTGATGAAATTTTGTGTGTGTGTTTGAGTGGTCCGTGGATGGTTTAGATTCACAATTGGACCCGGTAGGTGGCGCTGCAATCGGGTTTTAGGAATTTTTTTATTTTTTTGAGGGAATTTTTTTGGGGGGATTTTTTTTAGATTTTTTGCATATCAGAACATGTAACCTCAACATTTCACCTCCCCACTACCCCCCAATATTTATAATAATGAATATAATATTAATAATTGACCGTTAAAAAATCATAAGTTCATCAATAATTGACCGTTAAAACATTCTGAAAAGTTCATGAATAATTGAACTTTTGAGAATAATTCATAGTTATGTTTGTTTTTCGATACAGCTGATATTTGTGGAGTTGTGGGTGAAGTGCCAAAAATGAAAATATGTTTTATTTTGTATGTTGTCTTGACAAACACTGAATTTGTAATATTTGTGTAACTCACTAATTGGAATTTATTGTGAATTTGTAATTGTGATGATCACATAGTATTTGTTTTATTATCGAAATCAATTATGCCACCCAAACTAAAAGCCAACGTTTCGGGCAGGACAACGTATGTCGGGTCCGCTAGTTGTGAATAAAATTGCAAAAAGAATCACAAACACACTAATAATTTTAATGTGATTATGTTATGGGTTTATAAAAGCATTTCCAATATTAAAATACACGGTGGCCCCAAATGACAATTATTTTGCCTGGGATTGCGTGTGCGCACTTGATATGGAGTAAATGTTAAGCAAAATAAGTAAATCACGAAATGTGGTTGTTCATCTAACAATATTTTTGATAATATTGCCCTCAAACTTTCGAATAATATCCAATATTATTATTACTATGGATTACATTTACAGTTAAGTTATTATATACATAATACATGTATATTTACATACACATATTAATACTATACAGGCCCAGATTTAAGGGGGGCCACAGGGGCTCCATGAATCAGGGCACCCACAAAAAGTTTCAATAAATATTTCTCTATTGGCTCTACATATTTCAGTCATAGTAAGATCTTAAAATAAAATCATAGCTTTCGATATAAATTTTTTTTCTGTCAAAATATTACTTACTTATGGCTAATTTTTGATCTCATTTAAAAAAAAAATATTGTGATGAAAATATGTCCTTGTTTAAATAATATCTTAACAGTTAATTTTGTAATAAAAAACTATAGTGTTGAAAACAAAAATATTTGTTTGATTTTGTGGCCTCCTATTTTCTACAGCACCTGGGCCCCCTCAGCTTTTTGGGCCAGTGTATATACATAAACAGATGTTGTAGCCGTGCTACCTATAAAATATTACAAAACACGCAAATGTGAATATCGAGCAATGTTAACGGATGAGGATCTAGACAGTGTGATGCTATGCTTGTCATTTGTGTAGGGCTAGACACATGTATCTTATTTAAGGTAGTATAAAAGGAAACGAGAAATAGGGTCGGTATATTTACATTTTTTAGCATTTTTTTCTAGGATTGACTAAATAAATCAAAAACTTTTCAGTATATACGTTTAGTTACATTTTATACGTATCGCAATCTTAACAGTTCTTAAATATTAGTAATCATGAGCATAATGGTATTTTAATATAAAGTTTTAAATAAAAAAATCATATATCAAAATTACGCCATTCCCATGATGAATATTCAAGGCTTAAGGTGGGAATGAACAAGACGTGTTTTTGAAGTTTGCATGACAAAAAAATGTGGCAACTTTTTATCTTCATTTAAAAAGTTTGTCATCTAATGCCGCTATGCTCATGACACTTGATATTATCATGCAAAGAAAATTAAACTCTATGTTTGTACTGAAGCAATATGTTGTTTATCTTAGCCAAAAATGTGTTTTGCTATAAAAACTGCAAAAACACTGCTCTTTTCTCGTGTCCCCTACACTACCACCTTAACTCATATTCCCTTCCTTCCCACCTTAAACTGCTTCGTACTAAAGTCCATTCGCTCACTTTATTTTTGAACATTAAAAAAAATGTAAAATGTCAAACGTTAACTAGTACAAAGGGTTGCCGTTGCTTTTACAGATGGACGCTGACAACACACGATCGAACTGTTCCTCTTTGGACTCTTCCGTTGCTTCCTCTTTTTCTCTCTCACCTTATTTAGTCGCCTCTGTCTCTCCACTATTCTCCCACATTCCAACCCGGCACGAAGAGAATATCAATTCTAATCACGAAACGTCGAAACAAAATAGCTCCCGATCACCGCAATCGGCGGGGGTAGAGAGGGGGCGCAGTGGAGAGGGAAAGGGGCAATTTTACCAACTCTGTGCTTTGTTCTTTACCCCCCCCCCTTTTTTTAGTAACCTCTATACATCAGGAAATACCTGTCCAATATCTGCCATGCAGCGATGTCACTTTGTTCTGTCAATACCTCTGCCAAGGTTTAAATAGGAAAGGGAGTAAAATTAGTTGGAAAGGGGGAGGGGGGTTGAAGTTAAAAAAAAAAAGCACATTTCTATGATATGGTTCTTGCTTTGAAATGTAAATGGGCCAAATAATCCCGCTTATAAAAGCTTACATTTATTTTAAGCTCGGTGTGAATAGTTACATCCTGGTGGCAATCATAATGATCTCTGTGTACGTGAAATAAAAGGAAAAATGTACATTAAATTATTTTCTCTGAAACTCATATTGGTGGACACGCGGACTTAACGTCAAGTTCATCTAATTTGATATGTTGTTCGTGATGGAGAAATTGGGGTTTGAATAATAATAATAATATTTAGCACCGCGTCTTACTACCCGTTCGGGTTATACGCTTAAGTACTAATTACGCTAATGGATTAGGAATTGGGAGGGTTTAATTTAGAGGGAGTGAACCCGCATTTGCGTGGAGGGAGAGTGGAAAACCATTTAGGAAAAACCACCCCCAGTTCACCCGACCGAGATTCGAACCTCGATCTCCCCGTCCTCGGCGGTAGAGCTCAACACGACTAGCGCGCTAGCCAACTACGCTACCGAGGCGGGTTGGGGTTTGAAGCCAGGCCGGGTGTACTGAGGTTGTATTTTTTTATTAACTAGTTATCTACTTTCTCTCTTCACGCAAATTTACAGTTGTGTGATGGTTAGAATTTAGAGGAATATATATTTATTCGTGTGGAGGGAGAAGGGGAAAATCGTTTTGGAAAAATCACCCCAGTAAGTACCTCCAGCTGGAGTTTGTATCCTAATCTAATCACCGACAAATCAAACGAGTGTGAAGCCAGGACTGCGTGCTTGATTTAATTATTATAAATAGCTTATACGAATTATAATGATTATAGCCTAATAATGTGATTAAAATGTCTCAAACGAGAATAAACGAGCCCAGTGTGTATTTTGAAAGCTACCACTCACTTGAACACGAGATCACTACGGTTAACTAATCCAGTTAGCGACTGATAGAGTTGAGTAGCCAAAAGGAACCCAAACAGTAACTCAACAGTTCTTATTACTTTAACCAAGTACCTTTATATTTGAATTTAGCACCTTCCTGTAATCATTATTATCACTTTCAAAAATAAACATAAAGATATAAACTCAAAAGACAACCTCGGTGGTCGTGGGGTAAAGTGCTCGCCTCAGACCAAAACTCCGCCGGGGTCAACGGATTTTAACTGAGCGATAAAAATCCGTAGCACAACTTCCTTAGGAGGGAAACTAAAGACGTCGGTTCCATGTCAATTTTGGCATGTAAAAGAACCCTAGAAGGTATTTGAAAATGGGTAGGCCCTTTCACGCTCACGCATAAAAATTATCTTGTGCTGATTTAATCATTCGGTTCAGAAAGTGCACGTTGAACACTTCACATAAATATAAAACCTCAACCAGTATTACTACCCCGCCATAAACATGCCGTGATCTCGGACGTAACTCCCATGTTGGTAAACACTGCGCTAATGCGATCAAGGATCAAGAAGGTATAGTGGGGAACCATTAAGGGAAAAAAACATATCAGTAGAGTAAGCCAAGATTTTCACCCTGACAACGTTCCTATTCCGCTCAAAAAAGGGCAGACGAGACTGACATCGATGTCTACGGGCCTACAGGTGCAGGTCGAGCAAAAACTCAAATTTGAGTAAGGTCCGTGGAGAAACAGTTTTTAAAACAAAACAAAATTATTAAAATTTTGCTTCAGTAAATAGGCTTAGTTTAATTTTATACTTTAATCTTAACATTTCTTGAATATTTGTCGTGGGCATCATGGAATTCGAATATCATAAAATCTATTAATGTAAAAAGTTGATGTTCAAATGTTACCATATTCATGACAAATATTCAAGAACTGTCAAGATTAGTATGAATTAAAAATTAAACTAAACATATTTAGCGAGGTAATGTTTGATTTATTTTGAATATATTTGTTTACATAAAAACTGCAAGAATAGTGGCCTTAGCTCGTGTTTTCTTCCACCCTATCTTAAGAACCGATCCCAAGTCCTATTAGTCGGTATATTAGGTACGGGATAAGCTCAAACCTGAAAACTTAACGAAGTGTGTTTTTCTGTGTTCTTCACTTAACAATAGTTAAGTTTAGATAACATTAGAGTTTGTTTATCATTTTAAATAACTATTTATAAATTTTTTTGCAATTAATAAAATATGGTAAAATGATTCCATTTGTTTCAATTCAACTGTTTTCTAAAATAAAGTTGATAAAACCGTCCCAACGATGTGATATCTTGTTAGAGATGTAATATCGACCTTTAAGGTCCATTTACACTAAAGTCCTGGAAGCCCACTTCAGTGGCCTCATGGTCTAAGGTGCTACTCTCACAGTAGACTAGACTGCCGGTGATGGGGAGATCGAGGTTCGAATCTCGGTCGAGTATACTGAGGGTGGTTTTGTCCAAAATGGGTTTTCACTCTCCTTCCACAAAAAAGCGTGTACACTTCCTATAAATATAATCTTCCTTATCTTTAAAACCATTATTATAATTAATACATAAGCGTATAACCTGAACAGATAGTAAGTTGTGATGATAGTGATGATAGGGATGATAGGGATGATAGTGATGATAAACAAAAAGTCATGTCACGTTATCCGAACAAAGTTCCTAAACTGCCGTCGATTCCGAGTTCCCCAGCTAATAGGTCAAGGTCATCACGTTTAAGATCAGTCAAAAGTTCACTCGTACAATATTTAGTTCTTGCGAATAGAGAGGGTCGAATCCAAAACCATCTTTTTGGCCCTTTTTTTTTAACAACATTACACAAACCATGGCCGCAAAACGAACATCCTCCAAAGACGCCATTATGCAGACTATTAAAACATGTTATAATTTGTTATACAGCTCTGAGTTATTTTTGTCACTGTCGTATAGAAAATGTTATACAGCATTCAAATGTAACAAGTTACAAATTGACATTGCTTTAAGTCCAACATCTTAGTTCAGTCGGTAGCGTGTCTGTCTATTGCACTAGAGTTCCCAGGTTCGATTCCTGACATGGCTAAAAAAAAATATCTTTGGTGAAATGTGGGTTTCCCCTTTTACGGTGATAAATTTACCTCTGGGGACCGGATGTTGTGTTTGTTAAGTTAATTAATAAGTCGTGTACTGATTTAATGAGTCAGTTCAGAAAATGTACGTTAAATACCATTTTTTGTAACATAGTGTAAGTGTACTTCAAGATGGACGTTGCCTACCTGTGACGTCACAACAACTCAAGATAGGTTGTTCCATGTTAATGTATTTACGTTTCATTCAGTGGGTTTTAAACGTATAACATTGAAACAAAAACCATACATTTATATATAATTCTAGAAATAGTATTATATTTTCACAAAATTATTTTTTTGATCTTGAGGTAGATTTTTGTCAACTTTTTTTTTTATAAATCGTCTATAGCCTAAGTGGTTTAGTCTCAAAAATGTCCTGTAGGAATCTTCCTGCCAGGATGTAGATTAAAAAAAATTCCATGGAAGCAAATTATCTATCTAGAATAGGAAACAAGATAAAGGTAAATTTAAAAAGCAACTCAATCTACCCTAGATCAAATAGAACAGTGACTGTGTAAACTCGTCAGAGGATGAAAGGAAGTATTCCCAACGTGAAAACTTGAGGCCCGTCAAGATATAATACTCATTTCCTTACCTCTCTTTCTATTTTGCACATTGACACGAGAGTGTGAAAGTGCTTAGACTTCTTAGGGCCTCAAGTTAAGATACAGCCAACTCTGCAAGATAGCTTTGAGATCTCGAACTAAGAAACGTCGTTAAATTATGTCTCTATGTGTGTCCCAAAGTGTAAGTGTAGGTTCTACAATCATTCAAGGTAATAATATACTCTGGCCATGCCGCTTTTCTCCATCGGTAGATATATCCAACCAACGTGTAAATAACGCCTCCCTCTTTCCTCCAACAAACCACTATTCACCTTCCTCCAACACTGGTTGTAACTGACACATCCATCAAGGAACAAAAGGTCTGTTCCCCATTCAAAAGGTGGGTTTGATTGACAGCGGCGTCCCATCACAAGGCGTATTATTGCACGATTGTTCCCAAGTACCCAAATTAAAACACCGTCCGATCACAGCGGATCGATCGATCACTCTCGCGCTGGTTGACCGACCCAATTTTAGTGTCGGTATTCTCATAGACGTATTATAGCACAACCCTTGAGTGTTCCTTGAGCGGTTGGGCCACCGAGGGTAATCAACATAGTGGTATCATACCAAGTTGAATGGTGGGAACGACATTCTAATTTTACACATTAAATCACACTGATGAGGTGGATATGCGGAAGGTCAAATTTAAAATAAATCCACCCACATTTTCGTGGTGGGGTGAGGTAGTGGGGAAAGCTACTCTCAGTACATCCAAGGGGATTCGATCTTGGACCTCCCCATTACTGGTAAACCAGATGAACTTGACGATTAGAGCGCATACCTACCGATGAGGGTGAAAACGACTTTTTTAGTTGTGTTTGGTAAATACATTTGGGTTTTTAAGGGAGGGTTACAGTTACATTGTAAGTGGGTCAACTTTTCTAATTCACATTTTCGCCCCAATTCGATCTAGGAAAATCTCACAATTTCCAACAAAATTTTAGGTAGGCCTACTACTGAAAATTAATCATACTTAACGGGTTTTAATGTAAGCAGTGACAAGGCATGTAGTGTTGCTAGAATAAGCAGACATAGTTTAAACTGTACTCTTTGTTGAACCTGAAAGATAGCAAACTTACTTTAAATGTTTCCACTATGGCTTATTTTACAAGATAGGATCATAGTGTAATACGTCAAGGTAAGACTGGTACCTTTCAGGAATTTACAGAGGCAGAAATAAACCATACCTATCTCCTTACCACATAACAAGCCTACCTACAACATTCAGTTTATTCATTATTATTATTATTTTATTATTATTATTATTATTATTATTATTATTATTATTATTATTATTATTATTATTATTTATTATATCATCATCACTGCGTCTTACTACCCGTTCTGGTTATACGCACTTACGCTAATGTGCAATGGTAAGGTGATTGTGAGATGAAATGGAAGACCTACAGTTTAACGTGGGATCCGAACCACGGTGGAGGCCTGGCATTCAATTCATTCACAAGTTGTGATTAATACACGTCTTGTCAGAGGTGAAGGAAGAGTTTAGCAATCAGATAAATCTGTGCCGGGACAGAGGATTGAACCCCGATCCCTAGCACAGAAGTCTGACAGCCTACCCCTAGACCGCTAGGTCACATCAGTTTACATAGCATGGGTAAGAAAGATCGGTGTAGCAATGGGCTAGGTGTGGGTTATTTCTACCTCGGTGTTTTGATGTGCACCCGTGACTCGATAGAACATTAATTAACCAGGTATCGATGGAAGTACATTTCCATGTGAGTTATGTGTAGCAGAACCTTTGTCTGATTGGTCAAATTGTGACAGATGTGAGGGGAGAAAAATTCATAAAGTGTTGTTTTTACAAGCTTTCCTTACACTGGAAACATAATTTGAAAAATATTTCTTACTGCTTTTGTCCAAAACAAGATATTAAAAGTATGATTTAGAAAAATGTTACAAAATTCTGGAGCTTTACTATCAAGCAGATTGTCAATAGCAAACAAATTACCAGGACCAATCCACTTTGACCGTTAATATCGATTACAATTTAACAACTTAAAGACGGCCGTCCGTGTCTTAGCTTTTGATGAAAGCAAAATACTTTAGAAAGAAATTAGAGTAAAATATCAAAACCTATCGAATTGCTCTAAGTATTTGACTTTAACACGTCCATATGGATCTAATTTAATTTCTAATAAATAACCCGAGATAAAGATCATCTGCTCAGTCAATGAACTCGAGTAGTTTGATTCTCATGTTAAGATGTTATTTGTTTTAAAAAAATACAAATATTAAGCAATTTTTACATTTTTACACCACGCTTCCCTATAAAAGATTCTTAATAACTGGTATCTACTATAACGAGGATCAGATTTATTATAAAGGACAACTCATGATTTGTGTAAAGTACAGCTCTTCAAATGTGTCTGAAAAGTACAACTCATTAAAAATATTTCTTAAAATTACAGCCTATCAAATGTGTCTGGAAATTGCAGTTCATCAAATTTGTATGTCAAGTACAGCTCGTCAAATCTGTATGTAAAGTATAACTCATAAAATGTGTTTGAAAAATGTTTCTCATAAAATCTAGCTGTAAAGAAGGGTCTAAAACTCATAAAATATTTATGAAAACATAAATATATTTTATGGAGCTTGTGAATATTGATTATGTAGAAGACTATACAATAACTGCGCACTAGAAATATAGATAAATCATTCAAAAAGCAATGGAACAGATGCATCATAATATCTGTGATGTGTCTGGTTACAAAGATGCCTCACTAGATTGTGTAATGGAGGAATGACACGTTTGTAATGAATCATGGTTACGACACAACGAAACACAACGAAACACAACCAAAGCACAAGAAGTAGATTAATGGTCTTATTACATCTCGACCGCGCATAAAATCTATGGTCGACATGAAAAACACGTTATGAAGCCCATGCCTTTAGTGACGTCAATGGCATTGATAGTTATTGATTTGAGTCCAACTCAGGGGACTGACTATCCAAGTGCTGCCTATAGTTGTAAAAGTCTGCAACGGATCAAATGACGTCAAAACCCAAGTGAAATATTGGTCCTTAGTATTATGGGAGTAATAATTGTATTTGTAAATTCTCGTCGCAGTAAACATTGAGAAGAAAACAAACCAGACTTCTTTTTTTTTAACTTCGTCAAACTTCCCGTTTGATTTATACGCCTATGTACTAATTACACTAATGTGTTAGGTATTAGGAAAGTTGAATTTAGAAGAAGTGTTTCCGCATTTACGTGTAGGTAGAGTGGAAAACAATTTAGGAAATACAAACCTCAGTACACCCGACCAGGATTGAAAATTAATCTCCCCGTCTTTGGCAGTCTAGTTTATTGCGAGAAGAGTGGCTTAGACCATGCGACCACCAAAGAAGGTAAACCAAACTATAAATTATTAAAAGAGGTAGGAGGTAAAGCTACTCGTCTGTGCAATCGCCATGATTACACAAACAAGGTATTATTTAAGAGGAGGAGTGGAAGCCATTTTGGAACATAATTATTTCAGCACACCAGCTAGTAAACTGGACTAGATGAAATAGACACCTTTTGTACACGTTCCCACTGATGCGAGTTAGTTTTACAGGTAAAGTGTTTTTTATAAATATGACTTGCCCATTTTGTATGTAGACACGTTGAGTTTTAACACCTCACGGAACGTTGCATTTGTAAACGTAACCTTCATTTATTCAATTGTGTGTCACACCAATTATTTTTCCACGGTGGGATATGATATACAGGGGCCTGCTAGATAGGGATAGATGGTGCTACTATGCGTCTATGATCCCTAGGAGGATAGATGGTGCTACTATGCGTCTATGATCCTAGATCACCTAGGAGGAGTAATGGTGCTACTATTGCCGTATCTATGATCCCTATAGAGGAGATAAGGATGCGTCTAACTATGCTACTATGCGTCTATGATCCCTAGGAGATGAATGTGCTACTATGCGTCTATGATCCAGGATAGATGGTGCTTGATCCCAGTGATGGTGACTATGCGTCTATGATCGCCAGGATTAGAAGGCGACACCACCGTGACTGATGATATTGGCAGATGCCCATCTTGCAACATATTAGTGCCGAATTATTATAACCGTTAGCTTTAGGGCCTCTGCAGATGAAGTTGAGGGAGGAATTTCACAAAGCAGCTTTTAGTAAAATTATCCTCTTTAAATATTACACCATAATTATAGAACACAACTAATCTAGTTGATGGCATGTATGATTAATCAAACTAATTTACCAGAATGTACACCATGATTACGGTGCGTTGAATTCTAAATGTGTTAGGTGTGTGTTTTGTGTTCACAGCACACGTGAATGGCTTAGTATTTTTTTAATTGTATTTACTACATCTCTATTAAAAACTTCCAGCCACTCCACTCATTGTGTTTCGATAATGTTTGATTCTTAGGTTAAATATTTTAATACAAACTGCTCTGCTATTTTATAAAGGTGTGTGAAGTTTCGAAATTTGAAGTCAATTCAACCTCGATAATCACACTAATCCTTCGCATCTTCAAAACATTTTGAAGGAGGAATAAAACTTCAATATTTTATAAACAAAACTCTTAATAGCTCGCTAAACATGATATATGTTAACATAATCATCTTTATGTCAGTTATTGAACGGTATTTTAACCCCAAATGGTGATTAAATTACATATATAACGTAAACATTGAAACATTCATGTATATCAATACAATGAAGAGTTTGTCTGTCCTGAACAATGACAGATATCTACCGCACGCAAAGGTCTGAAATTTTAAAATTATTAGCCCTTGTGTACAAACATGTGCATCTCAAAGCTGGAATATTAAATTTTTTACTAGATTTCTTTAATTTTAAAAACTGGGTAGGAAGAAATAAAATGAAGAGTTTTTTCCTGTTTGAAGTAAGGAAATGCGTTGCCTAAGCCAGCTACTTCTGCAAGTGTCAGCATGAAATAATAATTATAGTGGTGTTTTTTATAAGCCTACCTCTTTATCTATTATCTATCTTTAGTATTTGACAGCAACAAAAACCTTATTCTAGACTTTTCTACGCTTGTTGTAAGCTTTTATGAAATGTTCATCTCTCTTACAAAGTTACTACAAAGTGTTTGAACGGATTTAGGTTCTTCAGTAAGAGCTTAGTTACCCTAAATCGGTGATCTAGAGTTTAATTTATGTGCATAGGTGTTATTCTTCAGCCATTATTATCGGCATAATAACATGCCACTAAGTGTATTAGCCAATGTATTGGTTGCTAAGTTTAGGCTTTTAATAGCCAATATATTGGCTTCTAAGTTGATGTTTTTACTTACCAATGAATTGTTTTCTAGATAATATTTTATTGTTTTACCAACTAATATTTATTCATTTATTATTGATAGCTAGACTTTGTGTTTTATTAGACAATACATCGGCTTCTAAGTTGATTATTTTACTAACCAATGCATTGGCTGACTGGTTTTTGTTTTATTCATCAATGTCTAAGTTGCTTGGTTGATGGTTTTACTAACAAATACATAGACTACTAAGTTAATTTTTAGTTTCTCCCAGCCCTCAGGAAAGAGGGGGTTTTGTGACTTTCAAATAAAATCGAAATAGAGATTTTGATGGATGTCGACGTTTCATGGCCCCATGAACCCAAACATTAGTTTTCTAAATATCGTCTTTCTTCTGTTCGTTGGCCTAGAGCTAAGACCATTTAATCGATCGGGCTAAAACTTGGTGTCTTGTGTTTTTATAAGGGTCCCCTGATGGATTTTTGAAATTATCACTCAACCCCTAAAATTAAGGGTAGCTTGCTTAAGGGTGATAGTAAAAATATCGATTTTATCAAAATTAGCTTTAACGATTTTGATTAAAATTATTAAATGTGCACATTTTAAAATTGTGTTATATATATATCTTGATTTTTCAGGAAATTCACTTAGAGGATACTTTACAAACGCGAATATCTCCACTTTGAGATATCGCCGTAACTCGTTGGGATGGAAAAAATATATTTTCAAAGTTGTATGACTATTAAAGATACAAAACCTTAATCAGAAATATATATTTTATACAACCAATAGTTTCAAAATTATAAACAAAGATATTTATATATTTTTAAAATGGCGTACTGGGAAATCAGAAGCAGAAAATTTACATTTAAAATTTACCCCAAATATTGTGAAAAGTATATAAATTTAATATTACAAAATTGGGAGCCAGGAAAGGGGGAGATACTCTCGAAGCTTACAAAATATATAGAAAAAACTGTATCGTCTAGCTAGTGTCGATATTTACGAATATATCGATATAGAACTATTAAAACAAACATCTACCAACATAGTGTTGTGGACAGTGATGTGCCTTTTTTACTTCCTAGTTTCAATGTTTCAGTAAGAGTGTGTATTATCTAATTCATGCTCTTTGGTAAAATGTTATCCTTTTTTTCCTCGATATGTTTCTGTAACAATGGATATAATTTCATTTCACTAATTTTATAATCGAACTTAGGTAGATATTGCCTTGTCTAATAAATGTATCCGTTTGAGCACTAAGTCTGTCGCTATGCACATCTACTGGGCAGACCCTGTTGTTTATTTTGTAAATAGTTTTTTTCCTACACGAGGACATGGAAGGCACCACCAAATTTTTTATCAATAAGCAAAAGGCTCCATTTTCAAGTAAAGGAGCCGTGACACCTTTCATGTTTTGTTTGCTGCAATTATACCTAGATTCATGCAGGATAAGTATAGATAGCGAATAAAACTAAGTATCTTGTATTAACATTGTTACAGCTCCATTCACCATTGAAACCAATGAATGTTTGTAACGATTAATTTGAACATCTGAAATAAAACTATCCTTGAGATTAAGAGTTTTGACGACCAAATATCAGTAATATCGTCTTCTAGGCTACAGTTTTTACGTCAGTCAATGTTTGAAAGACACTTTTATCAGTCAGATGTTTGAAAGACACTTTTATCAGTCAGATGTTTGAAAGACACTTTTATCAGTCAGATGTTTGAAAGACACTTTTATCAGTCAGATGTTTGAAAGACACTTTTAAAATGCAATTCGTCAAGATGGACAGTAAATGTGAGTTGATATCATGAAAAATCACACACGTTTTCACAACCTGCAATTATTTTCCAGTCTGATGCCCAGGAACAACGGCGAACGGACTTTATTCTTACATCGACCACAAGTTCATGACATCTCCTGTGATCTGAATACTTCGCTCAGTCTGTATTCTAAGCTAAGGGTCCTGTGTTCGATCATCTCCATGGCCAAAAACTGTATGAATAGGGCAATTGGGACGTCCCTCGTTCCCATTGATGTATTTACTTAAATGGCGCTGGGTAGTGTGTCTTTTTTAGATTTAATCTAGTTTGTAAGTCGTGTACTGATTGAATACATTGGTTCAGAAAGCGTACAGTGAGTTTATATTGAATTTAAGCAGTCTTACCTGGACTGATTACACTATTGTATATGCCCTTTCTTAAAAAATACGCCAAAGTGGAACCAAATAAGATAAGCTTGGTACCGTAAAGAATAACAAAGTGTGCTTAAATATCCCTAGTAAAATGTATTCCCAGTGGCGTGGCGTGGAGTGTTTCCAGGGTAGACAAAGTTGGTACAAACTAAAGTGACTGTTTTCAATCTTCAGGGACAATCCCTTAAGTATGACCAATGTTCCTCAACAATTTTGTCCCAATTTGTTAAATAAATTAGTTCAATTTGAAATTTAGGTGAATTTAATGAAAATGTTTCAATTATGTGTGTTTCTAAAAGTGATGAGTGTTTCTCACTTATTCCCAATTTTATTAATTTTTAGTTCTGGCTGCACTTGCAGTTTTGTCCAAATTCATCGCGCCATTTAAAAAACCTAATGTATTGGCACTGTCCAATAACACGAATATAAAAACATGACTATAAGGTATATTAAGTACAATTTAAATATGAACCCCCTTCTCCGACTTCCATAATTTATTTTAAAATGTCCGAAATTGCCAAGAACAAAAATTGTAAATTCAATTTAAAATGTACCTGTGATAATTATGTTCTTAAATCTCAGTATAACGGCCATTGATCAGGTATAAACGGAAATACGTGCCCGTGTGAGGTATATAGAGAAGGTACTACCATTGTGTGATTGTTCAGATGGGGGCTGAACGGGTGAGAACATATCACAAGTATAGTTTTAACAATCTCTGCTTACTCGGGCAGCACTTCACGACACACAATGCCGGTATTCTGCAACTACACAATTTAATCCGATGTTAACTCTGACTCGTCGCGATGAGGCCCATCTACACCTGAGTGCGTATTTCTGATTGCGATGTTCGTTTGTCCCAAGGGTGGACGCGCACAACACTACCTGGTGACTTCCTTCACAACTACAGACTCTTTCTTGGTAAGAACGCAGCAGAATTCTTAACACTGATCGCTGAAAGGGTGCCCAAGACTCCATAAACTAAAATGGCCAATTTTTCCTTGGCATTATCGGGGGACAATCAACCTAATATCATTTATGGTAACTGGTGAAGGTAGTAACCGACATATTTAAAACGTATATAATCGCTTTGGTGGACACATGGTCTAAGGCATCACTCACAATAGATTAGACGGCCGATAAAAGGGAGATTGGGGTTAGAATCCGGTAGGGTGTACTAAGGGTGGTTTTTCCTAAATTGTTCTCCAATCTACCTCAACGAAAATGTGGGTACACTTTCTCTAAATTCAACCTTCCTCATTCTTAACTCATTAGCGTAATTAGCACATATGCGTATAAGCTGAACAGGTAGTAAGACATGTTGCTAAATAAAATTATTATTTTTAAATATTGCACATAATACACTTCCATAGTCACGTTTTTCTTTGATATGTGTTATCAAAGTCTTCCCAACATTCGCCAACAAAATAATCTAACCACATAATATAACATATTTTAATACAGCAGTATCTTCTAAATTAACCAGTTGTATAAATGGAAATTTAGCTTTCAATGTGTCACTTAAGTCACTTCTTAGAAAAAATTATTTACCACATGGGAGTCTTAAAATAGTTTTGAAATCCCAATAAACATCTGGGGAAGTAAATAATCCTGATAATTTTATTCAGGGTGTTTGTTACTGAACCAAAGATCCATATACATCTAATATTGCATTAATTTATCCAACAAATCAGGAAGAAAATCAGTAGGGGACATAAGCCCTATTTAATGGACTGTTCCCAAAAATCGGGGACTAATGTTCACCTTACTCTAGGTTCGGGCCGGTGTAGGTGTGTTCCAATCCAAATTATTGTTTTCTCGTTCTCAAAAAACATACTATTCCACTTTCACTCTCACTTACAAAATGAAACAACATCATCCACTTAAGGAATCCTAGAAGTAAGTTTCTTCTCAGGATGTTCTTTCCCCATCCTCCATGTCTGATTACTCGTCCAAGCTATTTGTATATCAACACTAACGAATGACAGTAGGAATGAGAACAGGTAGAATTTAGAAAATAGAAAGTTAGAAACTATTTAGGAAAAATCCTCTCAGTACACCCAGCTGGGATTCTAGACCCCACTCCCCTAGTCACTAGAACGAGAGTGACGTCTTTGTCCACGTACCTGCCAATACGGGTGAAATATAATGTTTAGATAAAGTGAAATTGATAATATATTTGTAAGGTAAATAAAATCACTTGATCCCAGTTTTTCTATTGCTTAATTCTCGAAAGTATTTCAAGACAAGTACTATAATAATTTTGTCTAGCATATAATTTCTTATAGAACAAGAATAGGAGGGACTATATTGCGTTGTCTTTTTTTACAAAATTTCTAATCAATAGTTTTAACAAACAAGTTTCCATATCTTGAATGAACCATTGATCTCCTGTTTGAATTGAACGTCAATCGCTCCTGATTCATGGACAGGCAGTAACTCGTAACTTTGCAACCAAACTTGTTAATGTTTAGTTTTTGTTCTTCGCCGCCTCATTTATAGTATTATGAAACAGCTTAAGTCCCTAGCGTAGAATAAAGATGTAACGATCCCTCCAGCTACGATAAAATGGAGTCTCGGGCACCTTCGAATACCGCCATCAACTGCACCACTTAATTAGAACACGACTGCACCGCAGGGCGGGCTATTCCGAATTTAGGCAAGCTCCCATTTTATCAATGGAACCTGGGGTCGGATTTCAAGCCTCACCAGGATTTAAACCCAGCTCTTCCAGACATGGATTGGTCGACGACGTATCACGTCCAAATGCCCCCGACCATGGCTGATATCCTAGAGCATGGGAGGCTCGAGGATTGGTGCCAGACGGGACTGTACTAATAAAATATTCTCTCTCCCTCTTATCATCCACTTGACCAACCACACACGCAATAATATAATAAACAAATGTATTTAGAGATGATACGTGATGGTTGTCTATAGGACCAGTTTGCGCGTCAATGACCTACCACTGAGCCATCCTGGTCCGTCAAGCATCATTTGCGTGTAAAGTCAGAGGTCAAAGGTTCGATTCCTGAATCCAGGTTGTCATTTTTCACTTAATTTAAAATGAATGTATGGCCTTAAATGACTATTTTGTTATTGAATTGAAGGACACCGCTTACTAGTACAATCTAAGCAACAACCCGCGATCTACCATTTCCCTATAAGCTCAAGAAAACGTTAATAGTGAAAATGGAGATGAGGGTTGAAGTGCACTTTCTAAACATAAGTTTATGTCAACCCACAAACTCAATTTAGTACACTGCTTCTAACTTTTCAACACCGAAGCCAAATGTCAGGAATGACGATTTGGTTAAAGGCTGTACATCGTTCAGAAAAAAAACCACCTAAATGTAAATACGCAAATATTTTCTTGCAGAGGAAAAAAAAATTGCTATTATGGTAATAAACTTTTGTAGCGTGGATATTTTTCTTAAATAAATCATATCCAATGAAGATTATCTGGCATAACTAGCAAATCAAGGGTTTTTAAGTCTGATTTTAAATTATAACTTTTGTTATTAATACCACTCGGCTGGGTGTACTGAGGATTTTTTACGCACATGTGAGCTATCACTGTGGTTTCACATCCTCTCTCCACGCTAAAGAGGGTGCTTTTCCTCTAAGCTACCTTCCTCACCCCTACTCCTTGTAAACTGCCTTTATTAACCAAGGTGTTAAAATTCAATCATTAAAAAACAAATTGTTAAAGCATTGCGCAGTTTTGATGTATCATATAGATTATTCCTTCCATCTAATTCGGCTATAAATATACTCATGAAGGTGTAAATTAAATTACTCTGGTTACAGATATAACTGTCACTGAATATATATTTAATTTAAATTAAATATAAATGGAAACTACCCCTGGACACGGGAACCAAACCTGGGGCTTTTGACCTGGTGCACTGGGCTGTTCAGGATTTGTACTGTGCTCAGGATAATTCTTCACTAATAGGTTAAGGCAGTGTGTGTGATGGGCGTGTAGATTCATTGAATAGTATAGCTATCATTAAATGACAATTTACAACAAAAATGAAGATCAATCAAATTGTTCCATTTAACCCCAACACTCCCTATAACATTAAATACCCCCGGGACCATCGAGTGGAGCTTGTTTTGTCGGAATATCTTGCCTGCTTGTGTGCACCTCACACGTATGTATGTTTCTGTAGACTGCCACCCACCCTCCGTGTTTCGTAGATTTTACAACCGACAACTTCGTTCTTGAGATATTGTATTGTTATTTCATTACCACACCTACACTTAAGTGCCAATGTATTGGTTACTTCACATCACTATATAATCTAAGGAAACAGAATGAGGATGGCAAATTTATAAAGAATTTCAGTCAAAATTCACTTAAGTTATATTAAGATTGAGACACCCCAGTTAAGAAAAATCATCCCCAATACAGTCACTTAGCATCGATCTCCAGAATCTTGCGTCAAAGGTCAGGAACTCTAGCCATATGACCATTTTATCAATTATTCTTCAAATGAATAGTAGCTTGGATTGGATTGAAGACAAGCTGAGAATGATGTTCTAATTGGACATTAGTATTTAAGATGTTAGTGAAAGATGTATCTGGTGTCAAATGAGATACCTGGCATAGCATGTACCCAACTACTTGTAAAATATTCCTACTACCCACTCTCCTAGACTGCACATGTCTAGCCACGGCTCTAGCTGCGACTGACATATTTGTTGTTGTGATGGCACTGCACTTCTCAGACTTATTACTAAGGCTAGTCGTCCACTGGCTGCGTTTTTGTCAGAATTAATTCGTCAGAAATCGGAAGAAACAAATTCGTCAGATTTCGCATATGAGGTATCGTCTACTGGAAACGAATGTATCAGAAGCGAATCAGTCACCCACGATTTAATTTCGGGAAACAATAGTAAAATGGAAAATATAATTACTTTGGAAAATGCGTATTTGATTAGAAGGCGACTGAATCGAAATAGAAGAAATTGTTGGATTAATCATATATTAGCGAAAAGGAATACATTAGGAGAATTCAATCATTTATTTGATGATTTAAGAGAATACAGAAAAAAGTTTTTTGATTATTATCGAATGAATCAAGATACTTTTGAATATATTTTAAATGCCATTAGTCCATCAATAATTAAATTTTCAAATTTTCGTGAAATCATTCCACCAGAAGAACGTCTCTGTTTAACTCTAAGGTAAGTTATACAATAGTTGCAAAAATACACTTTATTTAATTTTATTCATAATAACACAAGAATTACATTGTAACATCATTAAAATGTGAAAAATACTGTTGTATAGGCTGATTTTGCAATTGGGTATTTAAATGTGAAGAGGTTTCATTGGTTGTGAAAGATGCTGGAGATGGTAGTGGTGTGTATGTTGATTCTTCAGTAAATAGTTTGACGATACACTTGGAGGTCCCTGAGAATCGTATACTAACGGAACTATTCCCTGTGATTGCGACATCCTGAATGCAAATTCTTCTTCTTCAATAAATATTTGCTGCAGTTTATTCCTAACTATCAGTTTTCGGTTATTCGGCACGCTCTTTAGATAAGGCAGAAGACTAATTAAAAACTGGTACTCACTATTTTCCTTCATTTTATCACTTTCAGAAAATATTTTGAGCTTGGCCTTCTCTATTTCAAGAAATTGGTAATCCACAGATTGTTTTCCTAATTTTTTACGCTTATAGATGTTAGCTGTATCTCGTTGAGGAGTTTCTTTATTTTTAGTTATACTCGATGTAGATGGCTGCTGATTGGTTTCATGTGGGACTGATTCTTGTGAACAAGCAATGTCTGGTGTCTCTAATAATAGCATTTTATTCACTGATTCAGAGTCGACATATTCTGAGTCGTTATTGCTTGCACCTTTTACAGATGATACATTTCCATGAAGTTCCCTTCGCTGAATAGTGTCGGATAAAAACAGCAGAAATTTATAATATGGCCAAGTGGAAGTGATTACAGAATCTGCTCCATCTCCAGATTTGTGTTGTTTGGTTTTTTGGAATTATTTTCGAAAAGTGTCTCGAAGTCCTCTCCATTTCTTTTTTACATCCTCCGCTGAAAAAAAATACATATTTACTAAAATCCCATATTAGCAAAAAAATTATATTCGCACACCCTATACCTATAAATATGTATATGTATATAAATTTATATGTCTAAATATGTATATATGACTTTAGTATTCTATTATTTATATTACGTTTAATGTTATAGCTTTTACAATTCTTACCATATTATTAGTTTAATTATTAGTTCCCTAAAAAGATATAAATATTATATTATTATCATAAAAATTAAATATATTTAGAAACATATAAATATATAATCTACACTATTATTATGTTTTTATTATGTAACTGTAGTTTTTTATTTTTTATATTAGGTTTAATAATGTTATAGCGTTTACAAGTCTTACCACATTGTTTTAATTATTAGTTACCATTAAAATATTTTATTATAAAATAAGGCTTAAGTGTAGTTTTTATAATTTTCCGGTCCCGTACCAATCCTGCTATTTTGACTCATTCCCCCTTTCCATCCCGCAATTAAAATGCCATTTCCGTCCAACCCTATTTAGAAAATTTATTTTTATATTGAGTAGTATGTAACGGCAAAATTTAAAATAAGTTCATTTTTTAGGTACTTGGCAACAGGCTCTTCTTTCAAGACCTTGGGATATTCATTTAGAATTTCAGACGTTATGGTTGGAAGAATTGTTCATGAGACATGTGAGGCTATTTGGGATGCATTGCATTCTGTACATATCCCATTTCCAAGAGACGATGACATTATGTCTATAACTGAAGGTTTTTGGAATAAGTGGAACTTCCCAAATTGTGTTGGATGTATAGACGGGAAACACATACGCATAAAAAATTCAAAACACTCAGGCAGCATGTATCGCAATTATAAACAGTATTTTTCAATCGTTTTACAAGCGGTTGCAGGGCCAAATGGGCCAAATTACAAGTTTATTGCTATTGATATAGGAGCGTATGGCAAAGAAAGTGATGGTGGGGTTTTTTCACATTCTAATCTTTCCAAAAAGCTTGAAACAGGAGCATTGGGTGTTGGAAGACAAAAATCACTACCAGGAACAAATATTTCAGTACCTCATGTTTGCCAAACCCTTCCTTCACCTCTGACAAGACGTACTTGTGAATGTGAGGAATGCCAGGCCTCCACCGTGGTTCGGATTCCACGTTAAACTGTAGGTCCTTCATTTCATCTCACAATCACCCTACCATTACACATTAGCGTAAGTGCGTATAACCCGAACGGGTAGTAAGACGCGGTGCTAATAATAATAATAATAATAATAATAATAGTACCTCATGTTATTTTGGGAGATGAGGCATATCCACTGAAATCTTACTTAATGAGACCTTTCCCAGTATCAACACTTGGACCAACAGAAACAATATTCAATGAGCGCCTGTCTCGAGCACAAGTTGTTGAATGTTCGTTTGGTATTATTAATAGCAAATGGAGACTACTGCAAAAAACAATTGAAGTAAATCCTGAATGTGCCGATAAAATTGTTAAATGTATATGCTTGTTGCATAACATTATAATTGATAAAGAAGGTGAAGAGCAAGTAGTTTCATCTACTTTCCAACAAACACATTCGGAAAACAGTAGATTTGGTACACTAGGTGAAAATAGAGGCACTGGTTCTGCATATGTTATTAGAGATAAATTCAAAACGTATTTTTGTTCACGAGAACTGTACAATTGAAAATACTTTTTTTGTACACAATATATTAACCTTGGAATACTACTCCTGGTGAATATTCACCAGGGAGTTATAAGTTTTGGTACCAGAGTTTTGCCTACTCAGGAGGGTTAATAATGTGTGTGTTATCTAGTTAGTCTGTGCCTGTTACTGGTCTGATGAGTTTATCAGCCAGTGAACTTTTAATAATCTTGAACTTAATTCACCGGGTGAAACACTGTTGTAGAATTATAGTCTGTGAAATTTTTACTGTGACTATTGCATAAGTTATTTAATAACCGCAAAGAGTAAAAAAAAACTGTGAGTGAAAACACACTTTTATTTTTATATTCTACTTGTTAGTCATCTCATTTGAATATAGTTATTATTTTAATAATTCGGTTAGTGAATTTAAATACTTCTTTGTGTAAAATATAAAATAAGTTTGAGTAAAAATGGTCACAATACTTTTTTTTCCTTTTTAGATATATTTAATACTCTTTTTCAAAAACAAAACAAAAAACATTGTAAAATATATAAGTTATCGTTTAATACAGTTAAAATAAATCCATTTAAAATTGTCAAACTTCATTTGATGTAGTAGTAATGTGACTATAAAATGTTGTAACAGGCTACTCCATGGTTAAATAAATAATTGTTATCGATATGAATACAAATCTTCCTATATATACTTAATAATGGTTTGTTAATTACCATCAACGTTCATCTCCTCAGCAACTTCTTTCCATAACTTTCGTTGTACGTCTCTCATGTGGTAGTTTTTATCCCTCATGTCCCAAAGAGACTTTCGTTCACTTATCAAAATTATAAGTTTCTCAACATCCATCTTGGAGTACGTCTTGAACTCTACACTATACAATCAATTCGTCAGAATAACTGCGAAGGATCCCATCGAGATGGGATCGTTCGCACTTCGGATGTGTTCGCCCGAAGACGAACGAATTACTTCGGGTGCAGTGGACGACCTTCAATACCTTTCAATGGTACCGGATCATTCGCAGCTATTCGTCCGACTTGTGACGAACATAATTCGGATGAAAATGCAGCCAGTGGACGACTGGCTTATTACTAGAAACGCATGCGTAGCCACCGCCTCCTCCCCTCTCTACCATTCCCCTGCATCGGATGTGACCAATAGCACTTTGTGGTCATGACGACACTTAAGGCGGTGCTGTAGGCTGCAGTACATGTCAATTCTGCTGGATGCGCAGTCTAGGAGAAATAAGTCTTTCACTCGTGGCATTATGCATGGTAGTGGGAACACATTCTCTGCACAAGCTTGTACCCTAGCAGTTCGAGACAATGTCTTGGTTCAATGTTGGCAACTGTAGGATGATCTAGAGCAGGGCTACCAAACTGTGTCTGAGGGCCGGGACCACATTTTTGGAGGGTCGCGTAAATTGTATGTGACTAGTTATTTAATTTATTAGATAGAGCGAGTTTTGTCAAGTGAGGGTTGGAATATTTATTTCTTCTCGAAGCAGGTTAGCCATATTTTTTTTATTTTTAAGTTCAGCCTGAGTGTTCATATAAGCAGACCAAGTAGGGAAATCATTATGCCTTTCACAACAGTAATTCTTAATGAGTGTTTGTTTTCATAATTGGTGTTTATATATTGGCTTTATAAACAGATTTTGCGTTGAAATTCTAGGACTAGAAGTGGCCTGGTTTTATCCAAAGATCTATTCACTTTCTGAATCTAACTAACACAATTTATAGTGTTTTTAATCATCTTCTTGCACTGCTGAAAACTGACAAACAACAAAATATGATTATACCATTAATAATATATTTTATTATATTTCAATGTTTGAATGAAAAATACAAAACTAAATATGTGTAAGGTCTATTAAAAAAACAATATATTTTTGGCATTTTATAAAAGAAAACACAAAATATTTATCTGAATTTAAGTTGGTCGTAAGTTAATGGAGTTTGGGAACCACTAATCTAGCTCTTGTTGAACCTGGCTATACTAAATTTGTGCTATTTTGACATTTTTTAAAGTGAGACAAAATAAATACAAGGTTAACTATATTTATAAATGGGTGATTGTATTAAACTATGTAAGTGTGCTCAAGAAATTAATCAAAACTTTATTATGTAATTATTCATAATAAGTCGAATAAGAGTCGTTTTCAGGGTATAAACTACAAGATATTTTTGGAAATAATAATACTTTATATTCTTAACTACTACTAAATACAAAGTGATTATTTTAAACTATCATAAATTTCAATCAAATGTTTGAAGACTTGCAGATATAATATAAGGTACTAGATTTATTTTCACATATTCATACGTCAAGTTTTAAGATCCTAAGATGTAGCTTTTAATCGATATTATGAATAGCTATAAAATAATAATAATATTAATATAGTAACATATTAGCAAAATTGGCCGAAAAAATATATGTTCATTTTCTGAAAGCCTTTTCCTATGAACATTGTTTGTAGGAACCATTAATTGGAATTTGGCTTGTTTTGTATTTGATGTCACATCATTCCAATTTTGTAGATGTATTTTAATTAATTTATATAATTGGTTTGAACGTTATTAATTTTAATTAAAATATTTGAATAATAGCATTAAAATGACTTGACACATTTTATAATTTCAACAATTCTCCGTTATTAGAATCTGCCACCAGCTTTTATGATTAACTAGAATTATTGCCATGTTGTTTCAATAGTGAATAATTAAATATGAAACTTATTTAATGCGTGAACCACAAACAATCATGTCTTAGTTCTTAATTTCTTGATCGTTTATCTAGCCCTGAATTACCCTCGCCATCTCATTCCCTTAAATCAGTGTTTCCCACACTTTCACGAGTCACGTACCCCTTCCAAATCTTCAAAAAAATAAATTAAAACCAATATCTGAAATCTTGTAACATATAAATGGTCGATTTAAATTTTAATAGAACTCCACTGGTAAGTTATACAAAGTTACGATAGAAGTAGATAAAGGCTTATAAAAATCATAATTTACGTTAATTTGTTTATCAGACAAACTAATATCCAAACGTTTTAATCTGCTTTAGTGGCTGCATAGTCTAAGGCATCACCCTCGTACTAAACTAGACTGACAATGACAAGAAGATCGGGGTTCAAATCCCGGCTGGGTGTACTGATAATGTTATTTCCTAAATGGTTTTCCACTCCCCCCTCCACGCAAATGAGGGTATACCTAGCCTAAATTCAACTTTCATCATCCCTAACATACTAGCGTAATTAGTACAAATGCGTAGAACCTGAACAGGTAGTAAGACGCGGTGCTAAATAAAACATATTTCGTGATTAAAAACACAGGGGTACATCGCGTACCGCTAGAGGTTCGCGTACACCAGTTTGGGAAACAATGAATTATATTACATTTTTAATAGCTTTTGTAAAGAGTGTAAGAATAAAAAATAATATAAGAAATTATTTTGTATACCCGTTTTTTTTTTCTTATAGCCTTACCAACATAAACTTCCCAATGTAAAACAAAATGGACACACAATCATTATTATAAACTGGTATGCACGTAGACATGACTTGCACCTCACAGCATCATATGAATGGTATTGTGGTAATAAGGGGGAGGGATGAGGGGAACACACATATGATGATGCGGATTGCCTAGTAACTGATGTGATCACATAATATATCAACAGAGCTAACTAAAAGCTCCAACGTTTGAGGGATTATATTTCCTGTTCTCTTTGACGTGTCATCCTAGTCGCTGTGACAAGCCTGAAACGTCAGCTATAATCAATAAAAACACACGGGGGGGAGGGGGGGCTTCATTACATTCTGACATGTTTTTAATTAAAAACTTGGGATGAAAAGAATTGATTGGGTATTTATAGGTTTTTCTGAACTGAATAGGTTTCACATTTTTCAACAATCAAATATACAACAAATAAAATGAGCATGCATGGTACGTTCTGTTCTGGAAATAATAGTGTGACACCATAGCTTATTCGGTAGCGTGTCTGTCTACTGAGCTAAAGGTCTCGGGTACGATTCCCGGCAAGGCTGAAAAATGTATAATTGGTGAAATGTAGGTTTTCCCTTTCACAGTGATGAATTAACTGCCGAGGGCTGACAAATGAGTGTTGTTTTTGTTTTATATTTAGGTTAGTTTATAAGTCATGTGCGGTTATAATCAATCGGTTCAGAAAATTCACGTTAAATACCTCAAATAAATATCTGACTAAAATAGACGTCGTACAAGGAAGGCGGTTACAGATGTTTTAGCCGAGTACATAATTGTATACAGTAATGATAGTATCCCGGATTTTGATGACATGTCATCTTTTTATTGGTTCATCAAATTTAATGCTCATAAGTACATAAACTCTATTCATGGTCATCTGGTTGTAGAAATGTGTAATTTATAGGTAATTTTTTGGTCATTTTGGAATTTTAGGTATAGGTAATAATTTCTTGGGTTGCCTCCTTTTAGAGTAATTTTTAAGCATTTATTAAGAGTTTTTGATTCCTTTTAGGCATTTTTGAGTTAACCGTTGATATTTTCTAAATGCATGAATATTTTCAATACACATTTGTCGGAATGAGAAGATAATATTGTCTATGAACTTTGTATCCTTTTCTCTTGCATCTGGAGCAGATATTTGTAGATCATTATATTTATCAGAATCCAAGAGTTTAGTTGTTAAAGGCTTTTAATTGCATATGTATTTTTTAGTTTTGTAAAGTGAGGATTTGATTTAGTCATGCGCCTTTATTACGACTCTTTGTACATATTTTTAGGTAAGTTTTTGAAAGTTTTGAGTTATTTGCTTAGAAGTTTTAGGTAAATTTATAGATCATTTTTGAACATTTTTAAGTAATCAAAATCCAGGCCTTGGTAATAACACTTTTGGGGGAGGATTTAACCTCTAAAACACACACACCCCTTGATACGGCCCTTTTTCCATACAGGTATATTTACACGTCGAGTTATGTGACCTGTAGCTGTCACTTTTGATATATATCAATACCGGGCAATAATGCCAAAATTATATCAATGTTAAATACAAAAAAAAGTGTTTTTGTTTACATCAATGGACATGGTTTTTTTTCCCAAACAATGCCCACTGTATTGGTATGAACATAGTATTTAGCAGGACAAGTTTGTTCCACGCAACATGGGGTGGACCCAAAAAGGGTGGGGGGATTAACAAGTGGGGCATTTTTTATCATCCCCTCATCCACAAAGATCTCAAATAATGTAAATACATTTCAAAACAAATCTTGTATTATTATTTATTGAAAACCGACTATATGTCAAATGTATAAGCTATAATTTTAAGAGAAGGCTTATGACATGCTAATCTAAAGCTAGTAATTTTATTTCTACTAAAATTGTCTTAAAATTTCCAATTGGTTGAAACTTAAAAGAACATAAACAATAGCTTCGGCTCAATACATACTCAACTCCACCTTCCTCCTTCCTAAGTTAATTTTTGGGTGCAGCAATGGTTGACATCTTCATAAGAGAGGATTTGTTTTCAGTTTCAAATGTAAGTCCCCGTACACACATGTAGTGTTTTCGTTCTTAATTCAGTATTAAACTTGTAGTGAAATAACGATAGCCACCGTTACGAAATTACCAGCCAAGTGGTCATCATGAAATATGCAACGCGCATTCACAAAGTCATTGTGTTTATCTTTTGTTTATTTTAATAGTTATTGTGACCAATAAAAATAGAGTTATTTTTACTTAAACCATTTCTCTCTAAACTTTTTTTTTAAATTACTTCTATTTGAAAGAAAAGAAAATCACTGTTTAGATTGATAGTTATAAGACGACTTGAATTTCTTCTGCGCATGTGTCTGTACTTAAACATTTCTAAAAACTATTACATACGCAACTACCAAGCCTTGATAATAGTTCATACACACAGTGATAAAAATTGATTTGTACTTGATGAAATATGGTAGCATCGTCCGTGTGAACAGGTATTCATTACAAGTATGTACAGAGCTGGCTCAAGCATTCAGTGTTAGCACGTTTTGCCGTGCGAATTGTCACCCTTGCTTTATATATATATATAATATATTATATATATATATAAACAAATAGCATTCAGTGGTGATTCTAGTTTTTTTCAAAGAGTTTTTTCTAGCGGGTAAAATATTCTATTTGAGTGTTTTTTTTTGTTTTGTTTTTTAAAATTTTAAAGTAATCTTTGCGTGAGGTAGGTAAATTGCCATTTATTTAGTTGCTTTATTGATTTTTCAAGTGGTCTTTAAAAGCAATTTTATGAAGTATGAAAATATCTATTTATATATTGAATTGAATTACATTTCTCTCGAAAGTCACAATAGTACCTTTCTGTTGTGTCCCTTTTCTAGGTTGATAACAGAGAACTGTTGACTTTGTTGCTCTACAAATGTCTCGGTTGATTTTGTTCTTGCAGGTGCTGCCATCTTTAGGGTCGACCAAGACGAGCTCCATCTCATTCAAGATCCGAACCAACGAACCTAACGGGCTCCTCATGTACAGCAGCGGGGCCAGCACTTCCCACGTAAGTGATGACGTCATGATGGTGTGGTAATTAATATTTTCCTCCACCACGTCCTGCTAGCCTCTCGGGTGTCATGCATATATATTTACTAACTCTGATATGGTAGGTATTATGAAAGGTTAAATTTAGAGAAATGTACTCGCGTTTGTTTGGAGGAAGAGTAGGAAATTTTATTTTTAAAAAAACTCATCCCACCCGGTTGGGATTGGAGCCCCAACCTCCCTATCACCCCAAAACCAAATTAAATGAGCTAGACAGCCAGATCCCGTTCCCACTGATAAGAATGTGTTGGTATCATAATAATAATTATTATTATTATCCAAACTAGTAATATTATCTTTACTATTATTATTTTAATTTTTTGTTAGCACCGTGTCTAACTACCCGTTCGGGATATGTGCTTACATACTAATTACTATAAATGAGTTCGGGATTAGTAAGGTTGAATCTAGAAGAAGTGTACCTGCACTTTCGTGGAGGGAGAGTGGAAACTAATTTGGGGGAACCCCCTCAGTACACCTGACCAGGATCGAACCCCAATCTCTCCGTCATCGGCAGCCTAATCTATTGCGAGAGTTATGCCTTAGACCACACAACCACCGAAGCGGGTATCGTTATTATTTCTAAATATTTCCAGTCTATGGCTGGTCTTTTATGTTGTATAGGCCCTAATGTATTTTTCTTGTCAATATCAATTACGTGAAATCCAGACAAAGTGATTAATACTCTTTTCACCAACTTGTCGGTAAAACACTAAAGGGATTTGTTATTATTTTTGTAAATATCAAGATAATTAAATAATATTTTGTTTGTATTTTCTGACTAGTTTGGGAGTTTATTTCATGACATGTTACACAAAATGTTATTATACTAATATTTGTCTTTCTTTCTATTGATAATAAAAATATTTTGAACAAAAGTTCGGTAACAGTGAAGAGTGTGGCCTTACATGTCAGGAAGGTGGTTCATACAATATTGAACTGTTCATTTACTTGCTGTGGTATCCGAGAGGAAACTTACAATCGATAACACCAACAGAAAATTGTAGGCCTATGATTAATTAAAAATAATTATTTATAATATATTTTTTATTATATAATGTTAACTATGATCACTTATTCAAAACAATAACTAAATAAGTAAGTATTTGATCAATTAACTCAAACAGGCTTATTGCTTTATATCATTCATTTTTCATTTATTTGAGGTATTTAACGTGCACTTTCTGAACAGACTTATATATCAGCAGATGACTTGTTAAATAACTTAAATATAGAACTGACACAATATCCAGCCTCCGGCCGTTAATTTATCACTATGAAAGGAAAAACCCACATTTTATCAATGATAAATTTTTCGTCCATGATAGTAAATTAATCCGGGACTCTTTGCTCAGTAGAGAGACACGCTTCCTATTGAGCTAAGGGCCCTGGTTTCGATTCCCATCATTAAATCATAAAGTATGTATTATTGGTGAAATTGGTGCATCACCTTTCACAATGGTGAATTAACGGCCCAGGAACCAGGTATTTGGTATACTATAGAATTAAGTTAGTTTGTAAGTTGCGTGCTGATATAATAAATTGGTTCAAAAAGTGCATGTTGAGGCGGCCGCCTTGGTCAGCGAAAAAGTATCAATCATTTTTATGCCATACGTCATAAAATACAATAGCCTCTGTCGTTTTCTGAAACTACTTCTCGATTTGGTATAAATTATACTCCCTGTCAGCCCTCCCTACAACCACCCTTTGTCATATCAATAAGCAAGAGGGGAAATAAAATTTCGAAACTTCTTATCTCAAAGTACAAAGGAAAGTTCGCTGCCAGTTCTCAAATATTTTTAAAATTTTCTTTTGTGAGCCTATAAAAAAATTATTGTATTGTTAAAGTAAGACTAAACCTAGGGCCCTTTTTTCAATCAAGCCTGGTCTCATAGTTCCGCAAATATGTTCAAAAAGTTGTTGAAAATGAGATAATGTCACATTATTTTTTCCTGTTAATAAAACTCAAACTATAGGATTGTTAATGAAAATGGTCCTGTGGTGATATTTGGACTTTATTTTTACGTTAGCCATATTTAGAAATAAAGGTTGTATAAGAGCTGAACGCATGTGTGGAAGTTTCTCACTTACTGAGGAGGCCCCCTTAAGGTGGAATGAGAAATAGTGCGAGCTAGTGTCAGCATTTTTGTAGTTTTTATAGTAAAAACACTTTTAATTAATAAAATATTGCTCCAGTAGAAAATTTTAGTTTGATTTACTACACAAAGTAATATTTTAGTTCTTAAATATTTGTCATCGGTATCATGTTATTTGACTAGGAATTTTTATTTTTATTAGAAAAAAATTATTGCCTTATCCCGCCATACCCATGGAAGAAAACAAATTGTTGAGATTGTAGCAAATTAAACTAAAACGTTTCTACTGAAGCAATATTTCATTTATTTTAGCCGAAAAAAAGTGTATTGTTATAAAAAAAACTGCAAAAATACGGACTTCAACTCACGTACTTATTCCATTTAACCTTAAAAACTTCCAAATATTTAATGTGTGGATGCATGTGCATGAACCAAGAACCAGTCGACCTGTTCCTTTGTCTCTGATCCAAACACGACACAATGGAGGGAAATACTCCAACCTCTGAGACTGATGGGATTGTATAGGACAATCCCCATATTTCTCAAAGTTTTCATTTCTCTCCCCCACCCTCCTCTTATCACACGGGCTGAGCGCAGAGAGTTGCCGATAACTCCGTGCAATGTTGCTAATGAGCGAGCGCGCTCTAATTGCTCAACTGGATGCATCAGGCTGCACTCACTGCTACCACTACACCGCATAGTGAAAATAAATATCCCCTCCCCCTCATTTGCACAGCTATGGATAATAAGCGAGGGAAGAGGTGGAGGGGACGCTTCTATTGTAAAGGCTGGAGTCCCCGGCCGAAAGGTCACGCACGATTAAATCGCTTGGTGGCAGGTTGGGTTCAAACCCGGGAATTGTAAAGGAGGCGTAGTTTTTTTTATAATGCTGTAAATTTCAGACGCATAACATGAAAGTGTTTGAGAGCGCACAATCAGCGAGCTCCGAAATAATTATTATATCATTACTTTTATTATTATTATTATTATTATTATTATTATTATAATTATTATTATTATTATTATTATTATTATTATTATTATTATTATTATTATTATTATTATTATTATTATTATTATTATTATTATATGATTTCGTTATTTATTTATTCTAACTAAAGGAAAAACTAAAGGAAAATGAAAACACTAAATTAAATTAAATTGTTTAACACCGCGTATTACAACCCGTTCGGGTTATACGCTTACGTACTAGTTACTATAATGGTTTTAGAGATTCGGAAGGTTATATTTTAGATAAAGTGTAGCCGCATTTACGTGAAGGGAGAGTGGAAAATCATATTAGAAAAACCACCCTTAGTACGTCTGACCGAGATTCAAACGTCAATCATCCTGTCATCACCAGTATAGTCTAACACGAGAGTAGCGCGTTATACCATGCGGCCACCGAGGTGGGTCAAATTATTAATTATTATTATTTTATATCATGATTATTAGTTAATACTTTTAACATGCGATTTATATTACGTCATTAATCCATGAGGTAATTATGAGCAGGGACTAAATCTTCCTTGTTTCAGCATTTTTTTATATTTTGGTCGCTATTAAATAAATAAATCAATCTACACTTATATTTAAATTTCTTGAAAGCAATGAAAATATGACTAGACCACTAAATTTTAACTTTTTATTTTAGCACCACGTCTTACTGTTCTTTCGGGTTGTACTCTTATGTTATAATTACGCTAATGAGTTTAGGGATAGGTGGTATTAGGGTAAAGTTCTCACCTCAGGGCCCGATGTTCGTGGTTTCAAACCCAGCTGGGGTGGACGGATCTTTCTTGAGCGATAAGAATCCGCAGCACAATTTCTTTCGGATGGGAAGTAAAGTAGTCGGTCCCATGTCGATTTTGCAAGTAAAAGAACTCTGGACGGTATGTGAAAATACCTATCCCGGCAAAATTGGTAGGACATTTCACTCTCGCTCATAGAAATTCTCGTGTGCTGATGAAATCAGTTGGTCCAGAAAGTGCACGTTAAATACCTCAAATAAATAAATTTTAGGGATTATGCAGGCTATATTCATAGAAAGTGTACTCGCATTTGCGTGCAGAGAGAGTGAAAAACCATTTTGTAAAAAAAACTCATAGCACCCGACCAAGATTTGAACCTCGATCTCCCCGTCTTTGACAGTCTAGTCTAGCACGAGAGTAGCGCGTTAGACCATGCGGCCACCGAAGTGGGTGTCATCCATAGTTAATTTTATAATGACTGACCCCAAAAATGTCAACAATATAGGCCTAGATACATATATATACAGGGTGTATATTAATTGGTGTCAAATATCCTAGGGGCGTGTTCACAGAGACCAAACACTAAGAACAGTCCATATAAGCACAGTTATAGAAACACTTAGTTTGTGAGATCGGAAGAATTTGATTGTTCACTTAATAAGCAATCTAACAGAAGAAGCAATGCAATTAAAACAAGAAAAAGTTGAGCAAAACCCAATAAAAACACAAGCCAGATTATTTTGATACAAAAATGGTTCAAAATGGCGTGCGCTTCGATACGCCCTCTGAGCCTGCGTTCCATGATTTATCGTACTCTGTTATATTTTCTTTTTCCAAATCCATTTACGACACACTCTCTTAAAAAGTCAACATCATGCACTGAAGTTGCGTAAACAATTGACTGTTAAACCTCAAGTCGGCCATTTGTGGATATGATTCAGGTTTTCTCTTAAAGGTGTATATTTTAAAACTGTCTGAATGGATACCATTCCGAGTGGATACAATTCCAGTTTTTGTGGATATAATTCAGGTGGATACAATTCAGGATTTTCACAAAAGTAGTGTATTACAAAACTGTCGGAATGGATACCATTCCGAGTGGATACAATTCATCCCCTCGGAGGAAATAAGGTGAAACCATCCGGCCCCTAAAACTCATCCGTTTCTGCGCATGACGTCAGCTTAGGGGGACTTGCTTTACTCTCGAGTTATCTTTAGATTTCAACAATATACCTGGTCTAAATCACTACAGAATAATGTAAAAGTATATAGCGATCTTTTAGAATATTTATAGCAAGAATAATATGAGTGTGGAATAATAAAATTACATATATTTTAACATTATTATGCAAAGTGAACGAACTTGTTAAATTCATCAAACAAGGCTAATAAAAACAATAGATTCATATTTTACTACTCACAATATTATAATACACACGTTTAAGAACACGTCTTGTTTCAATAAATCCATCAATATTAAATTAAATTATGAATTTCAAACAAAATCTTTGACTTGAACGAATAGAGTACAAGAAAAACTTGTATTGTTTACAACAGAAAACAAAACAAATTATAATATGTAACCAAGAAAAGCAAAGTGCATTTAAAATATTTTAAACCATTATTAAGTAAACTTATATTCCTTTTTTTATTATAAACACCTATTTTATAACTGCAATACTAGGGCCACATCTATTATCTCTTTTGATTTTTTTAAATCTCTGATTGGAAATTACTGTTTTTCCTTTCTCATATAAATATAAAATAATGCAATCGTGAAAATTTTCAACCTTGAAATTTTTAAGAATCTTTGCGTTTAATATGTCCCAAACCCTCCAAAAATGAAGTTAACAATTTGTAGGTCCATGGGTCTTGATCTTAAAATATTTAATGAATTTTGTTCAGTCTTGAAATTGTTCAGACGTTAGCTCTCAAATTAAGAGTAATTTACTGAAAATTGATTTGTTTAGATTTCAATTTTTTTTAACAAGTTGCTTTAACGATTTAGTTTAAGATGGACATCTAATGAGTGTTTATCTGACAATAAACACTGTATACTTGTTTCTCAGGTAAAAAATGGGCAGTTTACTAATGAGTATTGGTTAATTTCTTCCAATTGGCTTTATCTTTCTGCATTTTTATGGAGAATTAAGTAAAATACGACATTGCAAAGATTTCTGGAAATCTTCTTCTGCAAAATGATCAGAACAGATTGTGGCTGGATGGAAATGTTATAATTAGTTTGGAAGAAATAGTCCAATTTAATGAAGATATAATTTTGTAAATATAAAAATTAAAAATAAATATGAAGGAAACAATATTAAATTATTTTAAATATTTAATAAGACTCTTGAAAAAATATAAAATTAGAAATGTTACATTCTTATTTTTTCTCCACGTCCAAGAGTAGATTGGTTTGATGATGAGGCTAAGACCATGTGATCACCTATGCCTGTCAAACTAAACAATCAAATCACTTGGTGTAAATATATGACAGAAGTTTTCAACTTAAACATGCCAGAAGGTCACAGTTGAACCCTCGGAATCCAGTGGCAGACTGCAATATAGTCGGATAATTTCTGTCAATTTATGCAAAAGTGAGAAAAGTTATTTAATTGTGAATGAAATAATAAGTGATAATTGAAACATGTTTAATTACATATCAAACGAATTTTCTGCAAAAAATATACTCTTTGCTTAGTCAATGTAATACAGCAAATATAAGGAAGAAATTATTTGGAGCTTTCATGGATTTATTCCCACGCTAGTCAAAACTTTCCGTTTCTCGGATAAAACACCAAACTTTACTACAGTAGATTATTTTCGCAAGAAACCTCGTGGGCCATCAGTTGGGAACCCCCGACCTGAGTAATAACTTAGTATTGTTGAAATATTACATGAAGGAAAACCATGTAAAGCTTGTCCATCATAAGCGTACTTGTAAAGGTGTTAATATACATACCATTGTTGGAAATACGAATTATTATATTACATGTCTAAAATTTTCAAATACTGACAACTAATGACAAATTCTAACAACGGCAGAAAAACAATGAAAATATAATACACTATAATTAAAACGACAAAGTAGAGAAAATTCCTATTAATAAAATACAAGCTACAGTATTGCCAAACTTAAATACTCGATTTGCAGTTTAATCTGATATGTTTGTCCACTTTTATAAAAAAAGTATTAAAAAATATTTATCCACCCGCATCATCGGGAACCTTGTAATAATAATGATTTGGACCGCTCTCATATATTTAAAAAGTCATGGATGAAGGTATTTTTCTTCAATAAATTGTATGTAAAATATCCTTTTAAGACTTCATCCATGGAAAGTCACGCGCTTTTCAGAAATAACGTAGAAGGATTGCACCATTAAAACTTACTTTTTATTTCAAAATTTAACTCCGTAGTATTTACCAAACAAGCAAGAGACGTTAGTTCCCTATACCCAATAGAAAACTAGCCTTCAAGACACCTGTCGCAGGGACGCTTTCGATTTGTTGGTTTTGACACTGGTCACGAGAGGTCCAAGGGGCAAGGGGTATGTCATATATAAGCTGCTTGTACATATGAATATATAGAGTAGTCACATAAATCTACAAAATGCCGGTGACATAAACCTAGAGAACGTGTAATATCACGATATAACTTAAATACAAAGAATACACAGAAAATAATCTGTAGTTCAAGTAAAACTTTATAATTTTACATAATATCTTTGTACCGAAGATAAAATCACTTCAATAAATCGTGTGCAACATTAACAGTTGTATTTATTCAAGTAAAATATCATGATAATTGGCGCTCGATCGCGGGGCTATAATAACCAATCATCTCACAATCAATTCAAGAAAGTTGTAATTGGCTCCCAATCGTGGGACAATTATATCTCAATAAACTGCAATGCTTTAATTGGCGCCCAATGCACAACCATAATAATATAATAATTGGTGCTCGATCACGGGGCTATAAATACCAATTATATATCAATAATACAAAACGTTATAACGTGTACAGAGTCAACAGTCTTATATAGTTTGGTTTGTCGGTGATGGGAAGATTAGGGCTCAAATACCAACCGGGCTTAGTTACGTTGTTGATCCTAAATGGTTTTCCAGCCTCTTTCCACGCAAGTTCCTACCTTATTAGTATAAATGTGAGGACTGCCTGAACAGGTAAAAAGACGGGCCTCACATTATAATTTTTTAGAAATACAGGTCTACTATTGCTAATAAAATAGTAGGTCCTTACGCAAAAATACTAACAAAGTTAATTGATATATATGCCCGCTTCAGTTGTTGATCCCGGAAGTGGGAGGTGGGCCCTTTCTTAAATAGTTTCCCACTCTCCCTCCACGCAAATACGGGTATACATCCTCTAAATTCAACCATCTTCCCCACTAGCATATTTGCGTAGTTAAATATGTATATAGTTCAAAAGAGTAAAAATACATAGTGACACAAACATATTTATTTATAAATAGCTTCTAAATGATTTTGGATTTTGATTGGGTTAATGGCGATTATAAGTCTTGAAGACCCCGTAGAGCAGCTTATTATTACTATTAAATTATATGTGATATTTTAATGAATTTTTGTACAATTCATCTATAGAGCATGAAACGTTGCAATATTACATTTGTTAGTATAGTCAGAGAAAATTACTTACAAGTTTTCAGATTAAATTTCTCCTTCCTCTTACATACTAGAATGGACGGCTATAGTACTGGATGTTGTGTCTGTTCCAGAGTTAAGGTGGCTTGTGAATATTCTTGTGATTGTATAGTTAGTTCAGAAAGTGCTCGTTAAATACTCCTTCTTAAAATAAAAAATAAAATAAAAAACGCATTCATTCAACCCAGTCTCTGAAACTATCATTCATAGTAATAACGTTACTTACTAATGATAAACGTTTGTCCCGACTCTTATAAATAAAATAAGCACTATATAGCTTAGAGTTTTATTCGAGTCAGTGTCGTTAATTCGACGGACTTAAGAAACAAAGGGGCGTAAGTATTATTTTGAGCCAAGGAAATTGAAACCCGTTTTATTTTATAACTTAGCGCGCTTTTAATTGGATGGCCTTATGCCAGAGTGAACTATCTCCAAAAATAGACATATTTAGTTTTTTATGTGATCTGTTCAGAATTTTGTCCTCTTTCTTATGCCATAGTGCACTATGTCGTACGCCAACAAGAGACCAAACAGTAACATAATTTTGTTTTGCCATGAGGTTGGTAATGCTGTATGCTATTCAACTTTGAAGCTGTTTTTTGAAAAACATTGGTTTTGGCTGATAGTTCACTAAGGTTTAAGGCCATCCAATTGTAGTAGTCAAGATACAATTATTCAATATCCAACTGATAAAACAACTAAGGCTGTATTTATAATCTAGTCTCGGGAGTAAACAAATATCCCGGTATATCCAAGGCCTTGTTTGTAGTATTGTCTTGGTGGTCAACTAATCTCATGGTGTACTAAGGAGAGTAGGGTTGGGCAGTGGGCACCGGGCAAGGCAATTGACAGGAAAGATATGCCTACCAGCGCACGCAAGTGTTTCTCCATTCAATAATATGTGCCCCCCTTTTACAATTTATAAATTCGTGCTTGGCCTAGACTGCCCATGACGGGAAAATTGAGGCTCGAATATCGGTTGTGAGTACTGACAGTGGCTTTCCACCCTCCCTCCACGCAAATGCGGGTACATTTCCTATTAATATGATCTCCCTAATCCCTAAAACCACTAGCGTAATTTATTACATAAGCGTATAAGCCGAACGGGTAGTAAGACGCGGTGCTAAAAAAAAAAAGTTGTCGTCCTCGGTGGTCTTGGGGTGAAGTGGTCGCCTCAGGACTCGGATGTTCGTGGATTCAAACCCAGCCGGGGTCAACAGATTTTCCATGAGTGAATAAAAAATCCGTAGCACAACTTCATTCGGAGGGAAAGGAAGGCCGTTAGTCCTATGTCAATTGTGGCAAGTAAAAGAACCCTGGAAGATATGTGAAAATACCTGTACTGGCAAAAATGGTAGGCCCTTTCACTTTGCTTGTAGAAAATTCTCTTGTGCTGATATAATCAGTGGTTTCAGAAAGTACACGTTAAATACGTTAGATAAATAAAATAAAACACGTGGCTAGGTCAAATGTGGAATAGTTTGGCGTCCGGAGACTGACTATAATGTCTCTGAGTCCCTTCTTCTTTTAAATTCAGGAGCAGTTGTTTCGCTATTGTCAAGTTGACACCCCTGTAGGTGAGTCTCTCATCGACCACGTGTCTACAAAGTGCTGCCTATGTCTCACACACAATAGTGGCTGTCGCAGAGTACCATCGTGACAAAAAGTCTACCCATGGTGGACCCATTTTACTATTATCTTTCAATCAATTAAGTTTTTTAGCACCACGTCTTACTAACTGTTCGGGTTATACGACTATGTACTGATTATGCTAATAGGCTATGGATTAAGAAGGCTTGATTTAGAGGAAATGCACCCACATTTGCGTGGAGGGAAAGTAGGAAATATTTATAAAACCTAACTAAAACCCAACCGGGATTCGAACCTTGATATCCCCACCATTGTCAGTCCAGTCTATTACGGGAGTAACACCTTAGATCATTCGACCACCGAAGAGGGTAGATATTTATTGATCTAGGAGCCGATGAATCCACACGTTCATCACAGACCCTCCTCTAAACTAGAATGACTCTGAGCACGGTACTGGTCCTGAATAGCTCAGTGGCAGAGCATTAGTGAACTAAACCAAAGGTCCTGGTTTCCATTCCCATGTCCACAAGGGTGTAGAAAGGTGGGGTTCGAGGGGTTTTTTTACTCTTACAACAATTTTAATTGTATGTGTCATCAATCAAATATTAGTTAATGAATACCTTCAAGATACACCTTGCAAAACCTTCGATTGTAAAATTAGCTCTGTCAACATTTAAAATACTGTACTTCTTTTCTCATACATTCATACGGTATTGGAAAAAAAAACGACGTTTCTTGGAATGAGCCGAGTAGGTCGGGTCCTAGAAAATGAGGCAAACATTATTGCTATCAACTGTAAGATCCAGCTTGAGGAATCACCCTAACAAAAGAGCAACAAAAACAACTATCAGAAGTGGAGTTTGTAGCTTATTATTGCTTACTTCCCCCTTCCATTATCTCAACATACCTACCTACACCTACGCAATACATTATTTGCTAGCTATGAAAAGTTTGAAAGAAGGGGAAGTGTCGTGGGGATCTGAACCCCCCTAGAATTTGTTAGCGAACCGCTTCTAAAAAAACTTATCTTTCTACGCCCTTGCATGTCCAGGTATCAGGTATTCGACTATATTTAATAATCGTATTGAAATATAATATATCAGTTACCTATGCTAGTTTCTGATGAGATGCGACACCTTTGATCAATCGGTAGCGCGTCTGCCTATTGAGCTAAAGGTCTTGGATTGGTTTCCCGGCATGGCCGAAAAAATATTTCACCGTTGGAAATTGGGTTTTCCCTTTCAAAGTGATGAATTAATGGCCGAGGGAATGAATGTGGTGTCTGCCTTAGAATTAAGCTAATTTTTAAATCGTGCACTTACATCAGTTATTTAAGAATGGTCTAAGGCAGTGGTTCTCAAACTGGGGTACGCGTACACCTAGGGGTACGTGAGTGACTTCCAGGGGGTACATGAGCAGCTCTTAGGGGGAAATGGGCAACATTACAAGAGAAACAAACGTGTTGGGGAATTTTTGAGATGGGAATTTTCTCTTTGATTGATTACATGCTATTTGTAATTTGGGGAGATTTGATCGTGTGGGGGGGGGGGTAAAGTAGGCATCTTGTCATAACCAAGGGGTACAACTAAAAAAAAAGTTTGAGAACCAATGGTCCAAGGCATCACTCTCATGTTATACTGACCTACTGGTGATGGGGAGATCGGGGTTCGAAACACAGTCGGGCCTACTGAGGGTGTTTTATTTACAAAATGGTTTCCCACTCTCTTTCCACGCAAATACGGGTAGATTACCTCTAAAATGTTTCCTTCCTCATCCCTACCTCATTAGAGTAATTATTATAACCTGAACAGGCAGTAAGACGCTATGACAAAAAAGAATATATAAAAACGTCGGCTCATAAATTAAAGGTTAAATACTCAAAACTAAACTCAATAACTAAGCTTTAGATGAGGCGGTAGGAGAAATGTAGGCTGTTGAACTCGGACAAATCTTTTAAATCCAACCCGCCTCGGTGGCGTAGTTAGCTAACGCGCTAGTCGTGTTGAGCCCGACTGCCGAGGACAGGGAGATCGAGGTTCGAATCTCGGTCGGGTGAACTGGGGGTGGGGGGGTTCCTAAATGGTTTTCCACTCTCCCTCCACGCAAATGCGGGTTCACTTCCTCTATTCAACCCTCCCAATTCCTAATCCATTAGCGTAATTAGTACTTAAGCGTATAACCTGAACAGGTAGTAAAACGCGGTGCTAAATAATAATTTTAAATCTAGACTCTTAACTTAAAACTCTGTTCAACGCTGGTAAAAGCCTCGGTGTTTTGAAGATGAGTGTAACAACACCCTGAGGTGGGAGGGGGGGTGTACTCGCACATCCATTGTTCCGGTAAAAGGCGGCCACTCAAACAACCAACGAAGCGATAGAAACGTTATAAGCGGGAGAAGAACCACCTGAAGGAATCATGGGCCTGAATTACCCACCCTTTGACCTGCGCGCTATGATGGAAGTATCAGACAAAGGTGGGGGCTGAATTACGTTCTGAACTGCGCGTAGCAATGACTGCTCTAAGGGGTCTGAAAGCATTGGGTACAAACGTATGGGCTCTTTAGCTTATATAATGCGTAGTGTTTCTGTGGTAGGGAAAGCTAACTTCGCTATTATGCTATATGTATGTGTTTTTTTTACATTTTATAGTTTTTAGAATCAATTGGCCGAAGCTTTTATTTATGTTTTTTAGTGAGGAATTCTCCATCTGGAATATTTTCAGAATATTTTATAGTTTTGTTCACCCCGTCTTACTATCGCTCCGTTATAGACACATATTTACACTAATGTGGTATAGATGAGGAAGGTTTTTTTAACACCGCGTCTTACTACCCGTTCGGGGTATACGCCTATGTGCTAATTACGCTAGTGATTTTTAGAGATGAGGAAGGCTATAAATAAGAAGTGTACCCGCGTTTGCGTGGAGGGAGACTGAAAAAACCATTTTGAAAAAAAACTCGATTCACACGACCAAGATTCGAACCTCAATCTCCCCGTCATCAACAGTCTAGCCTACTGCGAGAGTAGCGCATTAGACCATGCGGCCACCGAAGCGGGTGATGATGAAGCTATAATTTAAAATAAAGGTGGCTGCATTTACGGGTATGCAGAGTGAGAACCCGCTTATGTTTAAAATTAAACTCAGTACATTTTTTCAGTATTTTAACCCAAACTTTCCCTGAGACCAGAAGCTCAGATAAGACGATACCGACGCCTTTGACCAAGTTCCCTCACTGGTGCGGTTGGAAATAAATTAAATTAGTTATTCGAGGTTGAAAACGTCGTGGTTTAGGGCAAACAGAGCGACCAGCTGGGGGTGACAGTGCATAAGGGTAGCTAATTAAGAAAACGTCTTCGTGAAACTACTGTCGCTCCTGATTGCGAAACTAGTTTAATTAAATTTGTCGGTTGCAAGGGAGGTTTGGTGCTGAGGTTGCACTACTGTACGTGAGAATGCAGTAGTGAGGGGATACCGTAATCAGGGACACTTGTTCTTCGCTAGGACGGAGTCTTGTGTCCTCACTGGAGTGCTTACTGATGCCATGGATTTGTGTGATCCAACACATGGTCCGTGACCCGTTTTCTCCTGCTCCGCCAATATCAAGAGGTTTTTAAACAAACATTAAAATAACGCCGCTAGCCAGGTCAAAATATTAGTGGTACAAAAACAGACTCAGTCAACTCATAAACTACGGCCCCTTTGTATACTAACTCAGAGAAAAATGATAGTTAAAAGTGTCTCTTGTTTACTTCCACTATCATTATTTTTTCTTGCAGCCCGCTATTCTGCAACTTGTTGAGTGACTTACGAGTCACGAAAGCTTAGCTCCTACTATCATGGACAAAGGAAGGAGTATAGACAATAGACACGCCCATAATAGGTCAGTCATCAAATACATAGGCAACAGGACTTACATGTTATGCAACCTCAACACTTTCTTCACGAATGATGTAATATTTTTTATTAGGCTATTATTTGAAGTATTCTACGTGTACATTCTCAACTGACTGATTATATTAACGGTTGTAAACCATCTGCGACCGGTGAACTGACGAGAGGTACGAATTGTGACCCGCCGTCCAAGAGCTACTCTTGAATAACCTGGGTCGCAATCAGCCCCTGCTCTTGAATAACCTGGGTCGCAATCAGCCCCTGCTCTTGAATAACCTGGGTCGCAATCAGCCCCTGCTCTTGAATAACCTGGGTAGCAATCAGCCCCTACTCTTGAATAACCTGGGTTGCAATCAGCCCCTGCTCTTGAATAACCTGGGTCGCAATCAACCCCTCCTGTTGAATAACCTGGGTAGCAATCAGCCCCTGCTGTTGAATAACCTAGGTCGCAATCAGCCCCTGCTGTTGAATAACCTGGGTAGCAATCAGCCCCTGCTGTTGAATAGCCTGGGTCGCAATCAACCCCTGCTGTTGAATAACCTGGGTCGCAATCAGCCCCTGCTCTTGAATAACGTGAGTCACAATCAGCCCCTGCTCTTGAATAACGTGAGTCACAATTGGCCCCTGCTCTTGAATAACCTGGGTCGCAATCAGCCCCTGCTGTTGAATAACCTGGGTAGCAATCAGCCCCTGCTGTTGAATAACCTAGGTCGCAATCAGCCCCTGCTGTTGAATAACTTGGGTCGCAATCAGCCCCTGCTGTTGTATAACCTGGGTCGCAATCAGCCCCTGCTGTTGGATAACTTGGTTCGCAATCAGCCCCTGCTGTTGAATAACGTGAGTCACAATTGGCCCCTGTTCTTGAATAACCTTGGTTGCGATTGGCCCCTACTCTTGAATAACCTTGGTCACAATCAGCCCCTACTATTGAATAACTTGGTCACAATTGGCCCTTGTTTTTGAATAAGCTAGGTCACAATGGCCACTTTTCTTGAATAAACTGAATCACAATTGGCTCTTGCTCTTGAATAATCCGCGTCACAAGTGGCCCCTACTCTTGAATAATCTGAATCACAATTGTTTCCTGCTCTTGAATAACCCGCGTCATAAGTGGCTCCTGCTCTTGAATAACGTGAGTCACAATTGGCCCCTGTTCTCAAATAACCTTGGTCACAATCGGCCCCATCTTTGCAGATGTCTGGGTCATGGGTAGTCCAAACGGGTCGGAGCTAGCACATAGCGATATCAACACAGACACAGCACCCAATAACCCGGCCATTAATTCGTCACAGAAAAACGAAAAACCCCCAATTTCACCAAGGACTTTTTTCGGCCACGAGGAACTGAACTAGGCTTCCCTTTCCACTGGGCCACGAGAACCGATCATGTCATCATTGTAATTATTGGTGGGTTTAAAGGGGAACGAGGGGAGGTAACAGCGATAGCAATTAATTCCCCATTACCATTACTTGTTTTAAATCAAACGTTCCTCTAATGTTGGGCGGGTCCTCTCCTGACCCTGGTATTGTGAGGAACTATCGTAATCCTGGTATGAACACGAGATAACCATTAAAAAACGAATAAATTACCAAAAACCGATCAAAACTGGATGACGTGGACAAATATTGATGGTTTCAGAAAATATTGGTTGTTATTTTGCTTAGATAAATGCACGGCATTTTGAAATAATGAGTAGGTGGGTTTCTACGTTATTATTAGGTACATGAGTAGGTTAAGACTAGACTAAACCCAGATGTATTTGTCGGGGGTAGGAGGGATTCCACTGGCTGTAGCTTAATATCCCCAACAGGAAATATTAATAGTTTTATTCTAATATGAAACTCTTCTTAAATCAATTTAAAGTTTTTCTTAAAACTTAATTTTGAATTTTAGCTGATGAAAATTGTATAAGACTTTAATAAATCATGAGCCTATACAGTGACGAGGTAAATAATTATAAAAAAATACTTTTGGGAGAGGGATGTGAACCCCCTACAATCCTCCTTCCCTCCTTGCACGAGTATATGGCTCTGAAGCACCTTCACCAAAACGTTCGGGATGTATAACATGATAACCGTAACTGGCAGATACAGTGGCGGTTTGAAGACGAATCCGTAGGTATTCATGTTGCTTAGAACTATTAACCTCAGTAGTAAGCGTGTAAACCGAACGGGTAGTAAGACGCGGTGCTAAAAAATAGCATCCTTATTTGATGCATGTGGAGCCCCTTGGATCAGAATCACGCGTGATAATCACTTTCCCAATTCTGGACGTCAAAATCACCTACTAATATCTGAAGACAATATTTCAATGAAAGCTAAGTATAGTCTTAACATTTTTACTTAATTATTTCTTTCTCTGTTCAGGTTAAATAACAAATTTCCCTAAATTGTACGACCTTTCCACGCATAACGCTTAGAGCTGACCTCTAGATTAGATATCCGCTTCACTAGTTCAAAAGTTTGAAGAACGCATTACGTCATTTTAAAGTAACAATCCCATTCATATAATATATATTCAGACAGGAAAGGCTAAAAAAAAAAAATTAACCCAGCAATAACAGTCCAATTTATGGGTTACGTTCTACGATCTCCCCCCCTCCCCCTCCAGCCTCCATCATGATTTATGGTTTGACATAATTACAACCTACTGGAAGTAAAAAACTTCACCAGACCTGAAATGATGAATGCGTTTCGTGGTAGAACTAACAATCAAAATAAAGTTTTTACTCGTGACACGTGCGAGTGGGGAGTGGATGGAGGGGGACATAAGGGTGGTGAGGGGAGGGGGGGTTGTGGGTTTTAAAACCCCCAACAACAAAGAACCGGACTTTTTAAATAATTTGGTATAAAATTATCATCACTATAATTCGCCGGTGTTGATAAGGAGCTGAGAACATTTTTATGGTAATTCTAAGTGTTTTACTATATTCACACTTTAATCAGAGGTCACGTGGTATAAAGCGTTGGGGGCTTGAAATAAATTTAGTCTTCCGATGACGGTTAGGTAAATGTTCGAATCTCAGCTGGGTTCACTTGGAGTGTTCCCCTTTATGGTTTATTTATTTTTGTTTTATCCATCACGCTTCCTCTAAAACAACCTGCCTCACTCCCAAGACTAAGCAGTTAACCATTGATAGTAATTTGTTAAATAATACAATAAATTCTTGCAGATATAACGATGTTCTTATTTTGACCAAAAATAGAACAAAAATGATCTACTTGATTAACTGTCGGTGGTTTATAAAGTGCTCGTTAAATTTACCTAATGATTACAATTTAACACTTGATTCATGCTCGCAATTATTTGTGTTGGTTTCTACAGACCAATTAAAACTTTTATGAGAGTTATAAAAAGTTATTAAAACAAAATTCATAATTGTAAAGTAATGTCATAATATGATCATATTATGGTCTGCAACTGTCACTTTTCATCGATATATTATGAATGTCTATAATGTAATACTAATACAACTTCATAGCGTCTGCTCGCAATCACGCCCTACCAACCGAGCGGCCGCCGTATGTTGGTAACGATAGTGCCAACTTTTCCGGATATATGGTCAGCAAAACGAGTCCTCCATCCGTTAATCTTAGTTTTCTAGACCAGAGCTGCTACATTTTCACTCAAGTAGTTCTTCATTTGTTCTCACGAGGCTGAGTTGACCCCGTTCCAGACCCACTAATTCACATAAAAATCTGGAAGCACCGGGGATTGAGCCCAGCACTTCTGGATCTGCAGCCAAGAATTCTGGCCTCTAGACCACAGAAGTGGTCAATGTAGTACTGATAATTTTTGAAAACATTATACGTGTTTACAGTAAAATTACATGTTAAGATTTCTATAAGTTCCTTCTTGTCAGAATTCTACCATAGTTTCATCCCTGCTTTAAGTTGGTTTTAAATGGTGGCAATTATTTTTGTACGGCTGAATTTGTTGTGAAATGATTCATATTTTGTTTATTGTGATTCTTGCGACTGAGTGACAACACAATCAAATGTGATCACTGATCAGTGATGTAGTCTTGAAAAGTCTGTGGGATCAGTGGGGTTTGGGTGGAGAGACTCACCTGAGCACCAGAAACATGGAGAAGCTGCAGTAAAATACAGACCATTGGCTATTTAAAGGGTGGAGGGTGCTAAAATATAAAAACCAAGTCAAAAATTGTGCTAAACATATCAGCTTTCAATCAGCAATCCCCCGGCCCATGATCGAAAGATTTTCTTGAAAGGAAAAGAGAAACAATGGTCAGCAGAAGCTTGTGATGAAATATTTACCTTCTCGTAGAGAGAAAGTATTGTAATCGTGGGGAAAAAAAATTCTTCGAGATTATGATGGACTATTTAATGTGCTACTGGCTTAAAAAAAGTTGACCTTGTGATTATGCCTGTCACCTGTGTAAAGGAACGTCACTACGCCACTATACAGTCAGAGACTTTTTAAATCAGGAACGCACCTACCATCATTGGTCCGGCATCCAGTCTCTATCAAGGCTCCTCCAACCCATCATGGCTTGTGTCCTACGAGTGTAGCCACGCACGTAAACGCGCGCGGTGAGCAGTTTAGACACCGATGACCCCGTCCCTTTCACAAATCCCTGCCATCACCTCTGTCCCTGTATGTTTGTACTGCTGAAACTCTTCGATGAATCTCGTTCAAACCTGATATTTGGAGTTTATTTGGTCATATCTTGAAGCCAAGTCGTGATATTGATTCTAATTCTAAAGCAAATGGTAGTTTACTGATGATTGCTTTTTGAGTTTTTGAAATTGTTTGAAAATCGCTATGACTATTATTTTTAAAATGTGTATGTAGGGAGTGTTTTACGTGATAAAATTAATAACACTGAATATGCATATAGCCTGAATAGGTAGTAAAATGCGGTGCCAGAAAAAAAATCTAAAATTACTCCCATATGAAAAATAAAATATATATGAAATTTATAAAATCAAATAAATGATAATGAGCCTCGACATGAATAAGATTATAATATTGATACTAATAAAGGACCATACAAAAAAGTAGGGGGACTACGTATGTACCCCCTTGTCCACACTGCCGCCTATGTTCCAAGCCCAGATGTTGTGAACCCTACCTCTGACTATACTAACAGTTGTGTTCCATACCCGTAAATTGTGAACCTCTCTCATTCGTGTTTCAGGCGGACTTCTTTGCGTTCGAACTTCTCAATGGTCACATCTACCTGCACCTCGACCTAGGATCAGGTGGGGTCAAGGTCACTTCCACAACGAGGAGGGTGGACGACGGTCTATGGCACGAGGTCACCCTCAGGAGGGCAGGCAAGGAGGAAGGGTGACAGCGGACGGAACCGCGTCAGACTTCAGCAGCCCAGGTAACATAGTCAGCCACCGACATGTACTGTACGTTCATTTATGCGGTTATGGACCTGTTAGCCGTACAAACGGGCGATGTTTCAGTACCTAATCCAGTACAATTAACCAATACACTTTAAACACGCGCAACTATCATGATGACTACTAGCAAAACAAGTATCTATCATCTGTATCAGTGGCTGAATGTCTAGGCCTCACTTTCACAATTGATTGGATTGAAAAATATGGGTTTTAATCCCGCTTGGTCATAGGGATAGGTTTTTTCCTTAAAAAGTTTTCCACTTATCCTCAACAAAAATTTAGGAACATTTTCTCTAAGTTCTAAATTACTCACCCCTATCCCATTAGTGTACATAGTAAATATGTGGATGGTCTGAACAGGTACTAAGACGACGAGTAATTACAATAAAAAATAAATTCCCTGCCTTTCAAACAATAGCAGTCAGTAGAACAAAATATATCTGTTTTGAAAAATCTTTGAAGGAAGTTATTTTAATCAAATGTATTCATAATTTTTTTAAATGTGGCTTTTTTTTTTTTCAAAATACTTAATAAACTTTTAACTTGTGCCTGGATAAACCATTTTAATAAAGGAGTTATTTTATTGGTAACAATAGCTGTTATCAAAACAAGGATGAAAATAATTACCTTGATAACGCGCATAGAATATTTCATAGTAGCTAATTCATCGGATATTTCGCAATAGTATTTATCACTATTTAAGAATAAGGTTTTCAACTAAACCAAGTACGAAAATATCCCACATGTGTATGGATATTTGACGTAGATCTTACAACTAATAGCTGGTTGCTTTCTATCACCCTCTAATATAATCCTTAACCCTCTATTTTGTCTCCAATGGCGGGGCGTGACCTATCAAATAGTGTTACTCCCATGTCTATATCGTAAACCAAACCTTTCTCCGAATTCTCAAAACCAAGCATCCAGTTTTTAATACTAAAAAAAATATTTTCGCTTTGTTAATCTAAATATGGACAAGGCTTCCCTCAAATCAAAACATAATTAAAAGTGATAATTACTGTTTGTCCATCAAATGATTTTAAAATTTGCAGAGAAACTGGAATAAATAGCAACTGATGTGAAATGGATTTAGAAATTAATTAGAATTGATTGACGTGCAACAGTGGATGGAAACGTACAGCCTGAACGGGTAGTAAGACGTGATGCTAAAAAAAAAAAAGCCGTGGATCAAATGGCTTTATTGTTCTCGGTGACTCATTCCCACTCCACAAAGGTAATATACCTTTTTCCAAGGCCGTAGTCAGGGGGGTTTCGGGGTTCAAACCCCCCCCCCCCCCGAAATTTTATGAACAATATATATATAGCTTTATTTATAGTTCAAACTATATCAAAATTAAGGTACAAGTACAAATTAGGGGGCTGTGTTACCATAAAAAGGACTTCAAAGAGCTTCTAGAACCGTTTAATAATAAGAATTTGTTCTAGCCTCCGATAGTTAGGGGGTAGTTTTTTATTTAGAATTTTTTCTAGCCTCCGTCAATTGGGGATGGACCCACCAACCCCCCCCCCCCCAACCCCCCGAAATTATTGGCTGGCTACGGCCTTGCCTTTTTCTCGTGCGTTTCGTAGGACATTGCGAAATGTCACGCATGCATAACCGATAGGTTTGGTATCCAGTCTCATTTGTGGAAACGCCTGACCCTACGCGTCCCATTTAGAGAGTGACACGAGTGAATCCAGAGCACATTTCCATCGTATGAACTGACTGTCTCATGTTTTATTTTATTTTCAACTATCAGGTGAACCGGTGGTAACATTAGCTATAATCACGCCTCACCCGTGTTTGTTAGTAAACGACGTCATAAGGCTCACATGAATTAATATAAATTTACACCAAAGAGATTGGTGAGGGCCATGCTTTACACTACTAGGTCAAAATTAATTAAAACTCATGGTAAAATTTCCACGTATAGAATATCATTCGAGTCGTGCTAGTGATTGAATAATAATTGCCTTGGAAGCATAATATTTATTTTTGATGTAAACAAAATGAACCAAGCCTATAGATCAATATTACGTAGCTCAATTTTTTTAAATTTTAGTTTTGTATTGGCTGAAAGAACTTAGCGATGTTATTAAAACAGTACTATGGAACCAAGACCCGATCTTTCTTTTGTATGGCAGCATTCCATCACCATTGTTTCAACCTTTTCTCGTCCAACAATTTTAAATCCCCCCCCCCCCCCAACCAACCAACCAATCGACTTGTCAGTGAATTAATGTCTTCATTAGTACTCCTTACTTTCTCGCTCATAAGCATGTACATTGGCTTGTATCAAATTCTGAAATTAAATTTTAAATTGATATTAATAAAACCTATCAAATGGTTTATTGTCATAATATCCGCGCCAGTTTAGTTTACTGATAGCATGGAGGTCGGAGTTGGAATCCTGATTTGGTCTTTAATGGTTTCCCATTCTCTCTCCATGCCTATGTGGGTAAATTTCATATAAATTATACCTTATTATCTCCCCCCCCCCCCCCATTAATGTAGTTAAATATGAAAAGGCCGTATGGGTCGTAAGACGCAGTCTAAACAAAAAACCATAATATTAGTATAAATTTTAAATAAATGATAACTAAATATTTCTTCAAACCCTATGTAAGAGATTATTGATTCCTTTTAAAGCTTATTACATTTTATATTCGTGATAAGTAAAGTAGACCTATAACATTTTTGATTTTTTATCGCACATTGTAGGGCACGTAAAAAAATCAGTCTGATAAATAATTTGGTTCACTTTATTGTGTATGTACTATTCATAACACCGTTCATCTACATAAACATCAAATAAGAAACGATAAAGTGCTCGATTTAGGAAGTTAACCCGTATACAAAGTCATGTACAAACTTTACTAAGATACTGATAAAAACCACTTACCTCAAACATTATTTTTAATAAGTGGTACGACACAATCATACATTATTTCTCATATTCTCTATTCTAGTTTGTGACAAAAATAATAAACAACAATCATCAGGAAACAAACTTTAAATGGACAGTGAAATATTTTTTTTATAAATGAAAACAGATTCATATTTATCATGTAAAACACTCCCCAAACGCACATTTTGAATAAAAATGCTGAGACAAGTTTTTAAAAATTTCAAATTTTCCTAAGTGCGTGATCAATAAACTACCCTTAAATGTATTCCCCCACTCCCCCAAAAATAGCAAGTAGGCCACAATAGTGTTATTTGACATGCCAAACACTCCCCAAATATCGATTTTAAACAAAATCCTAAATAATATTTTGTAAATTTAAAAATTTTAAAAATCAGTGTTCGGAATTTTTACCTTAATTTAGAGGCTAGCATCGAAATTTCGAAAAACTGCCTTGGATATGACCATATCACATATAAATATCAACTTTGAACGAAATACATCAAACCGTTTATACAGTAGTAGCCCCAGGATCAGACAGACATAGGGACAGACAGTATTGTAAAACCCGCTATTTTGCGTTCGGGGCACATAAAACGTAAATGTTCACGATTAAAATACTTCCTCCATGTTAGAAGACAAAAATGCCAAATAGGAAATCCATCTATATTTCATTCCTGAATACAATATATCTACAATATCTACTTTTTAAAGAGGTATTAATTAACTAGTAAGATTTATTTTCATGGGAATGTTTTACTACACTTATATTGCTACTAGCTCTCTGATGTTCATATTGAGACCCCTCTCTTAACCCCATATTTTTTACACCCCCCCAAAACTAACTTTCAAACGTCTTTAGTTCTCAACTCACTAAAAAGCACGAATATAAACTTGTACTAGGGAAAGAGGTCTTGTGTTTTTTTTGGAGTAATATTTCACGAGTGGGCAGTTTCCTCCACCCCCTACAAATCCCTATCCTCCTTCATTCCTCTTTCTGTCTCCTCGTCCCAGTAAAGATGACAACTTCACCAGAGAAAAGGTTATTCTTTTCTTTATTAACACACCAAAGCTAAACTACAGTCTGATTTAGAAAGGAAAGAACTTTTTGGACATTTATAAAAATAGCTCAAATAAATTTTAATACAAAGTAATGTGATCTTGTTCTGTCACTTTTGATGGATAATATATAAAAATAAAAGCCTCAATCAAGCTATAGCGACCAAGCAGCCGCCACCATTAGTGATGATAGTTCCAACATTTGCGGATAGAGGGTGTCATGTGGTCAGCACAACGAACCCTCCGGCTCCATTAATCTCATTTTTCTAGATCGTAGCTGCTATTTAGTTATTCAATTAACTCCTCATTTGCTGAGTTGGAACCCATTAGAGACCCACTGCTTCACAGAAAGCGTCGGGGATCGAACCCCGACTCTTTAAATCAATAGTTAGAAACTCTAACCACAAGACCACAGAGGTGGTCATAAATATTAACACTAATAATAAAGTAAAAGGTTTTCAATGTTGACCGCAAAAAAAAGTTTGTATTTTCTAAAAGTTCCTTTTTTACTAGAATCTACCATACGCACAGCTGGGGAAAAGGTTTATGATAGGGGACGGGGGTGGAATAGGAGAGGAAAGATATAAAGTTAACAAATGAAATTGTAGGATTCCTTTAACTATCTGAGAAAGAGAGGGGGTGGGTGGTGAAGTATTTTTTTTTTTTTTTTTTTTTTTTTTCCCCACCTTTTATCTCACTCTGCCTGTGATCGACCAATTTCTTCTCTCTTTCACTCCTCGGAGAGGAATGAGTCGTGAGGTGCTTGATTACTCTTCACTCGGATCACATCCTACTTTATATCCCCCGTACGGCGCTAGCAAGCCTTTCAATAAGACCCAGCCCCGGGCATTCCAGTTCTCCTAAATAGATAGATAGCAGCTTCGTCTTGCGTTCCAAACTTATATCGAGGTTTGAGGGAGAATAGAGATAGATAGACTTTCTTTGGAATTCTTCCATGAAAAAAAAACTCACATATCAATAGAAGATGCTTGTTTAGTATTATTGTTATTATGTATGCTAAAATATATAGTATAAAAATATATTTAAACACAGTGACATTACATGACACCTTAAATGACGAAAAGAAATTTAGGGTTTTCCAAAACAAGGTGCTTAGGAAGATATTTGGTCCAAAAAGGGATGACGCTATTGGAGAGTGGAGGAGGTTACATAATGATAAGCTACATATCCATAGAAAATGATTCAATTAACAATATTTATTTAAAAAGTCATGATTACATTTTTTCAATGTATTTATTTGTTTAGCAAAAACATTTATAAATATAATGCCAAGCTGTTTTGTGAAAATGTGTGTGAGTTAAAAATTTAATAATGACATTTTGGGAGATTAATAAACTTACCATTGGCACTAAAGTTTGAAAGATTCTACCAACCAAATATACACTTTATATAATATAAGTATTGTAAGTAATTGTTTATTAAGTGTTGTTTGTAGGCCTATATTATGTTGATAAGATTACTAAGTATATTTTCGGCCCGTGATGTAACCTGATAATCAGATTTGGCCCTTGAGTTGAAAAACGTTGGGCCAGCCTGATCCAAAATATAAATGAAGTATTGCAGCTTTTTATAGAAATAAGGTTTTAAGAAGTGTGGAGAAAGTTAGTAAGTATGGATTTAGTATGGAGTTTTTTTTAGTTATGTGCACAGTTTTTTGCCTACCCCGTAAGGGAACGGCGTAATCATATATATATATGTACAGTACAATGTATGTGCTTGTTTAAAATCCTAATCTATCACAATAGGTATTTTGTGTCAGGGATTTTGATTTGATATACCACAATATTTTAATTGTGAATTTCCGATTGACCTTAGCTTAGATATTTTGTTTATCAAAAACTAGCAGAAACACCCGGCGTTACCCTGGGTAGCCACGCAATTCATTGCGATGTTACCCCAGACAACGCTTTTTTTTTGTTTCAACAAAAAAGAAAAAAAGTCTATTCGTTTCTTTCTTCCTACAGAGTTTCTAAGCAATTTAAAAAATATATAATCAAAAGTTTAAAATTCCAGCTTCTAGGTGCACATTTTTGTGCAGAGGCTACTAATATTTAAATTTCAGACCACTCCTAGCGGCAGATATCGTACAACGCTCATAACAGATAGTTTATTAGTATATTATATACATTTAAAAATCTAGCTTTATTAAGTTCGAATCTAGAGGGAAATTACATCATTTATATCACTTATGGAAGGATTTTACTAATAGAAGTTAGTAACTATGGACCTACACCTGGTGGACGTGTGGTTTATGGCTCCAGACTTGCAATGGGGTGGATTTTCAATAGTGGGAAGGTCAAGGGTTCGAATTTCGGCTGAACCGACTGGGGGTGTTGTTCATCACTCTGGCTTTACCATCACCTCTTCAAAATAGTGCGGGTGCACTTTCTCAAAATTACCCTCCTTATCCTTATGACTTAGAATAAATTTTAGCCTACTGATTACAAATAATTAGGTCTACATACAAAATAAATTAATATTTTTAGCCACAAACCATTCTCCTACTAACTAACTAACTAGTAGGGCATCTGTCGACTGGGCTAAGGGTCCTAAGGTTTGATTCTCTGTGAGGCCAAAACATTTGTTATCAGTGAAATCGGGGCTTCCCCTTTCATAGCAGTGGAGAACCGACAGCAAAGGGTCTAGATGTTGCGCCTATTCTTGAGTTGAGTTAGTTTGTAAGTCATGTGATGCAAACGGCGACTGTAGTGATTCGTCTCATTTTGCAGGTGACTCCAATCAGCTGGACCTTGAGGGTCCCCTTTATATCGGGGGTGTAGGGCCCCCCACAGCCACCCTGGCAGTGCCCCCCGTCCTGTGGGCCGGTGTCCTCAGGTATGGCTACGTTGGCTGTATGAGGGACCTCGTCATAAACGGAAATGCCATCGACATCGCCGGTTACGCCCGTCAGCAGGACTACGGTGAGTGCACCAATGTTTGTTTATAGAACATGTGTTTAAAATTGAAACTGAGCTGTGTTTTACATTATGAATAACGCCGTGATCTTATATTTGATAGAAAAATGTTTTTAAGAGCTGTTTACAGAAGAATGATTTTCGGACATTTGATATACCTTACCTTTTTAATGGCTCTAACAATATCCAAGGTTTATATCCAAAGAGTGTTTAATCCACCTTACTAATTTATATGTTGGTTTTTCTGGGGAAAATAGTGATTTACTAATAACCAACTTTTGAAATTTTTATTAGGAATTATATGAAAAAGTATGTACAATTTTGTAATTTAATTAATTTATTTAGTAGATTTAACAAAAGAGTTAATAAATAACAACCTGCTTCGGTGGTCGCATGGTCTAAAGCACTACTCTTGCAGTAGACTAGACTGCCGATAACGGGGAGATCGAGGTTCGAATCTCAGTCGGGCGTAGGCCTATTGAGGGTAGTATTTCCAAATTCGTTTTCCACTCTCCCTCCATACAAATGCGAGTACACTTTTCTGAATATAGCATTCTTGATCCCTAAAAAAATTGGCATAATTAGTAAATAAGCGTACAGCCCAAACGAGTAGTAAGACGCGGTGTTAAAAAAAAAGTTAATAGCGCTTTTTTTGACTGCATCTTATCACCATCCTGGTTTAAATTATGTTAATTGTTCTTAGCATTAAGGATGAGAAAGGTTAAATCCATGGTAATTTTAGCCTCATTTACATGGAGGGCGAGGGTAAAACTATTTAAGAACGTCACTTTTAGTACACCCAATCAGGTCTCGAATCCAGACCTCTTCATTATTGGCAAAACCGACTAGATGAGCCTGACGCTTAGTCCACGTGTCCACCGTTGGGGGCAATAACAAAATCTAAGATGTGAGGATGAGGAAATTCTTGCAAATTTTCGTGGAATGATAAACAGAAAACCACAGAAAAAATACAATTTTGGAAACTACTTCCCATGCACCTTGCCAGTATTCGAATACCTACCTCCTTACCTTGCCATCAATGGCGATCAAGCACAATACAAGTTTAAGGTGGTATGGATCCATAATAATTGAAGTTTCTTTGAGAAAAAAAAATTTGTTCAAAATAAATAAATTATTACTTTCATATTATACGTTTAGTTAAAATTGTATATGCATAGTAATCTCAACAGCTGTTCTTGAATATTTTTCATCAGCAACTCAGAATTTGACCAAGACTTTTCTCTTCATTTACTACTACTTTACTTAAATCCATTACTGTTTCCATCCTATGGCCTGAGTCAATTATGCCACATATTCTCCACTACCGGCTTGTTGGGTCCGTCGTAGCTTCATATGCCTATAATCTATCTTAATACTAGGATAGGCACAACAGCCAGTCCCCGGTCGTTAATTTATCAATATGAAAGGGTAAACGCATATTTTCATTAATGATAAATCTTAGACCATGGCGGGAACAGAACCCGGGACCTTTATCTCAATGGGCAGGCACGCTACTGACTGAGCTAAAGTGTCAGACCGTCCATTCATTGAAAGAGTTCAACTATAAAATGCCAATATGGTCATAGAAGATATTTAAGAAATGTTGGGGTGACTATGTGTAAAAAAATGTGCTAAGAAGATTTTATTAAATAACTTTTATTTTTGTCCAAAAATATTTTCTAGTTATTAAAAAAATCTAATCTCGCGCTACTTCCATGCCCACCTTAGGGTGATCTCACCGTTCGTGAATCTGTCCCTTGTTTTATACATGTCCTCTCACCGTTCGTGAATCTGTCCCTTGTTTTATACATGTCCTCTCACCGTTCGTGAATCTGACCCTTGTTTTATACATGTCCTCTCACCGTTCGTGAATCTGACCCTTGTTTTATACATGTCCTCTCACCGTTCGTGAATCTGACCCTTGTTTTATACATGTCCTCTCAACGTTCGTGAATCTGTCCCTTGTTTTATACATGTCCTCTCACCGTTCGTGAATCTGACCCTTGTTTTATACATGTCCTCTCAACGTTCGTGAATCTGTCCCTTGTTTTATACATGTCCTCTCACCGTTCGTGAATCTGACCCTTGTTTTATACATGTCCTCTCACCGTTCGTGAATCTGACCCTTGTTTTATACATGTCCTCTCACCGTTCGTGAATCTGACCCTTGTTTTATACATGTCCTCTCACCGTTCGTGAATCTGACCCTTGTTTTATACATGTCCTCTCACCGTTCGTGAATCTGACCCTTGTTTTATACATGTCCTCTCAACGTTCGTGAATCTGTCCCTTGTTTTATACATGTCCTCTCAACGTTCATGTGAAAGGTCAAACCAAGGACAGTGCACAAAAAGACGACCTAAAACTCGTCGTTGTATCAGTAAACCATAACATGATCCGAAACTAGGGTACAGAAGGGTTATAGGAGCTAATGAGAATCGATCAGGTGATCCATCATGCTCGATCTTCTGGCTCAACCCACCAACAGGGCTATCAATCTATACATCCCCGCTCCCTTGTGTGATGAACCACACATTCCAGACCACACACGTCGGTTACTGGGCTGATCCTGGACCTGTCATATTAAGTTGGGACTAAGACCCGAGACTGTAAAGCTCATTACCTGCCTCGGTGGTCGCATGTTCCAAAGCACGCGTGTCAAACTCGTTTGATCAAAATGGCCACATTGAAAATTGAAAATACTAAAAGGGCCGCATTTCAAAAGATTCAATAATTGTCACCTCCTTTAGTAAAAACACAGAGAGATAGATATCCCGGTACACCGACGGACCAGTCCACCCCTGGCCCCAGGTGGGTGGTAAGTGATTTTAAATATGTTTTTTAGATTGCGTAATCCCTCATTTGTAAACACTCGTATCAAGTGTCATTAGCTTTTTTTAATGATTGATTAATGAATACCCTTTTCCCTATTTGTACAAATGGTTTCTAAACTAATTACTTTAATTATTTTAAAAAAAGTGCTATTTTTATAATCAATTTTATTTTGATGATTAATGGGGTTTTTTTATATGTCCAAATGCAAAAATTAAAAACTCTGTAGAAACGTATACAAACTTCACAAATCACTTAAATAAAATCTAACTAAAGTTTGGATAAAGCATAAAGCATTATAAAGCGAGTGCAAAATTAATTTTTAAGCATAAACACAACAAACGTGATTGCTAACGATAGCTAATGAGAACCCTTATCTTGTTTCTAAGGTCACATTTTTTAAATATTAAGTTCAAATTAATTTTACTTAGAGCAAAAAATCTAAGGATGCTATTACTAAATTATTTTCTCATGTATATATTAATATATCACGTACTCCCGAGGGTATGCGTATCACCGGTTGAAAACCACTGGTCTATATCACTACCTCCCCAACCAACCTCGTGATAAAGTGGTCAGTGCACCTCGCTACGAACCTAGGAGTCCCGGGATCAATTCCCATCTAGTATCATGGCTACTTTTTCCGAAAGAGGAATTATCCCACCGGTCACCAGGGTTTGGGTAGTTAGGGTCAAGCTAGGTTTAGTTTAGGCTCACTACTGGCTCTACACCTTCATAATTACTAGCATCACATCATCTCATTGCGGGTATGACGTGTAGACAACCTCCAAAGTTCTCTGCCAACAGAGTGGCTAAAAATATATACACACAGGTTACCGAACTAAATACTAGAACACTTAAAATATCCATACATAAAAAAAATACCCCTTCCCCTGTTTCAAGTGAAATAACCAAGTTTATTAAGTGTAAATAAGTTGCAATCTGACCAAGTACCAAGTACTTTTAGCGAGCCTATAACAATCCTAGTGAGTTGATAGCAGTGGAGTGAAAGTGTTTCCATGTCACTTGTAGCTTGCGATGTCATGGGACTGTTGGATTACATGGTAGTGATTGGGGGGGGGGGGGGGATAGTTGTGTTTATTGATCAGACTTTTACACGACATCGGAACAGTTAATATAGAGCGTTCCGTTTGGAGATAGTCAAACACTCATGTACGTAGCTGAGTGGTCAGGGAAACTAATGCTAGGTCTAGTGGACCCTGGTTCCATCTTGCCTGTCCTAGTGGCTGAGTGGTGAAGTAGAATACATTAGCCGAGACTTAGATCATTCATTCATTTTGTTTGCTTTGCACCTCTATTTATTTATTTTACTTTTGTAGGCTGACGAGCGCAAACAATAACGCTGTTTTTCATACTTTTATTTAAATATTACTCCATCCACAATAATTACTTAGTCGTAAATGTTTGGTTTCCAAATGCCTTTCCAAGTCATTTGTCATTCAGTAATATAGTTGTATAGTATCCTGTCAATTGAAATAGAATCCCCAATGAATTGAAACACAATCCCAAAATGGATTTTAAACATTCATGCGAAAAATTGTTGTGTACTCGTTGGTCGTAAATGTTGGCTTTCAGCGCTTCAGCATATTTTATCAGTTAAATCCAATTACTTTACAAAATAATTTCAACATCTATTTATGAAAAAACAATTTCAATTTTGAAAACTTTTTGAATATATGTAATGGGAAAATGTATAGTAATAATAATAACAATAATTTCATTTCACTTATTAACGTGCTAGCCAACAGTCGATAACTCTAATAGACTAGCTCTGAAAATTTACAGAGCAGCAGATGGCCTTCAAAATATTAATTACAATATATTTGTGCCGAAGTGATTACAGTGAAACAAATTTGGTAGTTCTAAATAATAATAATAATAAAGAGTAAAAACAAGAGAAATAATTCAATAAATTAGTAACAACTATTTAGTGAAGAATAAACAATAATAATAAAGAACGTAGAAAGCCAATTTTTCTAGATGGCTCTACGACGTAAAATGTCGATAGTATTTTGTGCGTATATATATATATATATATATATATATATATATATATATATATATATATATATATATATATATATGGGGGGAGTGGAGGGAGCCGGGGGTTATACTAATAAGTTAAATGTAGGTTTACCAAAGCTAAACGTGACTATGTGACTATTGAATATTAAATATAAGGTTTAATATAATTTTACATTCTTAATATTTTAGATAGCCTACTATAGTCTAACTTTTAACTCAAGATTTTCGAGAAGAAGAATATGATCCTTACCCCCTTCCCTTATAAATACGGGCCTGGAAGAATTAGTGTGTGTGGGGGAGGGGGGGGGCTGGGTAGAGCTGGGAAAGTGGGTAAGTCTTTGAGATTAGGAGACAACAAAACTTTTCGACTTGAAACTATTCGCATGGTAGTTCCGAGAACACTTTACAAATGTGGCGGCCTAGAAAGACGAACCAAAGGCCTGGGATGGGTTAAGTAGGGGGATGGGAGGGGGTTCCAGCTATCAACCCTCAACAGCTTGCAATTTGCGAAAATATAAACAGCGGCAGTTTGAGATTATGGATATAATTGTGTGTTTCATAGCGTTAGCCTTCTAGCTTGTGAATGGTTTTAGTTTTAATAGTTTAGTGTGTAGTTTAGACTAGTGTTAGTTAGTTAGGTATTGTGTAGGTTACACTGGTATACTTGTTCCTAATGCTAAATTTGGGTTTCTGGGTTAACACTGTTAATTCCGGTAAACAAACAAAAAAAATCTAGTTTCGTGTTTAGTAGAAAGAGACCTTTAGAAAATAACAATATATTTGAGATCAAAATTGATCACATTTTACCATTTTAATGGTGTTATTTTATATATTAATAATATCTATCAAAGGTGACTGCTGCAAGTCACATTACTTGGCGTATGAATACCTTTATGGAAATGGTTTTCAGTAAATTTTGAAACTCGGATTTGAAGCGTGGGTTTACCATTCAGGGCACCAACAACCCCAATCTCTTTCCGCTCAACCCGCTCCTAACGATTGGTAACCATTTTCAATACCTCTGTGTTTCATAGATAAAAGAGTCAAAAAGACTTCAATACATTTCCTTTATTTGAAAATAGTACAATTTTGGACCATGAAGCTGGGCTGACTCTACATTTTCTCCAAGCACAAATCATTAAAACTCTAACTTTATTATAGAAATACGAAATCATCTCTAAAATTATTCAGGTTGGGTCAGTGGTGGCAAAACCTTATTTTTTTAGGAGGGGGGTGATTATCCAAAAAGTCATTTTAATGGACTTTTCCTCCCTCCTCCAAGTCTGAAGAATTCCGGGGGTCCTCGAATTGCTTTTAAAAAAAATCCATACTCCTCTAGAATATATTTGGAATGGTCTTCTATCAATTTTTTATGCCCCTAGAAGATCTTTAGAATGGTCCTCACCCGATTAAAAAATATATATTTCCTGCTTGGAAGCTCTTTGGAGTTTATTTTCAATCGTATCATATTTGAAAATATAAGAGGGGCGTGAAGTAAATTTAGAAGAGAACAAATTTATTCCAGGGGGAAAAAATATTTTCAGGGAGAAAGTTTGTTGTTAAAGTTTTTATCATTTTTTTAAATACATATTCAAAATTAAAAGATAAGATGTTTGATTAAAAATGTTTGAATTCATGTCTCATTAAAATCTTCTCTCGCTGTAATATAAAAATAATTAGTGACAACTAAAAACAAAAGCTAAAGATGACATCTATTCTGCCTTAAGATCCCGTCTTAGCAGCCGGATAACATATAAATTAGCTCGGTAATACAGCTCAAATCAGACGTCGTAGTGTGGTGCGGTAGCCTGTAGTCTGCATTAGAAAACAATAAAATTAAGACCAGTGAAACCGTTTTACCATAGTTAAAAGAATAAAAAAAAAGGCAAAATAACTATTTTAAAATGTATAGTTACTAAACTGATCCCAATTTCACTGTTGACTAATAAAAGATGCAGAAAATTGTATATTTGTTCGTTAGAGCGTAATTGTGTATCTAATTTCTTAGTTACTCGTCCGCGAGATGGGCTCTTAAGGGGAATTGTGCACGTTATAAACGTTGCCATGGCCCTAATTGAAAACCAAATGAGTAAATATGATAAAATGACCCCCTCCAAGAAACTCTTCTTCTTCTAAGACACCGAAATATATCTCCTTTGACTCTCAAGAGCTTACTTGGAATAAGTATTTCCAGGGTTAAGACCTATGTTACGTATACGATCAAAACCTGTCGTGCAGTAGAAAAAGGAAAGGTAATTGAGTCCTTTTATCACATTAGATTAGCAAAAAGTAGTTATTATTTTCTGTGAGACAGAAAACGCTGGTCACTAAGTGGGGTGGGTAAAGGCTTCCATTCACCAGCGGATCCACCCGTCGGGCAAGTCCGTTCTGACTCGTCGGATGACTCATCTGGTCGTGTATGGTAGAATCGGACAAGTCGTGGTGTGGTCGTGATTCCACACTCGAGCCGATCGGACCGACGACCCTTTTGCTTGCAGTTAATCTGTTTGGAAAATTTGATACATCTAATTTCATCAGTTTAAACAGCTTCACAAGGAAATTTTAACAAAATATTTAAAAACATATTTTTTGAAATCGAAAAAAATTTAAAATCAGTTTTGGTGAGGAAAAAATCTGCTTTTTTTAAAAAATACTTTGATTCATGATTCTTCTTAAGGTGGGGATGTAGGGAACGCGATTTAAGGGCAGAGTTTTTGCAGTTTTTATAAAAACATTATTTTGGCAAAAATAAATAAAATATTGATTTAATAATGTGCCGTGCTAATGAGGCATTAGCTCACACAAGCTTTTTTTGATATTTGATTTGTTTTCTTACTTCCTTTTTTTCTCTCTTACTACTGTTTGTCTCCCCTTATCTTTATTTGTCTCTCGTCTGCGCCTGCGCGGCGATTTCCCCTGCTGGGCGAACGCTCGGACTCCCCCTTCTCGTCATTTATTCTTTCTCCCCACCACTCTGTTGGGCCGCGCATGCGCCCTCCGTCCTTCACTCCAACGCTAGGCTCTGCTGACCTTTTATGATAGACAAAAAAGTATTCTAGTATTGGAGCTCCCAAGGAGCACATTGTACGACACTACGCCTGGGAGCTTAGAAAAATTAGGGATAAAGTCTTTTTATCTAAATCACTATGTGTTGTGTAGGTCGACCAGAGTAATGCTGGCATGCATGATCTATAGAACAGTCAACTAGCTCTCTATGGCTCTTCTTGGACGGGGAGCCCAGCTGTTGCCCAGCTAGCCCCGCCACATACTTGCTATCAACACACTCGCTACAGCTGCCAGAGTCAGGGGAATAGCTCTCTATGGCTGTTCTTGCACGGGGAGCCCAGCTGTTGCCCAGCTAGCCCCGCCACATACTTGCTATCAACACACTCGCTACAGCTGCCAGAGTCAGGGGAATAGCTCTATATGGCTCTTCTTGCACGGGGAGCCCAGCTGTTGCCCAGCTAGCCCCCGCCACATACTCGCTATCAACACACTCTCTACAGCTGCCAGAGTCGGGTGAATGCCATGGGTGGCCTGGCTGGCTTACTCACCGGACAGTTCACAAGTTACGTGACCTGGGATCGTCTGACACACGCCAGCTTGTCCATACGTATGTAGTGAGCCCGCTATATCTCGGGCAGTGTTTGACCCAGTGAATCTAGGTCATATGATTGTCTATTTTTCTTATGTCAACAAATAAACCAGGGTCTTTTAGTAATCATACTTTCATATAATATACATCATGTTGACAAGTGAACCCTGGCCTAATAGTTACCGTATTTTCTTATAACAGACGTCATGTTAGTAAAAAATCCCAGGTTTAATGATTACCTGTTTATCTCATAATTTACGTCAAATCAGCCAGTGTACCCGGATCTTATGACTATTTATTTTTCTTATACTAAACGTCAGGTCGACTAGTGAACCTAGGTATTTCAATTATCAATTTGTCATTTAATGTATGTCGTGCTAACAAGTGCACCCAGATCTTGTAGTTACCAATTTCACTGTACTATACGCCAAGTAAACAAGTGGGCCCGGATCCAATGTTTGCCTATTAATAGTGTGATACATGTCATGTAAACGCGTGAGCTTGGGTCTAATAATTACCAGTTTTTGGCATTATTTATATACGTTAACTAGTGAGCTTCGATCTCGTATATACCTTTTGTCTTGTGATATATGTTATGTAAACGCGTGAGCCTAGGTTTTGTTATTACTAGGTTTTGGCAATATATAAATATGTTGGCCTGTGAGCCTAGTTCTATTGGTTACCTATTTATCTTGTGAGATGGGTCGGGTAAACAGAAGGACCAAAATATTATTGTTGCCAGTATTTCTTATTTTATATATCATGTTAACTATTGAACCAAAATCTTATTAATGTTATTATTATTATTGTTACCAATTTTTATTATAGATTTTTGTTGGCTAGTGAGCTGTGACCATATAATAACCTAATGTCTTATTGTATACAATTCGATTATGATGTCAAATAATAAAATCTCATTACCCATCTATCCTGTGTATGTTAAATTGTACATATCCCTTTAAACCCTTAAAGGGGGGGTACAAAGCTGCGCCATTATATATTTATAAGATTTTGGTTCTCAACTTGGTTATTTATTAATTTACAACCTTATTAAATTGTTCTGATTTATTTGTTACATGCACGAGCCATCGCCATCATGACAGACAGAGATCCTGTTGGGAGCCCCATCCAACAACCTATAGGCGAGCGCGCGGACAGGATTTGTCTTCTATCAAAGGCCGAACTCCTCCATGCTGTTAGACAACATGACTTTGTTGTCTCGGACGACACCTCGGTAAGTGACCTTCGTGCGGCCCTAAAACTTTTATGGACACAACCAGTGCTCGGGCATCAGATGGCGACATTGCAACCAACTAGTAACAATATAATAAACAATAATCAGCATTTAATCCAAAACCCTCTTAATGATGTTCATAGTCAAAAAGGACCACATTCTAATTTAATGCTGGATTCCATCCATCTAAACCAAAGCTCAATCCCTAACAATCCTATAAATCAAATGCCAGTTAGTTCTATCTCAGACAAAACTAAATCTAAGGTTCTGTCCTCCTTTTTAGATAAAATCCCCTCTTGTGACGGCCATAATTACATTTCATTATTTAATTTCTTACTAGAAATTACTAAAGTATGTAGTCTAAACTTAGGAAATGAAATGGAGTTTTTATCTCTTTGTTTAAGTAAAACAAATGGATATTTGTCTCAGCTGTTTGCTGAATGTTTAAGTTTAGGCCTTAATTGGCGAAGCTCTAGAAATAAAATTCTGTCTGTACTTGTACCAGATAGGGCTAGAAACAACTTAAAAGTACAATTCGTGAATAGATTTCAAAATCCGAATGAGTCTTTGCGCAATTTCATTGTTTCCGTCTCCGAGGCTGCAGCCATACTCGAACTCAACCTTGAAGAAAGTCAAATTGTTAACATCATCTTAGAAAATGTGTCCCCACTGACACGTCGTCATTTTGTGTTTTCTTCCCAACCCTGCTCTATCTTCGAATTACACACTCTTGCTTCTTCAATTGAAAGTAGTATGCTGGCGGAACAGGAATATTTGAGCTTACACCCCCCCACCCCTGTAGTAGACTTGGTTCAAGGTGTTGCTCCGCCCAGACAAATGAGATCGTCTACTACCTTTTCTAAACCCTTTAATTCCAATCCTTACAAACCGTTTATAAATACTAAGCCAAACCAAAACGCACACGTCACCCCTAAAGATATGTCCAAAATTAAATGTTATAATTGTGGAGTGGTTGGACACTATAAAAGTCAATGTAGGACAAAAAACTAACTATGCGCCGCCAGAGATTTGACTCTGTGCGGCGAAATTATAATTCTCCAGCCTTTCGAGAACCTATAATTACTGTAATTGTTCATACTTTCCCCTGCAGCGCCCTATTTGACACTGGTGCTAGTTCTTCATTTATTAATGAAACTGTTCTCAATCAAATTTCCTCTGCTCACAGTCATAATTTAAAAGAAATAAGTCCTAAACACTTTGCGATTGCTAATGGGAAATCACTTTATGTTAATAAAAGCATCAATCTATCTATTAAGATTAATAGATTTTCATGGAAACAATCCTTTTTTGTTGTTCCTAATTTACCCTATGAAGTAATTCTTGGTGTTGATTTTATGACTAGAGCTCAAGTCAAATTGGACTTAGGAGCTGGGCACCTTACCTTTAAATTTAACCCTGCTGTTAAGACTTTTTTCAAAAAAGTTGATGACATTCATAGTCTATATAATGCGGGTAATTCTGTAGAAATTAATCAGGTTCTAGAGGAATTTTCTGATGTTATTACCCCTAATTGGGGAAAATGCGACATCCTGCCGTATGATATTTCCCTTTCTAATCACAAACCTGTTAGATCCCATCCCTACTCTTGCGCTCCCCCTAAACTTGAGATATTTAGGGAATTGATACGCGATTTGTTAAGCAAAGATGTTATTCGTCAGTCCAAATCTTCATTTGTCAGCCCCGCATTTATCATTCCTCGCAAAGGAGGCGGTCATAGGCTTATTGTGGATTACAGAAAAGTCAATAAACAAATCATTTTTGACCCGTACCCTATGCCCACTATAGAAAGCGCTTTTCAACATCTTGGAGGGGCAAAGATCTACAGTCTTATAGATCTCAATGCCAGTTTCCTTCAATGCTCACTCTCTGAAAGTTCTAAACAGTACACAGCTTTTGTAACACCTTGGGGTTGCTACGAATTTAATAGGGTTCCTTTAGGCATCAGCTGCGGAGGGGCAGCTCTTAGCCGTATCTTAGATCACATCCTTTCAGATTTCAAATTCAAATTTGTCTTCAATTATTTAGATGATATATGCATCTATAGTAATTCTCTTTCCGAACATGCCAAACACATTCGTCTCGTACTTCAAAGACTGCGAGAAGCCGGACTGACTGTTAACCCGGACAAAGTTACTTGGGCCACCGACTCAATTAAATACCTTGGTTACATAATTTCCAGAGGAAATATCCTTGTTGATTCTGAAAGAGTTAAACCTATCATTGAGTATCCTACACCTAAAAATCTTAAACAAGTTCAACGTTTCATTGGCATGTGTGCTTACTATGCTAGATTTATTCCCCAATTTTCTCAAATAGCTGCCCCCTTAAACCACCTTAAGAAGAAAGGGATCCCGTTTAAGTGGGACACTGATCAGATGAAAGCCTTTTCTACTTTGAAACAGTGTCTTATATCCACCCAAAGTTCTTAAGATGCCTGATTTTTCATTGCCATTCGAACTACAGGTAGATGCGTCATCTTTTGCTCTTGGAGCAGTTCTTTCTCAACGTCATCCTGAAGGACTATTCCCTATAGCCTTTGCTAGCAAAACCCTTTCCGAAGCTCAAAGAAAATATAGTCCTTATGAGAAAGAAGGGCTTGCCTGCGTTTTCGGAATTGACAAGTTCTCAGATTATCTGGAACAACGCGAATTTGTCCTCTATACGGACAACAGAGCTCTCTCGTGGATACTGAACCATCCCAAACAACTTGGGAAAATAGGTAGATGGGTGTTAAAACTATCCCAGTATAAATTCCGCACTGAACATATCTCGGGAAAACATAACCTGGTCGCGGATACCCTATCTCGAATAAACGAAGGTCTACTTCCAATTGCCTCAGGTGAAACTCCCAACTGTTTGGGCGTTATTCATACTATACCGGAGTCCTTTACCTCCCTTAGGCAACATCAGAAGGATGATCCGTATTGTAAGGGTATTGTTGATCGCATCAAAGACGGCGAAAAAGTCGATAATTTTGTCATGTTTCAAGGATTGCTCTGCTGGGTCGGCAATCGTAATAGGAGTAGGAAGGTATATGTCCCGTCCAAGCTAAGAAATATGATTCTAAAATACTTTCACGATTCCGCTGTAGGAGGACATCTAGGTATCTTCAAAACACATAAGAAAGTTAGTCAGGAGTTCTACTGGCCTAAACTATACCAAGACGTGAGGAAGTGGGTTAGAGAGTGTCTTGACTGTCTCAGTGCTAAACCCCCCCAAAATACACGCTTTGGGCTGCATTCTGCAGATGTAGCTACGAAACCGTGGGAAACTGTTTTTGTTGATTTTGTGGGTCCTCTTACCCGTTCGTCTAGTGGTAACACTTGTATCTTAAACCTTGTGGATGGTTTCTCCAAATTTGTTGTTATAATACCCTTAAGAAATATGAAAGCCTCCACAACTGTTTTCGCTCTATCCAAAAGAGTTTGGTCAATTTTTGGAGCCCCCAGGAAGATTGTCACTGATAATGGGCCTTGCTTCCGCTCTAAAATGTTTAAAGATATGTGTTTTACTTGGGGTATCAAGCATGTCACTACCTCCCCCTACCACCCTTCTCCTAATCTTGTAGAGAGGTTTCATAGGAATCTCAACATTGCCTTAACTATTCTGCATGGCCATGATCAGGTATCCTGGGATAAAGAACTTGATTTCTTATCCATCGCCTTTAATTCTGCTATTCACGAGTCAACCGGTGCTACTCCTTCTTTCTTGTTACTTTGCAGACAGCTTAATCACCCCTTGTTGGCCATCTGGGACGTCGACCCACTGGTTGGAGATCCTAGCATCTCTTCCTATGCTGAAGGGTGTAAGCTTGCCCTTCAGAATCTGAAGAGATCAAAGAATAGGGTTGCCGAAGCTTACAACCGGGGTCGTGCCCCTGTTCATGTTCAAATTAATGATAAGGTCATGTGCCGTAATTTTACTTTAAGCTCGGCACCTAACAGAGTCTCTGCCAAACTGTCACCTAAATGGAGTGGCCCTTGGCTCGTGCTACGGTTTCTAACACCTGTGTCAGTTATGCTGCAACACACCGATGATGCTGACGTGACTCGCCGAGCCCACGTCAGCCATCTCAAGAAAATCTAGCCGTAATATAAGGTTGTATACTTCTTTTTATATACTCCTTTTTATGTACACCAAATATCACCTGTTTAAATTATCAAAAATCCTAAATTAATGCTTTTCTTGTTTAAACCCCTACGAGTAGGTTAAACCTAAACGGTATAAGAATGCCATCTGTAATAATAAATAATTATGAATGATAGCTAACTAAAACGCCCTCTAAAATATTGTGAATAGGACACTAAGTAATTTGTAACACTGTGTTATGTACCCTTACATTGTTAAATTTATGTAGATATTAGTAATAAGTTGTATGCCTGTTATGAATCAACTACGTAGTTGATCGAATCCTAAATTAAATAACTCCAGGCCCTTTACAAATTTAAGTTGTATTAAGTATAGTAAGATAAATATTCTACCAAATTGTTACTGGAATTTAAGTATATACCTAGAGAGAAAGTATGATAGTTGTAAAATTGTGTATCAAGGTTATATTATTGTACTAAAAGGTATATTAGTTACATCATATATAATTATATATTCTTTTTGGGTACCAATAATATGCACATTTAATTATAAGTTCGCTAGCCAAGTTATATATCCTACTTCATGTAAGAGAAATTTTACTCATATGTCACATAGGTAATTTAAAATAGACCTAAGTTTGATCTCTCGCTCTAATGTGTCTTCTCACATTCAATGGTTGACCATTTTCCCCTTGCGGCCCCCTTTTTAAGGGTGGGAGATTTGTGCCGTGCTAATGAGGCATTAGCTCACACAAGCTTTTTTTGATATTTGATTTGTTTTCTTACTTCCTTTTTTTCTCTCTTACTACTGTTTGTCTCCCCTTATCTTTATTTGTCTCTCGTCTGCGCCTGCGCGGCGATTTCCCCTGCTGGGCGAACGCTCGGACTCCCCCCTTCTCGTCATTTATTCTTTCTCCCCACCACTCTGTTGGGCCGCGCATGCGCCCTCCGTCCTTCACTCCAACGCTAGGCTCTGCTGACCTTTTATGATAGACAAAAAAGTATTCTAGTATTGGAGCTCCCAAGGAGCACATTGTACGACACTACGCCTGGGAGCTTAGAAAAATTAGGGATAAAGTCTTTTTATCTAAATCACTATGTGTTGTGTAGGTCGACCAGAGTAATGCTGGCATGCATGATCTATAGAACAGTCAACTAGCTCTCTATGGCTCTTCTTGGACGGGGAGCCCAGCTGTTGCCCAGCTAGCCCCCGCCACATACTTGCTATCAACACACTCGCTACAGCTGCCAGAGTCAGGGGAATAGCTCTCTATGGCTGTTCTTGCACGGGGAGCCCAGCTGTTGCCCAGCTAGCCCCGCCACATACTTGCTATCAACACACTCGCTACAGCTGCCAGAGTCAGGGGAATAGCTCTCTATGGCTCTTCTTGCACGGGGAGCCCAGCTGTTGCCCAGCTAGCCCCCGCCACATACTCGCTATCAACACACTCTCTACAGCTGCCAGAGTCGGGTGAATGCCATGGGTGGCCTGGCTGGCTTACTCACCGGACAGTTCACAAGTTACGTGACCTGGGATCGTCTGACACACGCCAGCTTGTCCATACGTATGTAGTGAGCCCGCTATATCTCGGGCAGTGTTTGACCCAGTGAATCTAGGTCATATGATTGTCTATTTTTCTTATGTCAACAAATAAACCAGGGTCTTTTAGTAATCATACTTTCATATAATATACATCATGTTGACAAGTGAACCCTGGCCTAATAGTTACCGTATTTTCTTATAACAGACGTCATGTTAGTAAAAAATCCCAGGTTTAATGATTACCTGTTTATCTCATAATTTACGTCAAATCAGCCAGTGTACCCGGATCTTATGACTATTTATTTTTCTTATACTAAACGTCAGGTCGACTAGTGAACCTAGGTATTTCAATTATCAATTTGTCATTTAATGTATGTCGTGCTAACAAGTGCACCCAGATCTTGTAGTTACCAATTTCACTGTACTATACGCCAAGTAAACAAGTGGGCCCGGATCCAATGTTTGCCTATTAATAGTGTGATACATGTCATGTAAACGCGTGAGCTTGGGTCTAATAATTACCAGTTTTTGGCATTATTTATATACGTTAACTAGTGAGCTTCGATCTCGTATATACCTTTTGTCTTGTGATATATGTTATGTAAACGCGTGAGCCTAGGTTTTGTTATTACTAGGTTTTGGCAATATATAAATATGTTGGCCTGTGAGCCTAGTTCTATTGGTTACCTATTTATCTTGTGAGATGGGTCGGGTAAACAGAAGGACCAAAATATTATTGTTGCCAGTATTTCTTATTTTATATATCATGTTAACTATTGAACCAAAATCTTATTAATGTTATTATTATTATTGTTACCAATTTTTATTATAGATTTTTGTTGGCTAGTGAGCTGTGACCATATAATAACCTAATGTCTTATTGTATACAATTCGATTATGATGTCAAATAATAAAATCTCATTACCCATCTATCCTGTGTATGTTAAATTGTACATATCCCTTTAAACCCTTAAAGGGGGGGTACAATAAAAGCATAGAGTTTAATTAGCTTCACAGGGTGATATCAACAGTTGTCATGAGCTTAGCAAAATTAGATGATAAACTTTTATAGTGAAGAAAAAAGTTGTCATTAAATTCTAGGACACTCCTGACCGATATTATAGAACTGTTAAATTCACTAGGTTAAGAAAATTAATCTCCATATTTTTACTGGAGAACTATTTGATTTCTTTTGACAAAAAAAATGTATATGAAAACTGCGAAATATTGCCCTGAACTTGTGTTTTCTACCCTCCAATTGTAACATTAGCGTGTACTGCTAATATGACAATGTTACTACCCACCCCTAAACAAGCTAATATTAATAAACATCCTGCAATAGAAATACTACCCACCCCTAAACAAACTAATATTAATAGACATCCTGCAATAGAAATAGTACCCACCCCTAAACAAGCTAATATTAATAGACATCCTGCAATAGAAATACTACCCCAAAGTAATCTTGTACTCATAGACATCCAGTGTTATTAAACATCACGATATTACTATGTCAAATATATGTGTTCTACCCACACATATGTCTGCCGGAGTAGAGCTACTTGAAAGTCCAGTCTCATCACCTCAAATGCTAGATTGAAGAGAAGTCCAAAAACGCTACAAATTGTGCAGAACCCTGATGTTTCAACAGAGTGAGCTTGCAATGCTCTGATTGGCCCGTGCTGTACTAAGACAAGACCACTCATGTGCTTGGACATCTTGCTGGCCTACGTGATCTAACAAGTACAGTTCTACTTCTGCGCGTCCGGCGTCTTTGAGTTGGTGTTATGGAAATGAGTCGAATGCAACGGTTTAATATCAAGACAACAAGAACCTCGTGTACGTGATGACAACAATACAGCCTTCTAACCTGATGCTAGCGAATGACGTAATAACAAAGGAAAATCTCCCACCTTCCCTCCTTGCAACTAGACCTATATAACGAGGGCACAAAGACAATATCGAAGACCATTACGACCACCACTTCCACGAGAAGTCCTCTTTAGGACTAGGACGGTATCTATCCAGGATGGCTAATAATAATATCTTTGAATGTTTTGCTAAAAACTTTAAGTTTAAAAGTAAATTCTGTTATGGAGCACTTAATGTTTCCTGTCGCCGCATGGGCGCTAGTATCTTTTTATTTTCTTTGTTTAAATAGGTAGCCACATTTCTTGGTTCTATTTATGTTTGCAATATTTAGGTGAAATATTCAATTTTTTGCTTTTGTGGTTATCAGTAATAATTTAAATTCTTTAAATTGATTATGTCTCAGGTATTGGTTATCTTGCAGACTTCTTTTCTTTGAAGTTGTAATGATACTGATTTGGACCGCTCTCGTATATTTAAAAAGGCATGGATGAAGGTATTTTTCTTCAATAAATTATATGTAAATTATTCTTTTAAGACTTCATCCATGGAGAATCACGCGCTTTTCAGAAATAATGTAGAAGTATTGCACCATTAAAACTTATTTTTTATTTCAAAATTTAACTTCGTAGTATTTACCAAACAAGCAAGAGACGTTAGTTCCCTATACCCAATAGGAAGCTAGCCTTCAAGACGACACCTGTCGCAGGGACGCTTTCGAATTTTTTGTTTTGACACTGGTCACGAGAGGTCCAAGGGGCAAGGGGTATGTCATATATGAGCTGTTTGTGCGTATTAACACACACAGAGTGCCGGTGACATAAACCTAGAGAACGTGTAATATCACGATATAACTTAAATACAGAGAGTACACAGAAAATAATCTGTAGTTCAATGAAAATTGTATCATTTTACATAATATCTTTGTACCTAGGATAAAATCACTCCAATAAATCGTGTGCAACATTAACAGTAGTATTTATTCAAGTAAAATGTTGTAATAATTGGTGCTCGATCACAGGGCTCTAAAAACCAATTATATCTCAAAATAAACCTCAACGTTTATAATTGGCGCCCAACGCGCAACCGTACTATCATAATTGGCGCTCGATCACGGAGCTATAATTACCAATTATCACAAAATAAACCGTATCATCTTAATTGGCTCCCAATCGCGGTACAATTATATAAATAAACCATAACACTTCAATTGGCGCCCAACGCGCAACCGTATCATCATAAAGTTAATGTTAAAGTAACTTATTTAATATGGTTTTTACTTTAATATTCGCAGATTCATTCGGGCAAATTTTATAAGTTTTCTAATGTAACTTTGTTTTTCTATTAGAAATTTAAATGTGGGAATCTTATTTAATTCTTTAAAAAGTGACGAGGATAATGGTCCCACGAAGGTTTGAGTTTAGTCGGGAAGTCAAACCTTTGTGCTTTAGTAAATATCTGGTGCGATATTTAAATCTAAATTTATATCTTGAATTTAAAACTATTTTGTCTATATTCACAGGTGTGAATCTGACGCGTTGTAACCCAGTTAAAAGAGGCTCTTTAAGCTCGTTGCATTTTTGTAATGTTTCAAATTTAAACTTTTGATACTAATTTTGTTTGATCTTAATTCACTGTGGTGAATTAGAAGCTCGTATATCATAAAGAAAGTTTCTTTAAATAATAGCAACAATTTTGTTTATTTCATTGGTCTCTTCTAGACAAGTTTATATAATAATATGATTTATTTGTTTTCCAACACACTTCAGTTTGACTTGTAAGGCCATGCAACTTGTTGTTTTAACACTGTTTGTTACTTTGAATAAATAGTTCAAATATTTCTTTAACCTCCAAATGTTTTACTTTTTTATATTATTATTCCCTTAGCTTAGCTTAGTCTATAGCGGCCGTAACTAAATATAGTGTGAGTGGGGCGGTACACTATCTTAAGAACTCTTCATCCACCCGCAGTAGCGTGTAATTTAAGATAGGTAATTCAAGTATAAAACATAGTGCGTTAACCTTCATCCTCCATTAGAAGTCATTGGAATCAAGATGATTTGTAAATCAGTCTACACTTAAAAAACAAATAAGGGCTTTGAAGTGAAAATATATTCCGGTAATAGGCGTTGCCAGCTATTAATTAATTTATTTGGGGGAGGGGCAAGAGAGTGAACCAATTTTTACATTAAATTTGAAAAGTAGAATAAATTTGAACAAACTTAACTACACGATTGGTAGCGGAAGTAATTATATAAATCATATTAATAATTATTCATACATTGCTCCAAAAGTAAATTCTTGTTCTTCTATTAATAAAACACTTCAACGTTACTTTTGCGACAGAAGAGTGTCCCATTCGATCAGATTATTGGGAAAGGTGTTAGAGGGTAGCTAGGAATGTGGTATCGATAGAAAAGTATCCATATATTACACATTTCTGGTATTGGAAGAAAGGTATCGAGAAAGAACAAACAAGAAATTATATGCTAATATTATATTTTTAGTGTTATTTAAGCATGAAAATGTGGATGCTATTTTACTATTTATTCACCTTGTCTCTCCCACTGACGATGGCCGTGTTTCAATTCATGTCTTTTTAACTGCGCAAGAGAGGTTAGATCATCGTGGTGTCTGATCAACACTAGGCTACCCGGTTAACCGGGGAATGAGGTTGATTATAATGTCTGCTCCTGTTGTTCCCAGGAGCCATCCGACCATCTTGCCCAGAGCTGCCCTCCCAGTGCGATTCTCAGCCCTGCATGAACGGCGGCGTCTGCTCCGAGGGGTGGAACAGGTTCATCTGCGACTGCACAGCCACGAGCTTCACCGGACCTACCTGCGGCAAAGGTGAGATGAGGGGGAAACTTTTATTAAGGAAACCGTGCTCTGCCACGTGTGATAGCCGGCTTTATTTCTGCTCACTCCATGTGTGCTACTAAGCTAGGCTAGGTCATCAAGCACAAACCAATGCACTTTATGTACAAGAAAGAAAGATACTCAGCAGTTATCTTTAGGATATTGGGGTACGCTGCTGATTAAACAATACTGAAAACTCACACGGAATATTCAAGGTTTTGATTATTAAAATAAAACAAAACACACACACAAACACTGACTAATTTACAATATTTAAACAGTCAATGAATTATTTAAATATATAAACATCCTCCTGGTCATCCTTTCCCTCTCTATTCCTCTCACATGTCCATACCACCTTAGTCGTGCCTTCTCTATCCTGTCCTGGACTGTCTCTTCCCTTACTATTCATCTTACTCTCTCATTTCACTCGCCTGCATTCTGCTTCCATCCTGTTCCTTCATTACCCACGTTTCTCCGAACCCCTAGTCCACGTCGAGGGAGATGGGTAGCCACACGAAGTAGGGGAGAGCCTGTGGGGGTGAAGTACAGTGGGGACTATGTGTGCCCCGTGACCCTTTCGGTAGCTGTGAAGGCCCTGCAGGAGCCTCGAAAAGTGACGGCTGATGGGGCTCTAGTGATAGGCCTAGCAAGCCTGTAGTGATTACTTTCAAAGTAGGAACAAGTAGCTTAAACTTACTTGTCAAAAAACACTTGTACATCGTGACATGTCACCTGTAACTTACAAGAGGCTACTTGTAGATTTATGAAACATCATTTTTTAATTTCTTACCAACCATGAGTGAATTCTCTCGTAAGCTGTTGACTGTCGACCTTATGAGACAGGCCCCGAGTGTGACAGCGACCGTGCCTGGGGTGGTTTCTGTTCCAGATGCCACGACGCTGACGTTCAACGGGTCGCAGCACATGCTCATATCGGTACCGGAGGAGTCCCGCACTCAGACCGAGGACGTGACCTTGAGGTTCAGGACGACGCGTCCTCTGGGTCTGCTGCTGACCACTAGCACCGAACAGTCTGCGGACCGATTGGAGCTGGCGGTGGCAGGGGGCAGAGTTCGACTCACCATCAGATTAGGAGACAAGGAGAAGGTACTACTCCAAATCACATAAGTGATCATGTGAACTGAATATCAGGCTCATCAAATCTGATTCTTCAGTGGACGGGTGAGGTTGAGATTAAAATCCCAGCTGGGTGCACTTTGGGCGATTATTTACTAAATAGTCTCCCACACTCCTCCCCGGAAATGAGGGTACATTTACAAATAAATTCTACCTTCCTCAACCCAACCTCATAAGTGTAGTTAAAATGCAAAACTTTCTGCTCCTTTATTTATCTGTCCATACATGGGGCTATAACCGAAACTGTTTGATAGATTCCGTTCAAACCTTATATTATTTGTATGGTCATATCTCCAAGGAAATTCTTTATTTTAGCTCCAAAAATTAAGGGTAGTCTTCTGACAACTGATTTTTGGAAATTCGCAATTATACTAAAATAGCTCCTAAACATTTTGTTCAAAATTAATATCTGAGGAGTGTTTTATATGATAATTGTTAAACAACACTGTACACTTGTTAATAATTTTTTTGGCACCACGTCTTACTACCCGCTCAAGCTATACGCTTACTTGTTAATCTGGGGTAATTTGCTAGTGACCAATTTTTGTAAACTTAGTTCCAAACTACAATAGACAAATTATAAAGTACGTACGGTTGTGTTTTACCATTAAAACCAAAACTAGCTTTGCTGTTACTCACACATAAATCAATCTACTCCGGTCAGGGCTGCAAACTTCGACACAACCGTTAATAATTAGTCGCGTGAATTTGGGACCACAAGTCATATTGATGGCTACCACCCTTATTCCTCCCCAGTCACGTTCAGTCGAGAAGGGTCGCGGTTCAATGCCGGGCTAAAGCACCGGATGGACGAGGTCACGCGGTAAGCGACGTCATTTCCATTCAACGACCGCCTCGTTTGTTCGGAACGTAATTACGTTCCGATCCACATGCGACTGGAATTCCTAATGACTGGCGGGTTTGTCACGAGTTTCTCTGGCTAGAGCCTCCAACTAAAGTCATGTTTTTATAGGACAGATAGAAATGCTCATAGATATATTTTCATGTATTCATACAAATCGTGTGATCTGAAGCAGTAACTTTCTATTTATATTATCAATACTTATAAAATAACACTAATGATATAGTAAAATGTTCTCATTAGGAGTTTCAATAGAATCCAGTGCCAGTTACATCCCATTCTAAGGCGAAAGAGACAAAGAAGGGAGAGCTTTACAAATCTGTGTCGGTATTCGCCTGAAGAAAGAAAGGATATAAAATGGCATTGTGGAAACCGATAGCAATAGCTTGGCACTAACGTCCTTGAACCTGATTCGGCGAGCTAACTGGTGTGTGTGTGCTTGTATGTGTGTGTGTGTGTTATTTTATTGTAAAGTGAACACTACAGGTCACATGACTTGATGTATAAATAGGTAAAAGTAGATCTAGTAATTTTTCAAATTATCAGATAAGGAACTTCCCCCAAAAAAATTAAAGTGTATTTTGAGCTAAAAGGGGTAGTTGGGTATTTTAATTGGTGATAATAGGGGGAAAAGACGTATTGTTTATATTTGCATCGGTGAGCACGCGTTATAAGTAGTAAATCTTATCTGGGATGATTTTATGGTGATGGAGAATCCAAGCTGGGTATGCTGAGGGTGTTATTTTTTTTCTTAAATGTTTTCCCTTTCTTCCTTCTTGCAAGTGCACATATATTTCCTCTAAATTGCATCTTTATCAGCCTTCTCTTATTATTAAAGCTCATATAGATCACACGGGTAGTACAAGATATGACAGAATAAATAATTTAAAAATATGTTGTTTTTTTGTTATTTTTTTTTTTTTTGCTATCAATTATCTTAGTATCTATAATAATACTTTTGGCGATATATTTTTTCACAACGAATATAAGACCTTACGATAAAGTCGTTTTCTATGGTCGAAGCATATTTCGTAGTTTACCAAGCTGCGGCTATTTGTACAGGTCCTGGTGGCGGGCCAGGGTTTGAACGACAACCAGTGGCATACACTGCAGTTTTCCAGAAGAGGTAGTGGCCTCAAACTTCAGGTGGACGACGACACGCCGGCCAGAGGTTAGTTGACAGCGATCTCTATCGGGGTATGTGGAAAAAGTATCGATACGTTACCAATAGCAATGTTTTTCTTTCAATACAAATACTTTTTACTTTCGCTCAACCCCGTGGAGAGATAAGTATTGTGATCGTTAAAAAAAATTGAACTTGATATTTTGATAAATATCGACGTTTCATGACCGAGAAGTGGTTTTCACGATTCCAACTGTTTGTATTTCTGTATCCTGGCCTAGAACCACAAACATTTGACCATCCGGACTAAAATTTATTATTTAGGGGTTTTATACATCCCCACCGAGGAATTTTTTGAATTGGATAGCTAACCCTAAAATTAAAGATGGTGTACTGTAGGCCAAAAAAAAAATCTATTATCTCAAAATCCGCTCTAACGATTTTGATTACATTTGATATTCAGGCATAGTTTAACATTACAAATAAAATGGAAATCCTTGTTTTCCCATTTAAATTACTTTAGGGGTACTTATAGAAGCGTAAGTTTCCAATTTTTATCATATCTCCATAACTATTTTCAATACGAAATAATTTATCATCGTAAAGTTACAGTAACCTACTATTAGAAATAAAAATATTTTATTTGAAATATATTTTTATAAAACCAATAGTTTCTAAGCTATAAGTAAACATATTATAGAGCAGTTTGAAATATTAAATCGTTGTGATCTTTGGTGTGGACTCCTATTTTCTCAATGTTTCTATAAGAGTGTACATTATTTTATTTATTTTCTTTAGTGGAGTGTTTCTGCAACAATGCGTTTAATACATCTTACAAAATATATCTATTTTAAGATTAAAGAGAATGAAAGTGTGTGTGGTGCACCGTACCACTTATCTACTAGATACCAGGCTAACTGATATGAGTGCTTACAGCCCTGTGTGGGGTCAGTACTGAAAGAAACCATTATTTGTTTCTAATGTGTGAATTTATCTTGGTAATGTAATATACATTCGCCCACATCATGATTGTTGCTTCTTTAGGAAATGAACAAACACATAACTAGGCTCTATATATTACAATATTATTATTATTATTAAATCATTATTATTCATACTGTTTTAATGTGCAGAATATGAAAACTTATAATAAATACTAAAATGAACTATGCAAGACTTCTTCAAATACTCAGATTAAAAAAATATGCAGGTTGTAAGGGGTAACTAGATAAGTATTTACACGTAATAAACTTGGGGTACGCGCTACGTGACGTCAAAGTTGGCGCTGTATACACCTGGGGGGTAGGCAACACATGCATCCCCACCACTCCTTCCCCTGACACACACGAGTGCCTGTTGTCAGACAATTCATTTAATAATTCACACCACACTCCACCCGCTATGTGCTGATGATTGATGAGTTGCCTACACCCTAGGTGCATACAGCGCCAACTTTAAGTCTCGTAGCGCCGTCATTTGGTGTCACCAACCCCAAGTTCTTTACTTGTCATGTCGTGCCTATGAACTGTATATTTAAGATGGGTCCAAATCTCTATTTTATAAATTCAAATTTGAGTTTTAGAAAACATGGTAATCAAAAGAGTTTACTTTACTATCTAAACTTTTAAGTTAAATAAAGTAGCAATATTAACTATATGTTAACTTTTTTAACTATAAAGTATTCGTTATAATATTCAATTCTGGTAAGTGATAAATTATTGATCCGGGGTCTGGTTGTTAATTTTTTATAACTATATTGGACTGAACCATCTATAAGCAGAATAAGAGCTCCAAAACAAATTTCAATTCAACATTTGAAAACAAAAAATCAAATCTCTAATACAAAATTTTCTCGAAACCTTAAATCTCGAATAGCCTTAAAAATTTGAAGCTACTACCTCTAGTATTATCTAAGCTTTATATATATATATATTAGTTTGGCTTGCACACGCCTCAATAATTAGTGCTTTATTTAGCATAAACCTAGCGCCTCATCAAAGTTAACCTCTTAGATACATCAGAGATAACATAAATATGACTGAAATTTAATTCAGTTCTTTATGACGTATACTAGTGTGGTCCAACAGGCATGTGACTAGTTTTTTTATGGTTTGACAATATTAACGGGTCATTAATAAATAATAGAAAAAGGCGCACCCCGATATATATTACCAAGAAACTTGTGGCCCAACATATTCTGTCATCTTACTAACTTTATTGGTGGGATTATAATACTACTATTTTTTACGTGAGCATTCGAGCTAATTAGTATTTATTTAAAATAATAAGGTTACTCGTTTATTGCCACTATCACTATCTTTTTATCCGCTTCAGTGGCTGAATAGTCTAAGGTGTCACTCTAGTGTGAGACTGGCCTACTAATGATGAGGATATTGGGGTTAAAATCGTGGTCGGGGAGATTGGGGTTCAAATCCCGGGCGAATCTACTTAGGTTGGTTTTTCCTAAATGATTTCCCACTCTCCATCCACGCAAGTGCGGTTAGATTACCTCTAAAATGTTTCCTCCCTTATCCCTACACCATTAGAGTAACTATCATATATGCGTATAACCTGAACAGGTAGTAAGACACGGAGATTAAAAATAAATCATTTTATGACATGTTATCTGACAGCTAGGAAAGTTATTATATCTACTTTCACGTATTCATACGTCAAGTTGTGTTATCTGCAGCTGCCACTGTTGATAGATATTATAAATACCTTTAAAGTAACATTAATAATATCGTAAAACGTTTTCGGTGTTGACCACAAAGAATATATTTGTATTATCTAAAAGATGTTACAAATGAACAGTACATTCTTAAAGAAAATCAAGGAATAGATTGGTTCGTAATTCATGAAAGGTTGGAACACATTGAAATAAATTAAACATTAGTTTCAATGGCAAAAATATTTGCTTAACCAAATAAAACCTCCTGTAGTTCAGGTGTGATACATTAACCGTCGTCGTGATACCTGGCCTTAGTTTAATATACGAGTCTCCCTCCCCACCTCCCCCCTCCCTCGTTAAATGAAAACGTTTTGGACCAACTCCCTTTCCACCCCACATATTCAAGATGGCGGCTTATCACAACTTCTATTTGATGTTTAATTTAGCGAGCCCGGCCAAGTTTTTTTTTTTCATTCCGTATCCCCGGTTCCCCTCGGAGTGATTACAAATATGGTGGAGATCGGGGACAAAAAAAAATATATTTTTTTAAAGTTTTTTTAACGCAGAACGCAATCGTCAAGATTCCTCCCCTTCTCTCCCCAAAGTCATTAACTACATGACAGTGGAAGAAGCGATCACTAAACTTTAAGGGGACGCTAACCTTTTATTACGTAACCTTTTTTTTATATAAGTTTATTTGAGGTATTTAACGTGCACTCTCCGAACCGACTGATTATATCAGCACACGACTTATAAACTAGCTTAAATCTAGAACAGTCACAACATCCAGTCCCCCGGCCGTTAATCCCTCAATGTGAAAGGGTTAAACCCACATTTCCCCAATGATAAATTTTTCGGCCATGTCAGAAAACGAACTCTAGATCCATAGCTCAGTATACAGAGACGCTACCAACTGAGTTAAGGTTTCGGACTTTATGTAATCAATCACTAACAATCTCCGAACGTCTATTTTGGTATTTTTAATACTTAAAAGTGAACGTTTTTCGGTCAAAATGTAGAATCTGTTGAGTGTATTTATTAGAGTTACGGTTTTACTATCATTAATTACAAAAAATAACAATTGTATTCCTTCATTATACAACAAATGATACTAAAACAATTGCACTGCCTCTTACTACCCATCTGGGCTATCCGTATTTGATTACACTAATTGTATGAGGATGATAACGATATAATTGATAGAAAATGTACCCGCATTTGAATTAAGGGTGAGTAGTCAATTATTTTGGGGTTGGAGTGAGAAGCGAGATATCCTCTGCACTCCAAGCTGGGATTTGAAACCAAACCTTCTTGTAAACGGCAAACGAGACTAGATGAGGTTGGCGTTTAGTCCGTGTGTCCATAAATTCGGCTAAATTATATTTTTCTATAAAGTATTAATATCTTGATGCAGAAGTCATAGTTTTGTTAAAATATAATCAATTGAAGACGGGAATTGATTCTGAAACCTCTTGAATTTATGAGCTTGGTTCTGCTTTACCGCTAAATTACACTGGGTCAACACAAAAGCTATAAATGACTTAAACTAAGAGATAGAGAGGGTATCTCGGCGGAAAATTCACACACATTCATGTAGAAAGAGGTTGCGGAAATCATAATATGTTAAATCACACCTAGGGTGACCGGTTTGGATAAGAATCTCGGATTTCCCGTTAACGGCAACCAAGTGAAATGTAAACCTAGCGACATAAACATCTTGGTCACCACTGAAGATTGTTGGATTTGTATTGATGAAGAGACGATTTATTACAGCCAGTTAGTTAAATATATTTTAAATAAATGGTACGGCGCACCGCACAGACTTTCTCTCTCTTTCTATAAACTCGTAAGATTTCTGAACGGAATAATGTACATTGTATCATCACCACTCCACATAAGAACACGCATAAAATAATATACAATGATATAGAATCAATGAGAAAAGAGGCGCATCTTTGTCCACCTTAGAACATTTCAAACAGTTTAATGTCTTCCACAAGGGTCAACACTTCGTATTAAAATTTCGATTTCTGGTTAAAGTTTTAACATTTTATAAGGTGTTGCAGATCTTCAAGTCATCGCATTGATATTTAATTATTCATTTATACATTTTGACCAATAAAAAATGTAAATATTGACTATTGAGTCTAAAATGGAGATAGATCATTGCTATGCAAACATTTCTCCTAAGAGCTTTAAGGAAAAATAACATACTTTTTTAGATACTTATATTTAATTACTCTATAGCATTGGAGAATTATTGCGTTAAGACTTAAGTAGTATTTGTTTACAAATAAAGCTCACAAAATTGTATTAATATATTTGCAAATATATCAGAAACTGTTGCTTTTATAAAAATATGTCAAATAAAAGTTTTTTATTTCTAATAGTCCTACAATTTTGCAATGATAAGTTGTTTAGTTTCTCAAATAGTTGTGGAGATACGGAAATTAACGCTTCTGTAAAGTACCCTAAAAATCATTTTCATAGGAAAATGAAAATAGCAATTTATTTATAATCTTAATCAACACCTAAATACGAATTTTAATCAAAATCGTTTGAGCAGATTTTGAGAAAACCAAATTTTTCTCTTTTCGCCCTTCAGTAAACTACCCTTAATTTTAAGTTTTAATAGACACACAGACAGACGGCATTGCAAAGACTATTTTTTAGGGTTCGGGGGGTCATGAGACGTCGACATCCATCAACATTTCAGGTCAGTTTTTTTTTACGGTCGCAATACTTAAACTTTAATGTCCAAAAAGTTTAAAAATTTATATAATTGCGTATAGATTGAAAGTTATTGATTTTATAAAAATATGTTTCGGATAAAATATCTGTATTATAAATATATATACATATTTGTGATGCTAAGTAATTTCATATCTCAAATAGTTTCGGAGCTATTATAAAAAATGTTAATTGACGCATCAGACCGGAGCCCTTAAAGCCATTTTGCCGAAATATTGAGGGTAGCCATTTGGTTTGGAATATCTATTAATGTTTATAAATGAAATTTAATCAAAATCGTTAGAGCCGATTTTGAGAAAATCGACTTTTTCTCTTTTTGCCCTTCAGTAAACTACCCTTAATTTTAAGTTTTAATAGACACACAGACAGACGGCATTGCAAAGACTATTTTTTAGGGTTCGGGGGGTCATGAGACGTTGACATCCATCAACATTTCAGGTTAGTTTTTTTTACGATCGCAATACTTAAGCTTAAATGTCCAAAAAGTTAAAAATATATATATAATTGCGTATAGATTGAAGATTATTGGTTTTATAAAAATATGTTTCGAATAAAATATTTGTATTATAAATATATATGTACATATTTGTAATGCTAAGTAATTTCATATCTCAAATAGTTTCGGAGCTATTATAAAAAATGTTAATTTACGCATTTGGCCGGAGCCCTTAAAGTCATTTTGCCGAAATATTGAGAGTAGCCATTTTGTTTAGAATATTTATTAATGTTCATAAATGAAATTTAATCAAAATCGTTAGAGCCGATTTTGAGAAAATCGACTTTTTCTCTTTTTTCCCTTCAGTAAACTACCCTTAATTTTAGGGGTAGATATCCAATTCCAAAAACCCCTAGGGGCAACCCTATGAAAACCCTAGACATCAAGTTTCAGCTCAATCGGTAAAATAGTTTAGGCTCTAGTTGGAGGTACAGACAGACAGACAGACAGACGGAAATTCAAAAACCACTTTTTCGGATTCAGGGAGTCATCAAACGTCAAAATTCATCAAAATCTCGAGTTCGATTTTTTTGACGATCACCATACTTTCTCTACCTGTAAGATAGAGAGAAAGTAAAAATAGTGGATCGTTGCAGCAATGCCTGTATATTATTGAACTAAAATGTATTCCAATTTTTTTTTTATTGGGAAATATATACATAGTAAGACCTCACTTGACTTTCTAATTTAAGTTTACTCGTCTAAGGCTGTAAAATTACATGGATTGATTGATTTGAATCAAAACTCTTATTTTTCCTCTTCCGTCCACGATGAGAAATTTAAAACGACTCCTCTCCAAGCTCTCTATCTATTCTTTACACCGAAACACTCTAGTAAGAATTATTACTAAATAGAAATATTTTATTTACCGATATACAACAATAAGCAAATAATGGTTTCCATGGTGATGTAAACAAAGAATTAGTGTACAGTTTAGCCGCTGCCTACACAGAATGAAAATATGGAAAATTCGCAAGAAAAATGTAGTTTTAGGCTAATATTTTTGGTGCCATCCTGGACCCCTAACCTTTAAAATGACTTCATTGGTTAAAATCGGTAAAACCGTTTACTCTTAATTTCAACTATCAAAAATGGGCTTATTAAATTATATATACAAATGTGTGTGTGTGTGTGTGTGTGTGTGTGTGTGTGTGTGTGTGTGTGTGTGTGTGTGTGTGTGTGTGTGTGTGAGTAGAGAGAATATGTGTGAGATAAAGAGTGTGTATGAGAGAAAGTGAGAGAGAGTGTGTGAGAGATAGAAAGATAATTTGTGTGGGAGAATGCGTGATAAATTGTGTGAGTGTGTGTGTGTGTATGTATGAAAAAAAGATCGTGTACAATTTTGGGGAGATATTGCGTGAAAGAGAGATAAAATGTGGGAACATGTGAGAGAAAGTTAGAGAGGTAGGGATTAGATTAGAGAGAAAAAATTAGAGTGAGAGAGAGCTAGAGACAGAGTTTAAGAGAGAGTTTTGGAGAGAAAGTTAGAAAGAGAAATTGAGTGTGAGTTTGAGATAAAGAGAGGTTGAGAGAGAGAAAAGAGTGAGTTTGAAATAGAGAGAGCGAGATTGATGTATAGAGAGAGTAAGAGTGATTTAGAGAGAGTTTGAAAGAAAGTTTTTGAGTGATAGAAAGCGAGCGTTTAAGAGATAGAGAACCAGCGTTTGAGAGATAAAGAACTTTTGAGAAAGAGAAAGCGTTTGACTGAGAGATCATTTTAGAAAGAGCTTAAGAGAGATAGTATAATAAAGAGAGAGAAATTGTGTGATAGAGAGTGTATGTGAGGGTAGATAGTGTGTGACAGAGAGGAATAAAGTGTGAGAGGTAGAATGAGATAGGATCATATGATATATGAGAGAGTGTTATAGAGTGCGTGTGCGTGTGTGTGTGTGAGAGAGAGAGAGGGGAGAGAGTGTGAATGAGAGTGTGTGAGTGTGTCAGATAAAGATAGAGAATTTGAAAATATAAATGTGGTACTCAAACATTATGGTTCTTTGAAATATCGTTCCCTCAAAATTAACTATCTACAGGGGAAAATGACTGAACTTACTGTATTTGTAATAATGTGAAACAATATATGGGGTACACAAAACATTACTTTTAAATATCATATCCTCAAAATCAAGCGGTAAAATGAAATCATAGTTTAACTTATGTATCTGTATTGTGTTACGATACACTAAAATGAACATCAAAACCCACTATTCGATAAAAATTCACACCAAAACTCATTCTTAATTAGTTAAAATGGCTATTTCTAAACATTATTCAAGATCATTTTATCGTTTTTGAGCTTATAGCACATACCTAAACATATTTCAACATAATTTTATCATGCGCAAAACAAAACGTAGACAATATTTTCACGAATTTAACTTAACCTTTTAAATTTCAAACTATGCTCAATACTATTGATTTGAATGCCAATTAACGCTAGCAACATTCCAATAAAAAAAATATGCATATAATTGATTTAAATTCGAATTAACGATAAAAATATTCCAATAAAAACATGTTTCCCCAGTCTAGGCATCTCAATTTATATGTGTTACGACCAGCATCCAAAGAGAAATATTCACACAAAGAGAAGATTGTGATGGGTTCGGACCAACAAATAATAAAGATAGAGTAATTATTTTTTAGCCAAAGAGGTATATTTTATTTATATATTTACAGCCATGCAGCAAATAACGGTTTCCATGGTGACTAAACAAGTAATGAAATACTGAAACTTCTCTGTGAAAATGAGGTTTCGTGGAAAACTACTATTTTTCCCGACATCCTGGATTCCTAAACGTTAATATGAGTGGCCGTTTATCAAAGTCTGTTCAGTCATTTCCTCGTAATTTCTATCACCGAAACGGGCTTATCAAATTATACATAAGGATGTTACATTCCTCTTTAAAAGACCTATCAGTGGGAATAGAATGTCCCTTAGAAGCACATAGTTTAAAAAGAAAGACCAAATAATCCAACTTTGGAGAGTATAATTTGTAGATTTAATCAATTGAAGCGTTCACATGTTTCTTTATGAAAAAGTTTTAAATTACTTTGTATTTATTCAACAGATTGTTTCATAAAAGTATATTTAAAGATATATTTTCAAGAGAATGTTATCATAGACGTGTGTAAGTGTGGACGTTTTTTTTAAAATGTAAATTAAGGGAATTTTAAAATATTCTCAGCTAACTTATTTTTCACTTAAAATTATCACATAATTTAAATATTGGAAGAAATATTAATTTTTTACAAAGTAAAACCGTCCTTAATATTCTAACGTTGTTTAGTTACCACTTTGTATTCCATCCGTGCCAATCTTCCTTGGCTTATTTCATTCTGGACTGGGTGTATTATTTTCCGGCTCCACAACAGGTTTGTCCCGCTACGCGTTGATCCGGAAACCAGGCTGGTGGGGGTAAGGAGGCGTTAGAAGCGATGGAGAAAGTCCGGCTTGGCTACCTTTGGATCAGACATTATTCTATGGGCTCCATTTTATTGACGGATGACTTTCATTAGATTTTTTAGAATGTTTTTAATCATTAAATTCGTCAGAAATTGTCTTAATAAAACAGATACAAGAAAGCTGAGATATTTTTTTTTGTACATGATTAAGATTTTAGTTTTAATTAAGTCTACTAAAATTGATTAAATAATTTATATTATACTATTAACATAAATACTTAAGTTTTCATATAGCTACCTATTTACACACCAAAATTATGAAACCAATTATTATAGAAGAAATGATATATTATTCGACAAACTTACTAACCAAGATTATATATTTGGAATTAGAGAGAACACTTCATAATTATTATTATTAGATAGAGATCATAAAGTACTCATTTATGTTTTGGTTTCCTCTCTCTTGTTATTTTATTTGAGATTATTATTATGTGTTCTGTCTTACGACATGTCAGTTCCTTTTGTCAGTGAACTCAGACCGCCTATGCGCCCTATCTGCTGCCCCCTCCTTCAGCTCCCAGAATGTTCTTCTTTCCTTCGTCATCTAACCTTTGAATCCTTCTTCTTCCTATATTCCTCTTTCCCTCAACCTTTCCTTTTATGATGTTGTGCAGAAAGCAGTTCCTCCTAAGGATGTGTCCGATCCAGTCTGCTTGGTACTGAAGAATCACATCCAAAATGGTTCTCTTCTTACCCGCTCTCTTAGGACTTCATTTGTCATTTGTCATTTGTCATTTGTCTGTACACCTGATCTTCTCAAGTTTTGATGAGATATTGAAATAAAGAGTTATATATTACGTATTATACTTCCTAATAATATTTTTAGTTAATTTTATTTCGGTTGGGTGTACTGTGGGTTATTTTTCTTAAATATTTTTCTACTATCTCTTAACGCAAATGTTGTTACATTTTCTTCAAAATCCTTCCTCCTTTATCATTACCGGGTGACCTGGTGGTCTAGGGGTAAGGTGTCAGACTTCTGTGCTGAGGGTCCGGGGTTCAATCCTCGGTCCCGGCACAGATTTATCTGATTGCCAAACCCTTCCTTCACCTCTGACATGACGTGTATTAATCACAACTTGTGAATGTGAGGAATGCCAGGCCTCCACCGTGGTTCGGATTCCACGTTAAACTGTAGGTCCTCCATTTCATCTCTCAATCACCTTACCATTGCACATTAGCGTAAGTGCGTATAACCCGAACGGGTAGTAAGATGTGGTTCTAATAATAATTTATCATTACCCAATTAGTATAAATATATGCATAACTAGTCAGACACACTGAGTTAAAAATATGGATCTCACTCTAAAAAAAATTAAAATGTGCCATCTTCAGGTGTTGTGTATAATTTATTCAGAAAATGTTTGATGGGAATCCATCTTTGTCAACAACGGAGCTTTCCTTGATGACCTTGAAACTCCTTTCTTTCCAGCCGACACAGTCCTGGGCAAGCAGAACATCCTCGAGTTCCGCACCATGCACGTGGGGGGTCTGTACCACGTGGAAGAGGAGATCCAGATGACCAACACGGTGCCTAACTTTGTAGGCTCCATGCAACAGTTCTCCTTCAACGGTCACCCGTACTTCGAGATGGCGCGGTCTTCCGGTGGAGGCTACGGCGGGCAGCAGGTACTCTTCCAAGGGGATCATTTATTTTTATATAGCCATTAACATTCACTTTCTCAGGAGAGAAGCTCAATTATTATGGTTGCCTCTACATGATGATGCTACACTGACGTAATCAGGCTCTCGTGTATATACAAATACTCGTACATATGTTCTTTAAATAGATAGCAGCATGAGTTGCCCATTTGGAAACCAGTGACATGTAAAGCTGGAGGAATCTGGAGTGGAGGGCCTGTCAGTTAAAACAAGTTTTAAACTCAATTCTTATATTCATACGCCAAGTCATGTGATATTAAACTGTCACTTTGATCAGGACTTTACCAAAAGTGTAGAGCAGTTTATTGTAAGTTCTTCCCCCCCCCCCCCACTTTCTCCGAAAAGTATTATAAATAATGTAGTTTTGTATTCCTGCTCAATATTTAGGCAAGTCACCCATCTTATAAAGACTAGTAACAACCAATACTTCAATTATGTCAAAACAAACAAATTTAAATTGCTTCAATAAAAAAAAGAGGGATTATTTAAGAATCCTTGTCATCAGCTATAAGGGGACTTCCCAAGATTTTCAGAGAGAAACCTCCCTTTCCGTTTCAAACTAAATCAATCCTTGATACAGCTTTGATATATATTATCAAACCCATCAAAAATACTGATAATATAATAATATTACATCAATGCTGATTAAAAATATTTTCTAAATTATACATTTTTCTGTTGTTTTATTGCACTTGTTACTTTGTGTCCTCACTCTTCCGTCCTACCACGCTCTTAAAGTGCCTGTTATTGTGTGTCCTCACCTCGTCCTTCCTACCACGCTCTTAAAGTGCCTGTTATTGTGTGTCATCACCTCGTCCTTCCTACCACGCTCTTAAAGTGCCTGTTATTGTGTGTCCTCCCCCCGTCCTTCCTACCACGCTCTTAAAGTGCCTGTTATTGTGTGTCCTCACTCGTCCTTCCTATCACGCTCTTAAAGTGCCTGTTATTGTGTGTCCTCACCTCGTCCTTCCTACCACGCTCTTAAAGTGCCTGTTATTGTGTGTCCTCCCCCCGTCCTTCCTACCACGCTCTTAAAGTGCCTGTTATTGTGTGTCCTCACTCGTCCTTCCTATCACGCTCTTAAAGTGCCTGTTATTGTGTGTCCTCACTCGTCCTTCCTATCACGCTCTTAAAGTGCCTGTTATTGTGTGTCCTCCCCCCGTCCTTCCTATCACGCTCTTAAAGTGCCTGTTATTGTGTGTCCTCACCTCGTCCTTCCTATCACGCTCTTAAAGTGCCTGTTATTGTGTGTCCTCACTCGTCCTTCCTATCACGCTCTTAAAGTGCCTGTTATTGTGTGTCCTCCCCCCGTCCTTTCTACCACGCTCTTAAAGTGCCTGTTATTGTGTGTCCTCCCCCCGTCCTTCCTACCACGCTCTTAATCCACCAGTTACGTTGTTCTTATCACCAGACGTCAGGTTCAGCGGCGCAGCTGCGGGTGACCGCCAAGTTTGGAAAGAGGGAGCACCAGTTGGTGCACCACCCTGTCACCTTCAGATCCAAGCACACCTTTGTGGGACTACCCGTGTTGAAGGCGTACTCCGCCACTAACATCTACTTCCAATTCAAGACCCGCGAGCCAAACGGACTGCTGTTGTATAACGCCGGCAGAGAGCAGGACTTCCTAGCAGTCGAGCTGGTAAATATACCTGATAGCTTTCATATAGAGACATTATTGTCATCTTGAATATTGTAGACTTCGACTGGATCTTGGTGTTTAATGTGTCTCCAAACAGTAATTATTTAGGTCTGTATAGAATTTGTGCTGAGACCCAAGTAACGGGCTGGGTTTTTGTTGTGGCTTAGCTTTAGACCAGTAGTATTCTTTTTCTTTTTGCGTACCCCAGATATAATTTATTTCCAACGTTGTACCCCAAAGCTGTTGGTGTATAATGCGAATTGTACATATTCTAAAATCAACATCTATGAGTACATTAGACGAATCCAGTGGGTGGTCAAGTGGCAAGGACGCCTGAAGAAGCAATGTCCAGAGCAGTGATGGAAGGAATACCCTTGTAAGACATAGACTGCGGTGGCGGGATGAGCTGGAAAAAGACCTAGCCTGGCTGGGGGTAGCCAGAGATTGGAAAGAGAGGCATAAGACCGACCGAAATGGAGTAAACTAGTTAAGGCAACACGTGATCTCCAGTGTCAATGATCGCTGAATTAATAAAAGGTGACCTGGCCTGTCTAAGGGTAGGGTGTCAGACTTCTATGCTGGGGGTCCAGGGTTCAATCCTTTGTACCGGTACGGCTTTATCTGATTGCCAAACCCCTCCCTCACCTCTGACAAGACGTGTATTAATCACAACTTGTGAATGTGAGAAATGCCAGGCCTCCACCGTGGTTCGGAACTGTAGGTCCTCCATTTCATCTCACAATCACCCTACCATTTACACATTAGCGTAAGTGCGTATAACACGAACGGGTAGTAAGACACGGTGCTAATAATAATAATAATAATAATAACAACAACATCCAAGCTAGAGAGAGAAAATGGAGCTTCCAGCTCGCATGTATTTACTCTACGAACCACCTAAGATGACTTCGCGTACCCCCGGGGATGCGCTTACCCCAGGTTGAATACTAGTGCTCTATACAGGAAAATCACAGTAGGAAGGTCGGTTTAAAACTGATTCATTGGGGCCAGATTTTTTTCATATTGCTAATGTGTTTAATTTTGAGCTAAATGTTTGTTTGAGATTTGTTTGATTAGTATTATTATTTGATTTTTTTTCTCAATTAATTCCCATTTATTTTGTTATTTGTGTGTGGCCCATCTGCTCAAATTTATTTAAATTGCATAAATAAACAACAAAATAAGCTGTCGGAACTGTTTTACAGTGAACTATTTATTTGTGGTATGTTTTATTTCAAATCAATTCCTTTGAATAATATAATATGTACTGTTTGTTAAAAATAAATAATAATTCATTCATGTTTTTATGATATTTGGCTATAGATATATCTATATATTTCATACACAGCCCCCGGCCCACATACAGTACATACCTCAGTCGGGGGAAGGTTTGGCATTCCTTATATTAACGATTTACCGATACAAACGAATGCCATGTGGGAATTCTAAACCTAATTTGTTTGGCAAAGGGGAAAGCTTGGGCGCGTCTGGGCGTATGATATTAAAATACCAACCCATTGCTTTTTTTTAATTAGTACGCCATATTTATGTTATGAACACCAAGGAACTGTATTTGAAGCACTAGAATAGTCAAGCATGAATTCATAACGCTAGTAATCAAAGTGGGATTATTAACTTACTGAGTGTAACACTCCGTTAGGGGAACAAACAGGGGAGGAGGAGAATACAAATGCCAATACGATTTGTGTCGTGACTCTCTTTTTAAATTTCATAACTATATTCCCAGAGATCGATTATCTGCTCCAATAACATCTACCTCTAGTTTCCCGGCCACTTAGGTCTTAATGAACAACCAAAATATTGTGTGTTTTTTTTACTTTTCAGAGTTGAAAATTACATGGTCTAAAGAGTCAGTCTCGCGATAGGGTATATTGGGGGGTAAGAAGGGTAGGAGGTTCAAATGGACTAGGGAAAGAGGCACACACGTGGTACTTATCACTGTGCTGCAATCACCATTTCCCCACGCTAGCGATGGTGCTCTTCTCATCCTTGTACCTTAGATTAGGCCACTAAGTGGGCTGCCTGGGTAGCAAAGCTATCGACAGTCAGATGTTGCACCTACGTTAAATATTGACAACACCTTAAAAAGTAAACAAGTTTGGTGTTTACTGAAATGAATATAAACTCATTTTTTATGACCCTATACACATCTAACTTACTCTGTTGTCTAATGGTCATAGTGTCTGACTAAAGATTCAGAGGTCCCTGGTTCGATCCCCTGAGCTTCCAGACTTTCTGTTAAGCAGTGAGTCTGGAAGGAGCTCAACTCGGCCTCTTGAGTACAAATGAGGATCTACTTGAATGAAAAAGTAGCGGCCCAGGTCTATAAAACTGTTATCAATGGCCGGAGAGATTGTTGTGCTGACCGTATGCCACCCTCTAGCAGTATAAGTTGGAACTATCTTTGCCAACATAAGGCGACCACTCAGACGGTGTCTTGATTGCGGGATGACACCATGGAACTAGTTATAAATATTGTATAAACGTGTACACATAGTTTAAAATTTGTGAAAACTAGTGTGGGCTATTATTTTCGGTAGCCCTGGATATTATTTGAGGTCACCAGTCACCAACTGAATGTGTAATGTAATGATCCGCAGGTGAACGGCCACCTCCACTACATCTTCAACCTCGGAGACGGTCCAGTACGTGTGCGTGACAACGCCCGCAACAGTCTTAACGACAACAAGTGGCACGCAGTCACCATCGGCCGACCCAGTCCCAAGCAACACACCCTTATGGTGGACGACAACTTCGCGATAGTCACCAGCCTTGGGACCAACGAGAACTTGGACCTTGCCGGATACTTTACCTGGGTGAGCCAGCCAACAATCCTACACTATACTGCGATTTAAACTGCTTTAGGATCCGCGTGTGGGTAGGCAGGGAGCACAGTTGCCACATAGCGGGAGTTTGCGTGGTGGGTAGGCAGGGGAGCACAGTTGCCACATAGCAGGAGTTTGCGTGGTGGGTATGCTGGGGAGCATAGTTGCCACATAGCGGGAGTTTGCGTGGTGGGTAGGCAGGGGAGCACAGTTGCCACATAGCGGGAGTTTGCGTGGTGGGTAGGCAGGGGAGCACAGTTGCCACATAGCGGGAGTTTGCGTGGTGGGTAGGCAGGGGAGCACAGTTGCCACATAGCGGGAGTTTGCGTGGTGGGTAGGCAGGGGAGCATAGTTGCCACATAGCAGGAGTTTGCGTGGTGGGTAGGCAGGGGAGCACAGTTGCCACATAGCAGGAGTTTGCGTGGTGGGTATGCTGGGGAGCATAGTTGCCACATAGCGGGAGTTTGCGTGGTGGGTAGGCAGGGGAGCACAGTTGCCGCATAGCGGGAGTTTGCGTGGTGGGTAGGCAGAGGACCATAGTTGCCACATAGCGGGAGTTTGCGTGGTGGGTAGGCAGGGGAGCAAGTTGCCACATAGCGGGAGTTTGCGTGGTGGGTAGGCAGAGGAGCATAGTTGCCACATAGCGGGAGTTTGCGTGGTGGGTAGGCAGGGGAGCAGAGTTGCCACATAGCGGGAGTTTGCGTGGTGGGTAGACAGGGGAGCAGAGTTGCCACATAGCGGGAGTTTGCGTGGTGGGTAGGCAGAGGAGCACAGTTGCCACATAGCGGGAGTTTGCGTGGTGGGTAGGCAGGGGAGCATAGTTGCCACATAGCGGGAGTTTGCGTGGTGGGTAGGCAGAGGAGCACAGTTGCCACATAGCGGGAGTTTGCGTGGTGGGTAGGCAGGGGAGCAGAGTTGCCACATAGCGGGAGTTTGCGTTGTGGGTAAGGCAGAGGGAGCAAAAAGTTGCCACATAGCGGGAGTTTGCGTGGTGGGTAGGCAGAGGAGCATAGTTGCCACATAGCGGGAGTTTGCGTGGTGGGTAGGCAGGGGAGCATGAGTTGCCACATAGCGGGAGTTTGCGTGGTGGGTAGGCAGAGGAGCACAGTTGCCACATAGCGGGAGTTTGCGTGGTGGGTAGGCAGGGGAGCATAGTTGCCACATAGCAGGAGTTTGCGTGGTGGGTATGCTGGGGAGCATAGTTGCCACATAGCGGGAGTTTGCGTGGTGGGTAGGCAGGGGAGCAGAGTTCCCGACATAGCGTGAGTTTGCGTGGTGGGTAGGCAGAGGAGCACAGTTGCCACATAGCGGGAGTTTGCGTGGTGGGTAGGCAGAGGAGCATAGTTGCCACATAGCGGAGGTTTGCGTGGTGGGTAGGCAGGGGAGCAGAGATGCCACATAGCGGGAGTTTGCGTGGTGGGTAGGCAGAGGAGCACAGTTGCCACATAGCGGGAGTTTGCGTGGTGGGTAGGCAGGGGAGCATAGTTGCCACATAGCGGGAGTTTGCGTGGTGGGTAGGCAGGGAGCACAGTTGCCACATAGCGGGAGTTTGCGTGGTGGGTAGGCAGGGGAGCACAGTTGCCACATAGCGGGAGTTTGCGTGGTGGGTATGCTGGGGAGCATAGTTGCCACATAGCGGGAGTTTGCGTGGTGGGTAGGCAGGGGAGCACAGTTGCCACATAGCGGGAGTTTGCGTGGTGGGTATGCTGGGGAGCATAGTTGCCACATAGCGGGAGTTTGCGTGGTGGGTAGGCAGGGGAGCACAGTTGCCACATAGCGGGAGTTTGCGTGGTGGGTAGGCAGGGGAGCACAGTTGCCACATAGCGGGAGTTTGCGTGGTGGGTATGCTGGGGAGCATAGTTGCCACATAGCGGGAGTTTGCGTGGTGGGTAGGCAGGGGAGCAGATTTGCCACATAGCGGGAGTTTGCGTGGTGGGTAGGCGGAGGAGCACAGTTGCCACATAGCGGGAGTTTGCGTGGTGGGTAGGCAGGGGAGCACAGTTGCCACATAGCGGGAGTTTGCGTGGTGGGTATGCTGGGGAGCATAGTTGCCACATAGCGGGAGTTTGCGTGGTGGGTAGGCAGGGGAGCAGATTTGCCACATAGCGGGAGTTTGCGTGGTGGGTAGGCGGAGGAGCACAGTTGCCACATAGCGGGAGTTTGCGTGGTGGGTAGGCAGGGGAGCACAGTTGCCACATAGCGGGAGTTTGCGTGGTGGGTAGGCAGGGGAGCAGAGTTGCCACATAGCGGGAGTTTGCGTGGTGGGTAGGCGGAGGAGCACAGTTGCCACATAGCGGGAGTTTGCTTGGTGGGTAGGCGGAGGAGCACAGTTGTCACATAGCGGGAGTTTTGCGCGTTACTCCTATGTAAGCATACTCAGTGACTGTCAATAAATCTGGCTACGTGCATCGCTTGCTATGATAACTACCCTCCATGGATTGGTCGAGCATGTAACGAGCCTTCCCTCCCCATTCCGGTTGCGTTGACCTCAATCCTAAAACAGTCTAAAACGTAGTATACTCGTACACTGAATATCGCCTCCGAGGGAACTGCAAGTCTCATGGAGAAAAGCTTTATATTCTTTCTCTCTTGGCTAACTGTTGCCAAATCTCCTCGTTCTCAGTAATGTCAGAAGGTGGTGCACTGGGGTAGGAAGGAGCCGCTAGCAACATTGATGAATTAGTGTTGCACAATATATTGTATATTTGAGGAAATATTGGCCACACTTAGGGAACGTCTGTCAGTAACAGAAAAGGGAAATCAGTGGGCTAGTGGAAAGATATGATATAGCAAACTGACAGTCGGTAGGATAAATTTAGGAATACATATTAAATTGAAATTTTAAACAGGTTTGCTGCCCTAGGCCAAATGTTGAGGACACCATGAATCCAGAGAAACAGGGGGAAATGCCAGGAATAATATTATAAATGCTGTATGTTAGAAAGTCCTAGTGTATTGAGCTTGAACACAGTTAGCAGTACAATAAATGGTACGGCGCCCCGAACAGACTTCCTCCCGCTTTTATCTTAAAATATGTATTTACTAAAAACCCGTAAGATTTGTGAAAGGAAATAATAGGTCTGAACATTGTTATAGAAATATTACACAAAAGATCATAAATGAAATAATATACTAGGTTAATTTTATGTCAATAGAAACTAGGAGCACTGTTACAGAAAAATTGAGAAAAGAGAAACATCTTTGTCCACCAAAGAGCATAAGAATCAAATTCATTTTCAAAGAACTTAATTAAAACTTATATATTTTTTTTCTTATAGCTAAGAAATTATTAGTGTTATAAAAATATTTCAAATAAAAGATTGTATCTTTAGTATTACTACAACTTTACAATGATACGTTATTTCGTAATCAAATAGTTGCAGAGAAATGATGAAAATAAGAACTTTCCCCCATTTTAAGTACCCTCAAAAATCATTTTCATGAAAAAATTAAAGTTGTATCTTGTTTATAATGATAAACAATGTCTGGATATAAGATTTAATCAAAATCGTTAGAGCGAGTTTCGAGAAAATATATTTTTTCTCTTTTCTTGTTTATTTTAAGATAAAAGTGAGATAAAGTCTGTGTGGTGCGCAGTACCATTTATTTTTTAATGTGGGGCCAGTGGCACAGCCAGAAAGGGGGCAAGTGGATTCATTCCCTCCTTCTTCCAAGTACTACAAATAAAGTTAGTTAAATCTTAAACCATGAACTTAAAAATTAACATAGCACTGAATATGTGCCTAATGCAAAGGCTTAACTTTAAGGCCAGCCCTATATTCAAAATGTATATCTATACACACAATGAAAGTGCCCCTAAAATTCCAAATTGAGATAAAGTACATAAATGATAACTTATATGCATTAATACACCCCCCTTTGCAACTCACATGGAAATTTCAAGGATGTGCTACTGTGAGAGTATATACAAAAGTTTTTGTTTTATTATTTATAGACTCTAATTCCAGTTATCTTTCTTTTATCTAAACAATTTAATCTAAGGACGTAGGAAATTCGTTTTGCTATATTTCCATTGATTTAATATAAAGTGGTCTAATCTATAGTTAAATCACAACTGGAACCACTTTTTACAGTTATATGATTAAAGTGAAGAACTTTGAATAGTCTTGATTTATTCAAATATGATTTAAGATGGATTGTCAATGGCTAGTAGACTCCAACTGCCTCGTATTATCTCTCATGACATCATACTGTGATACTGTTGATCCTGTGTCCAGGAGGAGTGAGTAATAATATTTATCTAATTGCCCCATATTATCTCTCATGACACCATGCTGTGATACTGTTGATCCTGTGTCCAGGAGGAGTGAGTAATAATATTTATCTAATTGCCCCATATTATCTCTCATGACACCATGCTGTGATACTGTTGATCTTTCAGGAGAGTGAGTAATTATATTTATCCAACTGCCCATATATCTCGATGACACCATACTGTGATTACTGTTGATCACTGTTCCAGAAGTGTAAAATATTTATCTAATTGCCCCTATTTATCTCATTAATCATACTGTTGATATGTTGATCTGTGTCAAGATGGCTAATAATATTATCTAATGCCCCATATTATCTCTCATGACACCATACTGTGATACTGTTGATCCTGTGTCCAGGAGGAGTGAGTAATAATATTTATCCAACTGCCCCATATTATCTCTCATGACACCATGCTGTGATACTGTTGATCCTGTGTCCAGGAGGAGTGAGTAATAATATTTATCCAACTGCCCCATATTATCTCTCATGACACCATCTGTGATACTGTTGATCCTGTGTCCAGGAGGAGTGAGTAATAATATTTATCCAACTTGCCCCATATTATCTCTCATGACACCATACTGTGAGACTTTGATCCTGTGTCCAGGAGGAGTGAGTAATAATATTTATCTAACTGCCCCATATTATCTCTCATGACACCATCAGTGATACTGTTGATCCTGTGTCCAGGAGGAGTGGAAATAATATTTATCCAACTTGCCCCATATTATCTCTCATGACACCATACTGTGATACTGTTGATCCTGTGTCCAGGAGGAGTAAGGAATAATATTTATCTAATTGCCCCATATTATCTCTCATTACATCATACTGTGATACTGTTGATCCTGTGTCCAGGAGGAGTAAGGAAGGACATGTATGCGACGCTACCCAAGCAGATCCAGTCCCGTCACGGCTATGAGGGCTGTCTAGCCAGTCTGGACCTTAACGGGGAGTCCCCTAACATCATGGTGGACGCAGTGGTACCAAGCTCCAGCTCACAGCCGGATGTGAAGGTGAGCATTGAAATTCCCACAAGGTTTGCGACATGACATTGCTCCCTTTTGATTGTCGTCGCATCATAATGGGATAACCTGGAGTTTTCATCAAAACACAATTTAAAAACAGACCAGTGGAACCATACTAACTTTTGTTTTAAATATAACAAAATCGAAAAATAATTATTTTAAAATAAAAGACTACTACAATGATCCCAATTCTCTGCTACCAATGGAAGATCCATTAAACTCCATTTGAATGCGATTTTAGGTCCGTACTCAGAAACATATTTTGGGGCGTGGGGGGGGGGGTTCCTTCCTATGGGGATCATCATGATGTCCCCCAACAGGAGATGCAATTCTTTTTTTTATAAAGAATCTGGCTTGAAGTAATTTAAGAATATTTTAGAGCATTAGGGTTGTAGAAATTATGAACTTTATAATATTCCAGTAAGTTATTTGCATAAGCATTGAGAAGGAATACAAGTGGATGTTAGACAAGGCTGTGTTATGTCTCTATGGTTGTTTAATGTATTCATGAATAGTGTATGAGGAATTCTTGTGGGGACGCGATTTGTGTACAAATGGATAATGTGAATGTGAGAGTGCTGTTATAGGCAGATAATGCCGTATTGATGGCTGAGAATGAAAGTGACTTGCAGAATGCATTAAATCGTTTGAATGGGGTGATGGGCAGAATGTATTTTCGTAAATGTATCCAAAATTAAGGGGATAGTTTTTGATAAGGATGTATCAGGGAATGATTGTCATCTCAGTATAATGGAAAACTGTTAGAGCAAGTGAATGATTTTGTGTATCGGGCAAAATGTTCTGTAAAAATGGAAAGATAGATGGTGAAATCGACAAAGAGATGATTGCATCTAGGAGGATAGTTGTATGTAAGTGGACTACTGCAAAGAATGAGGTAATCTAGAAATAGGCAAAGATAGCAGTATATAAAAGTGTGTTAACGCCAACATTGTTGTAGGCCTATAGATGAAAAGCGTGGATTTGTCAGGAGAAACAAAAGATCAAGGTGAATTCGGTTGGAATGAGGTATCTAAGAAACGTATCTGAAACAACTCGTATGAACCAAGTCAGTAATTAATGGGTGGTGAAGGAGTGTTACGTTGGTTTGGGCATGTTGAGAGGATGGGTGTGGATCGAGGGACAAAGAAAATAAATTATGGAAAAGTATGTGGATAAAAAGGAGGGGTAGACCATGCTATACGTGACTAAATGTTGTAGACAAATGTGGGAAAAAGAGAAACATCAAGTGTTTTAAGAATAAAAAAGCGTTTATGACTCGGTGTATGGATGATGTAGAAGCGAAGGGAGTATTCGAGGATAGGGAAGTGTGAAGAAAGTTAGTGAGGATGTATTAAGTATGGAATTGTTTTTGAACTATATGCAGTTTCTTACTTCATCCTTAAGAGAAAGGCGTGATTTTGTTTATGTATGTATGTATGTTGTATGTATGTATGTATGTATGTATGTATGTATATGTGTATGTAGGTGTAGGACTATACTTTAGAAAAGTAACAAGATTATCATCGAGTTGAGAAAGTATTTGCTAAGATAATTTGTCCCCAAATTGTTTAACATCACAGATATTGACAGCAGAATAAGCAATGGAATATACGAGAAGTTTAAACCAATATTATAGAGCCAAGGGTTTCCCACCAGAAAAGTATAGGTGGCCCTATGTTTTTGGTTACAACTGTACATACATCGTTCGCATTTTATACTGCTGCGACTGGACAAAGAAAGCTCAGTTCACATTTTGCACTGTTGTCATTGGACAAAGAGGTAATGAGTATCCCAATTACATAATCATTTGACTTGAAGGTGTGTTTTATTTACGTTGTTTCCTGTGCGTCAGGTCCCAGCACGAAGTGCAGCCACAACGTGTGTGCCAACCGAGGAGTGTGTGTGCAACAGTGGAACGCGTACGCTTGTGACTGTGACATGACGTCATATACAGGACCTACCTGCTCGGACGGTGAGTTGTACTTCCACGCAGGTGTTGTACTGCAAGGTTGCCTATCACCGCTATCCAGGGAACAGTTCATTGAAAGCTAGCTTGGAGACCGTGCTTGCTTTATAGGAATGTAGTAGGTTTGTGTGGAATTTATTAGGCAGCTATAAGGCCAGTCAAAATATTAGCGTTTATTTCTAGTTAAGTTAATTTGTTTGATGGGTTGGCATAGAATTATTTTATTTGGGGGGGGGGGGGGGAATTAGTTATCTTAATAAAAATAGTATGTTTTTCACTATTAATGCAATTATGTTTACATAGTAAAACTTACTAAAACTAAAATGATTAAATGATTAAATTTTATTATTGGTATTAAGGTTATTTATATTGTTAAAATGTTATGTCGCCTTTCACTTGCTTTAAAAGCTATCAATATATTTTGAGATTCTGTCCTTCCCAGTCGTTAAATGATTAGAGTGGTTGGTCACGAGTCTAGGAGGCCCTGGTTTGACTTCAGGAAGGGGGTTGGGGACTGATAGTAGGCTTACGATTTTTTAGCGCCACATCTTACTACGTGTTTGGGTTATACGCTTGTATATTAATTACGCTAGTGGTTTTAGCGATAAGGGAAGCTATGTTTATAGGAAGTGTACTCACATTTACGTGGAAGGAGAGTGGGCAATCATTTTGGAAAAAAACACCCTCAGTACACCCGACCGAGATTTGAACCCCGATATCCCCATCATTGGCAGTATAGTTTACTGTGATAGTAGCGAGTTAGACCATGCGGCCATCGAAGCGGGTGCCTACTATTTTTATATGCTTCATTCTACTATCCAATAAGCAAATATTTAGGGGTTGGTTTAGTGTTAGGCATACTTTCTCAAGTCCAATAAGTTTTCAAGTCTTTTATTGGTAGCTGCATTCTTAAAAAACTGCCCGTTGTTTAACCCGACCTAGGCTCTAGACCAGGTATGCCTAGCCCGCGGTCCCCGAGTACGTTCTCTGCGCATATATATGATAAATTACTCTAATGGGGTATGGACGAGAAAAGAAGCATTTTAGAGGTAATCTACACGCATTTGCGTGGAAGGAGAGTGCTAAGCTATTATAGTAAAAAACCACCCTCATTATACTTGACCGGGATTTGAACCCTGATCTCCCTGTCTTCAGCAGGCCAGACTAACATGAGTGACCCATTAGACAATTTGGCCAGTGAAGCGGTAAAGTCTAGTGTTACTGTATGGATGTTTGGGTTTGGTTGGGGGTTTGTTTATGGGTATTTGTGTATGTGTAGGTGTGTGTATGTGTTATATTTGGGCATTAGGTATTATATATATTATCATATATGTCTCCCGGCCAAATCCCCAAGAACTTACGCGGACCTCATTCGGGGAAAGGTTGGATATGCTTGATTTAGACTAGAGTCTAGGTAAATTACACGAAACTAAAAGTGTACTCATTTCTTTTTCACCTCGTCTTAACACCCGTCCTGGATATATGTATTTTAGCTACGTAAATGAGGTAAGAATGAGTATGATAACATTTAGAGGAAATGTACCCACATTTGTGTGGAAGGAAAGTTTAAAACCGTTTAGTGAAAGCCAGTCTCAATACACCCGGATGATATTCGGACCTCATCCTTCCCGTCACCGGAAATAAACCAGACTTAATGAGCCTGATGTCTGGTCCGCATGCCCACCAATTCGTGGCTATACAAACTGTTGTAGATTTATCCTATAAAAAGTATAATAAATATCTAAAGCGGATGTCCCTACTGTTTGTCGCAGAATCGATATCGTACGAGTTTGGTCCTGGCCGAGGACTGGTGACGTACCTCTACCCTGAGGACCGGCGACCAGAGATGAAGAGTGACGTCATAGCCCTGGGTTTCGTCACCACGAAGGAGGACGCTGTGCTCATGCGTATAGACAGCGGCACGTCAAACGACTACATGGAGTTGGAGATAGTGAGTGCTTTCATTTAGGCGTGGAAAGAGAGAGTCACTCTCGGGAGTCTCTAAAGTCACTAGCAGTTCAATGGTCCACTAGTTTTCGGCCGACGGCTTGACACTGCTCCTTTCTTCTTCCATCAGAGGGGGAGGCACGAGTTACTAAGAATACAATTTTCAAAGGAAGGCCCCTTTATAAAATACTGTAAACAATGATAATTTTTCTCTAGTATTAGCATATTAAGTATTGATCATACATAACAAAAGTGACAGCTGCTGCAGATATTATGACCTGACTTATGAATATGTGAGAAATTAGCCTTTATAACTTTTCTAGGTGTTAAATTAGGATCTTCCTATTAAAATTGGAATGTACACTGCTTCCTAATTTGAATATATACTCACTAACCATGCACAAAGATGTGTATTTATCTGGTCATTTCAACACCAAAGTGGCGTTTTCAATATTCTTGAAATATATTTTAATTTATAATTAAATGATATAATTGACTACACATAATTTTGCGCAATAAAAATAAATGCTACGACACAAACTTACAAATTTTATCTTATTGTTCTTGGAGGAAAAAAATTCAAAAATAAGTTATTTTTAAACTACTTTTAAATGATTTACATCTTTTAAAATATAAATATAGTCTTACTTAAAAAAAACATGCCTTGTATTTATCATGGAAAACTATTCCCAGATACCCATTTTGAATTCAATCTTAGAGATCAATTTTGAAATATTTCAAATTTTCTAAAATTTTCTTTCTTTAAACTAGGTACCTTTAAATTAATGTATTTTATAAAACCAACAAACATTATTTACTTTCATGTGGAATAGTGTCCAAATATACTACTAATTTTGAACAAAATTGCTAGAGCTACCTATTTAAAAAAGAAAACTCAAATTTTTTAAAGACCAGTTGGATAAACAAAAAAAATATACAATTTTAACAATTTAAAAAATTTAACAGATACCCATTTTTAATCAAATTTCTATAGCAATTTCTCAAAATATTCAATCCAAAGATAAAATTAGTTGTCAATAAACTACCTTTGAACTATATCCCCCACCCCCAAAATTATACAGTTTTGTTTGTCATGTTAAACATTACCCATTTATACATTTTAAACAAAATCGTTAAAGCTATTTTCAAACATATGAAATTTTAGCAAAAAATCACTCATCAGTATACTATCCTTAGTTTGAGAGGTAGGCTAAAAATAAAAATAAATGTCCTGAAATATCTTAATCTTATCTTAATAATATTATAAATGCGAAAGTTTGTGTGTTTGGATGTTTGTTACTCAATCACGCCAAAACTGCTGAACGGATTCGAATGAAACTTGGTACGTAGGTAGAGTATGTCCTGTAATAACATATAGGACTATTCCCAACCTTTGATTTTTCATTAATTTTACAATACTAATGTTTATACTTTTCATCGGGCGAAGCCGCGACGGGTAACAGCTAGTTGTTCTATAAAATCTAATTATAAAGTTTGAACAAAATCCATTATTAAGCTGTTTCAGATCTGTGGTCAGGGACAGACACACAAAATTGTAAAATCCCCTTTTTAGGGTTCGGACACATGAAACGTAAAGATTCATCATAATCTCGAGGTCAAGAATGTTTACGAATACAATACTTTCTCTTGATATAAGAAAGGAAAAAATCCATGAAATGGAAATAAAATAGTTATTTTAAAAGGAAATACCTATAATCGAAATTACTAAGAAAACATTTAGTTTCGGTAATATCGTCTTTTTTAAAAAAAACTGAGATGATCCCTATATTTGAACGTTATATTATAAACAACATTTTACAGTACTACTGTGCGTTTTTAAAACTCTTCCCAAATTATTTTTTAATCAAATTAAGTGTGAAAATTCATCTCCTCTGGTGAATCGCTCCCTCGAAATGTATGTCCAGGTGGAAGGCAACATCTTCATGGTTTACAACATGGGTACCAACGACCACCCCATAGGGGAGATTGGGATCAAGGTGAACGACAACACGTTCCACGTGGTGCGGTTCACGAGGTCCGGAGCCAACTCTACCATCCAGGTGGATGATTACAACGTGCAGACCAACCATCCAGCAGGTAACAAACAGCATCTGGAAACCAGGAGGGGGGATGGGAGGATTCAGACCAAGATGTGGATAGAGAGATTTATACCAAGGGGTCCAAAAGGTGTGGATTAGAGAGATTTATAATAAGTGAGCAAAAATGGTGGATAGGGGGATTGGTACCAAGGGTACTAAGATGTGGGTAGAGGGATTTATAACAAGGGGCCAAGAACGGTGGATATGGGGATTGGTCGTTGCACAGTGATTAGTTGTCAATCGAGGGATTGGGTTCTTGTCCTGCTGTTATAGAATTAACTCACCTTTTAAGCTGTGTGTTGAACTAATTAGTTGGTTTAGGAAGTTCATGTTGGATACTCCTGTGCAAAAATTAAAACGGAAAATTTGTTTGTTTGTGTGGGTGTGGGTTTTTTTTGTTGTTGTTTTTTGCGCCGCGTCTTAAAATCCATCCAGGTGATCTAAATATTTACACCAATAGATCAAAGATGAGGAAGGTAGAATTTAAAGGAAGTCTACCCACATTTTCTTGGAGGGAGATGGGAAGCCATCTAGGACTAAACAGCCTTAGTAGGCCTACAACCTGCCCCCAGATATGTATAGTTAACATTTATAAACCATATAACAAGGGGAACGCTTGAGTGTTCGTCAACCAGATGTGCTTGCGCATGCGCACAGGCCACCAGCTGACAGTGTTCAACAGCCAGGCGCAGGTGCAGGTGGGCGGCAAATGGAGCCGCGCCAAGCAGCGCGTCGAGCGTCCTTTCTCCGGGGTGATGTCGGGCGCCGTGTTCAACGGGCTGCGTCTCTTGGACCTCGCGTCAGAGAAGGACCCGCGCACCGCCGTCCGAGGGGACGTGCGCCTCATGAGCGGACTGGGGGACCGCCAGTTTGAGCCCCTCCAGCGCATGCAGCAGGTCAGTGGCATGTTAGACAGCGTGACTCGTAGCAGGATCCTTGTAAGAAGTGTGGCTAAGAAAATACAAACAATTTATTGCGCTCGATACTGTCCATCAAAAGTGACAGCTTAAGATCACATGGTTTGACTTATGAATACATGAAAGTAGTTTTAGTAATCAGATTTAGTTGGCACCCTCTAGCTTTGGCTTTTCGGACAGTACAAGAGTTTAATAGGTATATGGAGTACCTGAGATAGTAGAGGAAGCAGGACTGAGAAGGTATGAGCATTTAATAAGGATGGAAAAAGAGAGGATGTCAAAGAAAATGTTTGAAATTAGGTATGTGGGAAAAAGAATGCAGGGGAGGCCAAGAAAGAGATGGGAGGAGCAGATAACAGAAAATGTTCAAGTGAGAGAGAAGAATGGAAGAAATTAAAGTAGGAAGAGTGCTGGAAGGATAGAGGAAGATGGAGGAATTTTACTAAACTAACCCGGCCACAGGCTGGAAACAGTTCATGATGATGACAAGAGTTTAGTTAAAGTGGTTCTGAATAATTTGCCTTATAAAATAATACGTGCTGACAGTATATCAATTAGAATTAGTTGACATCACCTGTTAAAAGAAAGCGCTACTAAAAATGGCTTATCCAAGCTACATCAATGTGTAGCTAAGTTGGTGTAAAGATTAGCCAATACTAATGTACCGCTGTCCAGGGGACGTTCCAATGTATTAATCATACATCCTTTACGTGGAAGCTCCTTCCATGTCCCGACGGTATGAGAGGATAATGATAGTGAATATGATGGGGGGGAGCCGATGAAGATCTTAAACCTAACTTAAGCCTAACTAACGAAACCCTTGTGACTATGAGAATTAATTCCCTTTCAAGATAAATCAATTTGTACAAGCTGGGAATCAAACCCGAGACCTCTAGGTCAGCAGCTAGAGGCTCTGACCACGAGGCAGGTTAAGGAACCAGATATATCCGCTATACGGATTAATGTTAGCGCTCCTTTCAGTAACCTTTCAACTGCCAGAAAGAATCAACAAAAGGTTGAAAGTAGTTTAATACTACCCAGTGCGTTAAACACAGTAGTTATTTTATTTATCATTTAGTACCCCGTCTTAATACCCTTTAGGGTTATACGCTTGCGCACAAATTACGCTAATGGGTTAGGAATTGGAAGGTTGAATTTAGAGGAAATGAACCCGCACTTGCGTGGAGGTAGGGTGGAAAGCCATTTAGTAAAAACCTCCCGCAGTTCACCCGACTGAGGTTCTAACCCCGATCTCCTCGGTCTCGGCAGTTGGACGGGTAGTAGGACGTGGTGTTTTTTATTATTATTATTATTTTATTATTATTATTACATTAGCTTTGATAGCGGATGGTAAGGAAAGGCAAACCCAGGCTAACCAGCCGAGATTCAAACCTCAACCTCTTCCCATCACTGGAAGTTCAATATATCATGAGCCTGACACCTTAAACCATTTGATCACCGTTTGCGGATAGCACCATGAATCATAGTGAAGTAACATCTTCAGTGTGTCCTGTTTGTTTGCCGGCAGACCCCACCCTCTGGCTACCCCGGAGTAATGGACGACCTCGTGTTCTCCGGAGCCGGTTCCGGTTGCAATGCTGATGATGAGGACGAGTGCACGCCTGTCTTCGAGAGCGGTTCAGGTGAACACACGACCCGTCGCGGCTATTATTGCGCGCATGCGCCACGAACTGGAAAAATCAGTTGCCATCTCGAATCTAAAGCAGTGTTTAATTTGTATGTAAACTTAAAACATGAGAAAGGTAATTTTAATTCTCATTAGAGTGGGGGTAGCAGAAACTTTCCCTGAACAAATAAACACTCTGGGGAACGTTTTCATTTTCACTTTTAAATAATTAAACTCTTTTATCACCATTCAAGTTGGATATTTCAAGTTGCCAAATTGTCCTTACTGTAAGCCAGTGTTTCCCAAACTGTGATACACGTATCCAGGGGGCTAAGTGAAGTAAAATATGTCTGATAAGGGGCCATCTTTTAGGGGGGTGAGGGGTTCAGTATTTTCTTACGGTTACTTACGAGGAGGGAGGAAGTCAGAATCCATCTTACGAAAGGTTTTTTTGACAATGTTTATGGTGAGACAAAATCTAACTTTTTTTTTGTCATAAAATAAATAAGTTTATATTAATAATTATAAAATTTAACTTTTATTTCACTTACTTACTGCAATTAAATAAAGTATTCTAAAATTGTTTATCAGTCGATTTAGGCCTATTTCTCATCTTTATGTCTAAAAATAACTAAACTATTTAGGGGGTAAAAACAGCTTCAGTATTCCCGACTGGAATTCGAACCACTGGTCTCCTCGTCATCGGCAGTCCAGTCTATTGCGATGGTGATACCTTAGACCAGTGTGGTCCAACTGATGGCTCGCAGGCCAAATGCGGTCCACGTTCACTGGAAATGTTACCTTCACCGTGTCCTGTAGGAAAATTAAAGGGAAACTCTTGGTGGCAGATGTTAAATAGCTAATGATTCAAATATAAATATTTATTTAAAAAGGTCATAATTGTATTTGATTATGCATTTATTGGATTACAAATATATATATATTTATAAAGTTTAGATGTTTTGTGAAAGTGTGAGTGCGTGGAAAATGTAATAAAAACTTTTTGAGAGATTAATACACTTTTTATTGGAGTTATAGTTTGAAATATTCTACCAACCAAAATTACAATTTATCTATCAGTATTGTAATTATTTATTAAGTGTTGTTTGTATGCCTATATTAAATTGATGGGATTACTAAATATATCTTCGACCCGCGGAGCAAACTGATGGTCAAATTTGGCCCTTGAGATAGAAAACACTGGACCACCCTGCCTTAGACTATTTGACCCCTGAATGGGAAGATAGACCATACAAAGTGTGTAGTGAAATGTGTGAACCCTCCTCAAGTTTCTGGCTGAAGAACGTTTTCAGGAACTTTAACACAGCCTTAATTCTGATCTAATATACTTGAAGTGATTCTTTCTAAGAGCTCTCTCGGGAAACGGTGAAAGGGAGGAGTTTTTTATAAACTGTTCAAGGAGTAGATTTCCATAGAATCACTTCCATAATATTTCAAGCATACAATTATACAATAAACATTTCATTATAATTTGGTTCATAGTGATTGGAAGTTAAGTAATTTGTTGGATTCCAATAACAATTAATGAATTATGGTTCATGTTTATATCCACTCTCTAACGCCAACCCCAACTATTAATGACCTCAACTGTGAGGTCTGAGCTATTAATTAGTGAGAGTTGAAGTTGATGACATGCACCAGCATCTGCTTGCCTGCCCGTGATGGAATATTTACTTCTCCTGCTCTTGCTACCCAGGGGACGACCTGATCACTCCAGTGTACGTACCACCCACGCGTGCACCCACTGCCCCCTCACGGACCCACAAACCCGGCGTCTCAGGGGGGGACAGCAAGCCGTGCGACGACGAGGAAGAAGATGACTGCGGATCAGGGTCAGGCGAGGTTACCACGGAGAACCACGGAACGACCGCCGCCAAGGGTAAGGCAGCAGATTCCCTAAATAAGTTGGTGGGACTCTTAACTTGCCCTAGAAGGTACCACGAGTATCTAGGTTCACTAGAGCAGTGGGTCTCTAACTGGCCCTAGGAGGTACCACGAGTATCTAGGTTCACTAGAGCAGTGGGTCTCTAACTGGCCCTAGGAGGTACCACGAGTATCTAGGTTCACTAGAGCAGTGGGTCTCTAACTGGCCCTAGGAGGTACCACGAGTATCTAGGTTCACTAGAGCAGTGAGACTCTTAACTGGCCCTAGGAGGTACCGCGAGTATCTAGGTTCACTAGAGCAATGGGTCTCTAACTGGCCCTAGGAGGTACCACGAGTATCTAGGTTCACTAGAGCAGTGGGTCTCTAACTGGCCCTAGGAGGTACCGCGAGTATCTAGGTTCACTAGAGCAGTGGGTCTCTAACTGGCCCTAGGAGGTACCACGAGTATCTAGGTTCACTAGAGCAGTGAGACTCTTAACTGGCCCTAGGAGGTACCGCGAGTATCTAGGTTCACTAGAGCAGTGGGTCTCTAACTGGCCCTAGGAGGTACCACGAGTATCTAGGTTCACTAGAGCAGTGGGTCTCTAACTGGCCTGGGAGCTACTCAATAGATAGTATTTGAGTAGTGTTAAGAAAGTCACGCTGTCTAAGACGTCAGGCTTGCAAAATGGTATATTGTCCTTTATGGAGAGGTAGAGCTTTGAATCTCAGCCCATTAGACTGAGATTGGTTTTCCACATGAGATTGCACCATCTGACCCACGCTAATGTGGGTTCACTGATTAAGAACTACCCTCCTCATCCCTAATCTTTAGTTTAAGATTTTAACAACTTTAAGAATTAAAATAACACTTGTAACGTGTCCTAAAATTTTTGGGACAGAGCTACGTAAAATATTTAGTAGGTGGCGGTATATGGAAATGTGTTAACGCCAACATTGTTTTATGGGTTGAAACGTGGGTTTGTCAGGAGAAACAAAAGATCAAGGTGAATGTGGTTGAAATAAGATATCTAAGAAACGTATGAGGAAAAACTCATATGTACAAAGTCAGTAATGAAGGAGTGCGATTTGAAAGGGAATCCAATATGCCAATGTGATAGAAGCGTCTTACGTTGGTTTGACCATGCTGAGAGGATGAGTGTGGATCGAGTAAGGAAGTGAATTAATTATGGAAGAATGTGTGGATGAAAAGGAAGAGAAGGCCATGTAAGACGTGGGTAAATGTTGTAGACGATTGTGTGGAAAAGAGAAACATTAAGCATTTTAAGAATAAAAGAGCGTATGACTTGGTGTATGGATGTTGTTGAAGCGAAGAGAGCTTGCAAGGATAGGAAAGTGTGGAGAAGTTAATGAGGATGGATTAAGAACGGAGTTGTTTTTTGAGCTATATATGTGTATATGTATAATTACGTATATACGTATATTTGTATGTATGTATGTATGTATATGATTAGAAGGAGAGGAATAGTTTGGAACAATCGCACATATTACATGATGGATGATCTTGAACGCGCATGGCCTTTTAAGACCAACATCGAGGAAGCTACAAGATATCTTACTTGCTACCCTTACCTGGAGTCACGTGTTTCTTATCACAGAGCCCGTGACTGGCGGCAGCACGCCGGTGGTAGAAACTGGGGGCAGTACAGACCCTAGCAGCAGCACCTCGGAGGTGCCCACAGGGACCCTTCCTGATGGCAGCAGTAGCAGCAGTAGCGGCAGTACTGGTGGCAGTAGCGAGCAGCCAAACGGCAGCACGGGTAGTGAGCCTACTACTCGCCCTTCCTATCCCCTTCCATCCATCCCCCCCAAGGAGCCGCCCCTGCCTCCACCACCCCCACAGCCAATCCCTTCTCGGCCCCCCACCCGAGCTAAGCCCAGAGATCGGATTTCATCCGAGGCCGCCGAGAATACCGCGCTGATCATTGGAATCATCGCTGGAGCACTGATCGCGATCATCCTCATCATTCTAATCATCCTAAAGTTCAAGAACCGCTCGGAGGGTTCGTACAAGGTGGATGAGAGTAAAAACTACCAGGGGTCTCAAGGCCCCAATGCGGCTCTCTTGGGGGCGGCCGCCGGGAACGGGCAACAGCATCCTCAGCAGATGAATGGGAACGTCAAGAACGGCTCGGACAAGTTGGGGAACGGCAAATCGACCAAGAAGAGGGACATTAAGGACATCAAAGAGTGGTACGTGTAGAGCCTCGTAGTAATGCTCTGTATCCGTAAGATTCTGTACAAGTTGGATAAACATTAACTTTCTAAGGACGCGAGTTAAGCTGGTTACACAATTAGGAAACTTGAACGAGGGCCAACCAGAGGGAGAGGGTGTCAAATGGGGCAGTTTGTTCCAGGCTCTCACTTATCAGGGGCCTTCAACAGACAAAAATGTCTCTTTTACAGCGATAAGCCTTTTGCAGTCACCACAAACCTGCATAAAAGGCATTGATTTGTTGTTGACTTTAGCTGGTTTTTCAAACGCGGTGCTAAAAAATAAATAAAAAATTATATTAACTAAAGAAAACTCCTATTTTATTTTCATGAACATGGTTTAAATATTATATTAATGAAAACAATTAAAACATAAAGGTCAGTTAATTTGTGTGAGGAGGGCCCCAAAATGTAATTGCTATAAATCTTCTTGGCGGCCCATAATTTAAGCCTTACAGTTTTTTCTTTAACAAACTTTGTATTTACACAACAATTTTCTATGACTTTGGAACAAAATGTAAACGTTGGCCAGTGAAAAACAAGCATTTATGAATTACATCGATGACATTCAGTTGCGTATTTTGTACTAAGCTAATTTTTTTTTAATTTAGCACCCCGTCTTACTTCCTGTCCAGGCTATAAATATCTATACTAATTACGCAAATGATTTGGAAATGAGGAAAGTTGAATTTAGAGGTAGTGTACCCGCATTTGTTTAAAGGGTGAATGGAAAATCATTTTGGAAGAAATCTCAGTACACCCGACCGGGATTCAAACTTCGATCCCCTTGTCATCGTCAATCTAGTCTGTTAAATACTATTCGTTTGTTTGATAGACCATATCATACTCCTCAACAATCATATTACTTGCATGATCCTGTTATATTTACTCATATCATGCTAAGATGACTGATGACAGTTTATCTTGTAGCAGACTATAAACACCCACAGGTAAATACTAATTCTTGATTGGATGGACAACAAATTTTGACTTTCCAACACTTCTAATTTGTTCAGGTCGAAACCGAACGATATTTAGGTGAAAGACTTCATTTAATCTGATCTCACTCCCTGCCATATTTTGAATATTTAAATCCATGCATTCAAGTAAAAATGTTATACCTTTAAGTTTAAGTATTAAATTGTGTACCAGCTTAACTGACAATTTTACTCTAAGTAAGACAAATAAATGAGCATTGATATGTGAACCGATATGAAAGCGTGAAAGAAACGATCGCCATTTTATAAACGTGTCGTATTTTCGTTCTACTAACAAACATTAATAGAAATTCCTTAGAAACGTAAATAAATAAAAGGTTTTCATTGTTTAAAATTTTAAAAAAAATTCTGAATTGATTGTGGCTACCAAGTTTACTTGTTTTTGTTTCATGAGTTTGAATGGACAAAGTGGCATGATTTCCTATTGGTTGACAAGATACCACGTGGTTAAAGATATGCTGTGTGTAAATAAGATTTAACTATATTAAGGACGATAAGGATATGGATTCACGAACTCTTTAAACGAGGCTTACTAAAAGGAGACGGGAGTGTCGTGCAGGTGACGTATTGATCCTTCTGGTGCAGCTCAGAGCGACAACAAACTATGTCCGCGTGCCAGGAGTCGAAAAGGTGTTTATTTCTTTTAATTAAAGATGGTGTTATGTAAAGATAAAATGTTACTAAGTATTTGTTATCAATTTTATGGAGATTGAATTATTGTTGTGATTAAAATGTAAAACTAAAAAAAAACTATATAGATCTGAACGAAGGACAAGACAGACTCCGAGCCAAAACAAAATACCACAGAGGATGATCTAAGACTGAACGGCGCGGCCGTGCTACTTGTTACTTCGTTTATGAGAAACAGAAACTATAAATATTAGGGGAAAATATTGTGAGAGTTGGCAACACGATTCAAAGTTGAGGCTATGTTCTGTTGCATCATTTTGGAACAAAAATTACGTATGTCAAACGTTAGTAAACTACTGATATTATATGAGAAGGACTGAACACTATTTTAAAGTCGCTAAGGCTGAAGTCTGAAAAAAATGTAGCGAGCAATTTCTATGGTACCCCAAAATGGGGGAAGTAAGGCTTTAAAAAAAACTAAAATAGCAAGTAATTTGTTCTTTTCGTTAAAACAACATGGATATATTCCTAATCATATACAAATCATATTTATCACTGTTGAATCATAGAATGTGTGGTCGTTAACAACAACAACAATAATAAAACTGCCTGATATCGTGATTTCATATTATCTCTTCTTTTTTTTAATAGCATCTTTTATTTCCACGACATTATTAACAAATAATATTTCAAGAGAATGAATCAGCCCATTTTTAAAAATAATTAAAACATATCATGATATCAGAAAAAAAGAGTTAGTAAAAATTTATTTATTTTATATAAATACACATATTTTATCACCAAGTTTGATTTTTTTATAGCTGTGAGGTAGATATCAAAATTATCAGTCTACAAAAATACATTAAAAAACTAAATGCTATTTTTTATTTAACAAATAGTTAGCACAGAAAAATCAAACTATACAAAGGAGCCAGCTATGATTTAACCAAGAAAACATTTATAGATTTGAGGTGTTTCACTATTGCTGCAAAATTAGCTTACAATAATTGTTACAGGCCTAAATCTCTTGTTTCACATTAGTGGAGAGTAGGATTGTGTTGGTTTGTAAATTTGGCATGAGCTTCAAACCTACATCTTGAAACTAATTTATATATAACCTATATGGTAGAGAATAACCAAGCAGAAAGGACTGCAAGATATTTTAATAAGAATTTACCTTTTCCAAAGTAAAAACACAGCTCTCTAGAATAAATTACTACCATACTTATTCCATATAGTCAACATTAAGTGAATAAGCTAAAGATTCAAATTTGCCTTAAGATAGAATTTCATGATTTTCCTCTGATATAATGACTAGAAATTCTAGTTTATTTTAAATATAATTTAAATTATATTATTTTCAGTCTTGTAAGTTTTGAAAAATAATATATAATATAAAAAATAGAGTTGTAAAAAAATATTTTTAGCTTTTTGTGAGATGTGGAAACTAAAATAATAAAATCATGTTTATAAAACCACCCTCAGTACACCCGGCCAAGTTTTGAACCTGTCACTGGCTAATGTGAGTCTGACTCCTTAGACCACGACTACACGGGTTCGAATATTTTAATTATTAAAGATGAATTTCCATAACAATTTTTTTTCCTCTTAGTTTCCCTCAAATCTAAAATGTTTTAAAACAACGGTAAATTAACCCTACATTCCAAGTTTAATATGCATATATGCCAATTATTAGATAATGCTGTTGACAACTCAACCAAACTCTTTATGAAATGAATTCTTTAACATAGCTAATCAAATTTAGTACTTTCCACTTTCCCTATTCTTGCATGCCTGCCTGTGAACATTTTATTAAACTACTCTTCAATGTGAATGTTGTAAACTATGAACTAATTTACATCTTTTTTGTTAAGTTGTTCGTCTCATACAATATATCCAAACCCCACAATCTAGTGCTGGTAAGTTCAAGGCTAGGATAGTACAGTGTGAACTTAATTAAATTGTTTGTAAACATATCGGGAATCATTTAGTTCAAAATGGTGACATAAGTTAAAGCACAAAACTCAAGAAAACAGTTGGTGGCATTTATAAATAAAGTCGTGTCAAAGATAGTTGTGTATGGCTTAGGAAAGATCACAAAGATTAAAATACCATCAATTATTGTAAAGTACATTGTTCATAAAATATGAAGTGTATTGAAGTTTATAAATGTCACAGTAAAATTATTGTTATGAGAAGCTAATATCTTATTAAATGAAGTAAACTATATTTTAGAAATAAGATTGGAGACTTTTACGGCCTTAAATTAGGTCTATTTACAGTGTTACTCCTTTCTAAATTAGGTATCTTTAAGGATATTCGAGAAAATAAATGAAAGATTCGAGGGAAAAAACTATTGTAATTTCTATTTTTTATTTAGATCTCTAATTCTGCTTAATACTGCTTATTTATTATTTAGCTACAGCATATATCATAGTACAAAATATTAAGGTGCGGTAGAATGGGGCGCGAGTAATTTTACAGTTTTTATAGCATTACATTATTTTGGCCAAAATAGATTAAATATTTCTCCAGTAGCAACATAGAGTTTAGTTTTCTGCACATACTGATATCAACATATCTTGAATATCCGTCAAGGGTGTCCTGGAATTTGGTCAATACTTTTTTTCTTTATTTAAAAAGTTTTGACACAATTCCAGGACAGCCTTGACAGATATTCAAGATCTGTTGATATTAGCATGTGCATAAAACTAAACTCAATGTTGCTACTGGCGAAATATTTTATTTATTTTTGCCAAAAAATGTATATTCTATAAAACCAGGCCCCGGACCATTAATTGAACACTTAACTGAATGTCTCAATGGGTATAGTAATATAATTAACTATTGCAAAAAGGTTGACATTTATTTACAATTATTATTATATTCTATAAAAAAAAATTATATTCATTATTTTCTCCTTGATTCGGACTCGGGATTCGTAGGTAAAATTAAAATTTGGATTGAAAAATAGTGGATTTGACTCTAATCTATTTTAATATAAACCCATAAATTGTTATTTAGCTATAATATATTTTTCTTTGATAATTTTATTGTTTTACGTTCTCAACTAATAAAAAAAACCCTCTCTAATATTTTAATAGTAGGAATGAAATATCAGCTCTACGCTGTATTAGGTGGGACAATCCTATTGGATGGTGGGCCCCGAGCTATAAATTAAAGTAAAATAGGCCACGAGTTGCCAAATGGTACAGTAAAAAAAATACTTTTATCAAAGACTAGTCCTAAAAATAATATTTTTATAGACAAACTTTAGTTTGTGGAGTTAAGACAAGAAAGGGCGTTTTTATTGCATTGCAAATCACATTAAACTATCCTTGTGTTGTTTTTCAAACAAAACACATCAATTTGCAAGCAACCTAATATCAATTCACTTATCACTATTTTATGTATTTAAAGTTAAAATACCATTCTTCTTGAAAACTAATTCAACCATTTAGACCTACAACAGTTAATAAGTGTTGGTGTTCCTCAACTTTAACTAGTTAACCCAGAAAGTTAATATATTAAAAACTACACCAAAAATGCATTTCAGGTTAACCGGTTATGAAGAATAAATTGCTCCCACATATATGTATTGTTTGTAATTTAATACAAGTGTAAATATTTTTTGTTACTAACAATAAATTGAGTCCTAGTCTAATTTTGTTCTATATATTGTATTTTTATACAATATTCAAAAGTGTAAAAGGTAAAATAAAATTTAAATTTATAAATAGTTTGCTTAAAAACCAAAATTTTATGACAGGTAATTGAAAAGCTTGTGACATCATCAAACAAAGCATTTAACTAATTTAAAACAAATATATATATATTATTTATTGTTTGGTTTTAGTTTTAAAATAAAGGTTAGCCAAGACTCAATAAATACATTCACATGAGCATAATATAATGAAGGTGTTGATTACTTTGCTATCTCCACTTGCTATTTAATTATTAAATTGTAAAAATACAGAATCCTAATTACAATGTTATATAGATACTATACGGATACCAGAAATATATTATCTGCAGCTATAATAGGTTGTGCAATGTTAACATAGTAAGGCGTGTGGTTTGAGTACATAAACGATTTTGTTTCAAAACAATTTTAAGATAAATTATTGATGCAGTGTAATTATTAATAAAATCAATATTTAGACCCTTTTTTATTTTTGAGATAAGGCCTTCATGCTAATTTTATCACTTCCCATAAATAAAATAATACTTGTTAGTATTATAGTATATTTTTGTAACTTATAACTATTATGATATATTTTGTACATGAATAGTGCTATTAAGAAAATAATTAAATCTCTAAGCATATGTTAGGCATTTGCGAAAACTTTTTTTCGATTCACATCAAAGTAATGAATAAATTAGAAATTGAGACATAAGAACATATTTTTAAAAAAGTGTGTTTTTTCTTCAATTTTGTTAAGTACACATTATCAATAATGTATTCATAAAAATGCTTACGTTTACGATTATTCTAAATCTAATCTTTCACCTTAAAGTGCAAATATTCAACATGTTTGTCACCTGTTATTTGGAGTTTTATTTCTTTAAGTATGATTCCCTATTTTCATCACTTATTTTTGGTATCTTGCCTGGAACTAAAAAATGGCATTTGATTTATTTCTTCCGTCTCTATAGATCTGACACTTCATTCAATTCAATTAACAGACTAAAATCCAATTACAAATTATAATTTACTGTAATAAAGTATTAAAAGTTACTTCGAAACTCAGTTTGACTATATTAAAGTGGCAAGAATACTATTTGAAAATAAATACGTCCATGAAACTATTTTAAATATTTATTTTTTATTTATTTTTTATATTCTGGGTATTTGGTTGATACCATTATTTTAAACTTCCTTTAAAATAATCAAGAAAAAACAAATTTAAGCTTAACCAAATTTAATCTATGGAGCCGATTATAAGTATAAATATTTGTTTTACTGTTTTATCGTAAGTAAAAAGTTTATATTTGTTTTGTTTATATAAATTTTAAAAACAAAATATAGTTAAAATAATTATTTTTTGCACTAGTTTTAAAATAATTTTTCCTAGGCCAATAGATCAAGTCATTATTGCAACTTGTAATTCAGTTAGTTCTACAAATATTTTAAAATTTAATCTTAATTATAACATACATAATGGAACAGAATTAAAACAACAAATTAAATAAGTACCTATACAACTATTTTACTAAATATAGTTAACATAATTATTTTTTGCATTAGTTTTAATATGATTTTTCCTAGGCCAATAGATCAAGTCATTATTGCAAATTGTAATTCAGTTAGTTCTACAAATATTTTAAAATTTAATCTTAATTATAACATACATAATGGATCAGAATTACAGCAATAAAAAATTAAATAAATATCTATACAACTATTTACCTTGGAAAATCTTCGTAGATGTCAAAGTCCGAAGCCAAATTTATTTTCCCAATCGAATTCAAAGTGTTCAAAGCTTCACATGACCTACTCAAATTTATTTAGAGAATATTTTTGCTTTAATTATTGTTTTACACCAATACAATATCAAACAATTATGTTTCTTGTAAACCCGTGTATATCTAGAATTTCGTTAAGGCGGGGATGTAGGAAATGTAAGAAAAGGTAGTGTTTTTTCCACTTTATATATTATCAAAACTTTTTTTTGATTAAATAATAAGATTTTTCTTCAGTACAAACATAAAGTTTAATTTTCTTCGCGTGATGACCTCAACATTTCTTGAATATCTATCAAGGGTGTCCAGGAATTTAATGATAACTTTTTATCTTCATTTTAAAAGTTTGTTACCTAATGCCTCTAGGCCCATTACATATTCAACCACTGTTGATATCACCATGTGAAGAAAATTAAACTCTGTTTGTACTGAAGCATTATATTATTTAATTTTAGCCCAAAAAAAATTTTTTTTCTGTAAAAACTACAAAAACATTGACCTTTTCTCGCGTTCTCGGCTCTGTGGCACCTGCCCACCATCCTATTTGGTTTCACCAGGAGTTGAAACTGCTGTACCCTGTTTCCAAATATGGTTTCATTTATGGTTACATGAAAAATATGACCCCAAAAATATATAAATAAAGCCGAGTAAAAATATGTCTGTTTTATGGTGGTTTTTATTATCAAAGAGCTTAAATAATATTTTATGTATATTAGGGCCTTGCTAGGCCAAACCACGTTTCTAGAGTGACTTGAGTTCAACAGAGAACAAGTAGATCCAGACTACCGCCAAATAAAGAGTTCCCAGCAGCAGCCGGTATGATTGGCTAGGTGGTTCAATGTTTGGATCCTGCACCAAGAGAGCTTAGTTCGATGTCAAAGCTAGACATTATTGTACTACTGCACAAGTCAGATTTAGTTCGTGCATAAGCTGACAACAACGTAGTTAGGAAATTAAAAAAGTTTCACGCCAAAAAGAAAGTAGTATCAATGATAAAGTATCTTACTGTAATATTAAGTGTACTACTATGACATTAATCACTATTTTAAAGGAAATTATTGACATTTATATAAAAAAAATTTCAATAATTTTCTTTAGAATCGTGATATATGTTAGAACAGGGATATATATTCCTATTCTACATGTCACATAATTTATTATTTGATTAATCTTCTATCATCGATGCAATCTGTCCTTGGAGAGTATATATATCCAAAGCCAGATTGCATTGATGATAGAAGATTAATCAAATAATAACTTAACACGAGACTGACACCCTCTGAGGTACACAATTTAGTTCAGGATGTTTGAAAAATGTACCATCCTGTTATTTTCTGTTCACGGTAGCTTTGATGTTTCTGACAGATGAAAAAGTACTGAAAACCTTTCGTATTTTTCGCATATACGTTTTGTCAATAAAATTGAACCAACCCAAAGCTACAAATCATATCCACGCAGTGTATGAACATTTTAAATTATGGCGATCACCCTGGATGTATTACTGCTCTAATTTTAGTCACTGCTTGAGAAAGATTTAGATTCATCTCCACAGAATTCACCCTTCCGTTCGGCTGAAGATTGCAATGTCAATTTATTTTTAAAATGTTTTGAGAGGGAGCATCTCTCTTTAGAAACCACAAATAAATTCCTTCTTCTCGAAGTTTTTTTAATTTTTGTGGTATCGTTGCTTGAAGAGCTTTCTGTGTCCGAACCTTTAGTAGTGGCTGGACTGGGCTTCTTGGGATCTGCAGTTTTTTTAGGAGCCTTTTTCTTGAGGCGTCTCTTTGATATGTCATCGGATATTGCTACAGTAGAATTTGCAGATAAGTCTTTAGATTTTGCATAAAGTGTCTTAGAAAGACGCTTCGTATGTGTTTTTTTGGGTGGATGACCTTCGATCTTTGGAAGCTTTCAATGAGGGCCGTGTCTTTTTCCCCGTTGTCATTTTCGAGCTTTTGGGCTTCTTTAGCTCTCCGTCTGTTTCTTTGACGCTTTTACCAGTCTTGAATGATCCTGAGAATCCTTTCCCCGATACCTGGATCAGCACACCGGAGACGACAGCCATCAACAGGTAGGTCTTTAAGTGGATCTTGAATTTGTTCATGTCCACGAGGTACTTCTCCGCGATGAACTTCTTGATCGCTTGGACGCTGACCCCACGCTTGTTGTTACCTTTGGCGGCGATCGCTTCCAGCACCATCGTGGATGTTGGAGGGTGGGACTTGGAGGGACCGGGTTCTTCCTCCAGGGTAGGGCTAGAGTTCTCCTTACTCGCCTCCCCACGAGCTGTATTCCTAGAAAACAACAATACTCTATACATGACCCAAACAGGGGGGAACACAGATAAGATGGCCAATCTCCTCTGGTCTGGTTTGACGGCGAGGTCTTTATTAGAGTTCCATATCGGGGGAGTTGACGGTGATATTACTAAATGGTTTCCCACTTTCTTCAGCAAAAACATGGCTACATTCCATCTCAATATACAGTGCCCTCCTACATTTGTGAGGAAAGGCCACATGGTAGCAAGGTGCAGTGGTTAGAAAAAAATACGTACCAGCAAAAAACATTGATCCGAATATTAAATGTAACATGGAGATTGACTGTATTAAATTATAATATTACTATATGTATATATTATAGTCTTATTTTGAATGATTTCTCTATCTTATAAGCTACACCATAGTGATAACTAAGCAAGGTAAACTTGAATTAAAAATCTATGGCTATCTTATAAATTTCATCATAGTGGTTACAAGCAAGGTAAACTTTAATGAGTACAATATAGTATTATGATACAGGGCTCACCATAGTGAAACCAAGCAGGGTAAGCTGGCAGTACCTAGAATGCTTACGCTGTTGTATCATTTTATAACCTACACCAAAAATAGAACCAAGCAAGGTAGGCATGAAGTCTTACCTTGAAACATTACACTACGCTTTTATCGTACAAGCCACGCCATATTATAACCAAGCGGCTGTTAGCAGCGCTGCTTGGCGATACGTTGTTTTAAGGAATTTTTACAGAAATTGAACTGTTGGCTCCAAATAACAGATTTTGGCTGTGTTGGAGTTTCAAAAATATTTATTTTTAATTTCTAATCTCTTTTAATTTGATAAAATTGACGTTTTAATTAAAGGAATTAGATTAGTAGGTATCTCAAAAACTAATAATTTTAAGTAGCGGATATTATGTAATCGTCATAATGAGTTTGTATAGATTACAATATGATCGCCCTATTACTTTATAAAATATTTAATATGTATAATTAAATTTAAAAATTAAAATTTTATATAGTCCTTTGTAAGGATTTATTTTCTTTTGATATTACTGTTTAAATTTTTTAATGTATTTCCAACATGTGGTGAATCAGTTCAGAGCCGTTAGGTACTTGATTTTTACCTCTAAGAGGAAGTTTTATTTTTAATGCCTTTCAAACTCATGCTGTCCACAGCTTTGAATCATTACCTCACTTAACACACTTTTGCGTGCAATAGCTGTTTACCTTGACTATCCTTTAGCGAACTTTAAAGGACTTTGGAGAACTGTCTCCTTCCCCCCTCCACCCACCTCCATCGGAATACTCCAAATTCTCATTCTCGCAACAATTCCTACTCCTTACTCACTCAAAAGCAGCAACAATTAATAATCTCTGTCAGTATTTCCAGTGACAACTTGGAATAGGGAGTTTACCTATTGGATTCCCTTTCAAACCGCACTCCAACATCCATTCACAGGAATGTTAATTTCCAACCATATAAGCAAACGGGATCAAAAAAAACCAAATATCTTTTCTCTGCAATAAATTTGTGTTTAAAAAATAATGCTCGAGTATTTATGACTATAAAATATCAATAATATTTAAAAATATACTTATTCAAGATAAATGCCTAAAAACGACGCAAATCAAGAAAATATTACCTACAAATCCTAAATGACTAAAAAATCACAAGATAATGGCAGAATAAAAGAACCGTTTTCACAACAATGGGATCATGAACATAATTTATGTAGGCCTACACATGAGCATTGTCAGGAGTGTAAAAAAAAAATCACAAAAAAAAACCTATTTTCTACCCTCACGAGCCGCTCAGTCGGTATACACCTAGGTGAGACTCCACCTCTCAAGGTATTCGTGGTGAGATGCCTAGGTTGGTACTTCTGTAATTCTAGTGTAACCGGGAGGAATTACCATGGTGACTTACCTGTTAGAGCATCACCACAGTGCTGCAAGAGCTAGATCCTATGTTTGATAATGAATGAGTATACATAAAAATTGGGGTAGGGTACCAAAAAGTATGTAGCAACGGAATATGTAGTGTCGGTACAAAGCAGAAATTATCACTTCATTAGTGTGCACATATTTTAATTTATTGACGCAAAAAAAATATGCCCTACCTATTTGACGCCAAATAATGTATAATTCTAATACTACAGTATTAGAGCCCAAAGGTAAGTTTATATATAATAACTGGATTCTGTTCATCAGCTATAACGATTAAACAAAGAAAAAAACAATAATTTAAATACTGATCTTAATTTGACAAACTTAGTGGTAAATAGTGGAAATAGTTAATAAGTTTAGATTTAAAAAAAATATAGTGTTCTCCTCTTGCTAGCTTATTTGACCCCACAATAAATTGTCTTGGTAAAAAAAAAATGTGTAGTTGTCTTGATTTAGATGTTAATAAGTGAAAAGTTCTTACTTGTATAAATCTTTTCTTTCCTATTTTTTTTCTTGATAAAGAAATCTCAATAAATTTGTAGAAGTCACTACTTAAATATTTGAAATTAACTAATAACTCAATCCTTGTATTAACTAGATCAAGACTTATATCCATTCTGGTGATAAATAGTCCAAGACTTGAAATTATGTCAAAAACAAAAATAAAATTTAAACTTTGATCTTGCGCCAAAACGAGGGTTTTTTCCTAAAAAAAAAACCTTGGTTGTTTATTATTTTTCTTCATAAAAAAATGTTGTCATGTCAACCCAACAATTAAAAAAACAAAGGAAATCAATGTAGTAGCGTATAGAGAAAGAATAATGTTTTGAAACTTCAGTGGTGTTGTTCATGGAGAATAAAATAAAAATAAAAGTTCATTTGAAAAATATTAAAAAAGTTGATGCAGAAATATGGTGAATATTATTTACACGAGCTATACCAAAAAAAGATGACATGTCATCAAAATCTGGGCCTCAGTTATAAGAAATATTGAATGTGATGAGTATGCAGTAGTGATAAATGTAATGATAAATGGCTTCAAAAAAACTTTCTTTCCTTGTTTTAAGTAACAGTTTTTTCTTAGATTAAATATTATTATTTATTTGAATGTTTTCCTTTTAGATGTTTTACGCCCTCAACTTACAGTATCCTTAAAATGACAAGTTGCGGATAGCCTTTAGAGGCAGTAAGGCTCATAGCGCGCGCGCGCGCACACACACGCGCACAACACACACACACACACACACAACACACAATGTGAGAAATATTCCTTTGGTTGTCTATGGGGAGAAAAGGCGCTTTGAACTCATGTTACAATCAAAACCCTCCAAATAACACCCATGGACATCTAAATTTAAAAAGTTTGTATTTAGAGAAGGACCTATTCAAGAAGCTTCTAGAGGTATCCAATTTTTCAAAATCCCTTTTGGCATGGGGTACAAAAGCCCAAACGATCCCCTCTACTCTTTATAATGACAATATTCCACCGCCACCAAAATAACACAAAGCACGATTCCACGGAGTGGTAAGGTATCAGTATTAACTAACAACAAAAACTAAATAGATTTAACCATATAACCATTATATTTTTAACTGATTTATTACATTACAGTATTTTAATGTATCCAAACACCTGCGAATTCCTTGCTAAATACATCCAATTTCACGCCAAGTAAATTCGATTTGAATGGATTTCAAATTGGCAAATGTACCAGGGATAGTTTTGGCCACACCTTTAAGCCAATGAATAAATTAAAAAATCTTTATTTCTATCCCATTTAGTTAACTCGAATGGTTGAGGGCTGGACGGGTACTAAGACGAATAGAAAATATAATGAATACCAATAGTTAGGCTATGCTCTCCCGAAAAGCATTTGTTTAGAATAGAATGATTGATGACATCACTTGTAGTTGCATGGGTATGTTGAATTGTATTTTAAATAAAGGACACTTTGGTTAAAGCTTCTCGCGTCACATCAGTTTCATTTACATCTTTTAAACTAAAATATCTCTTCTGGTACTTGATTTATCAAGATGTCAAGCTCCCTCAAATATGTTTTGGAACATGTTTGGGTTGGGAATTAAGATGTTAAAAGTAAAATTTCTAATCAAAACAGAGTATGTACGTTACCATTTAGAAAGATCACATAGGAATTATAATAAAATGGCACAGTTGGTAGGACTGAGTCTACTATTGCACATTTTTATCACCGCGTCTAACTACCTGTTAAATTTAATTAATTAATTTTAGCACCGCGTCTTACTACCCGTTCGGGTTATACGCTTAAGTACTAATTACACTAATGGATTAGGAATTGGGAAAGTTGAATTTATAGGAAATGAACCCACATTTGCGTGGAGGGAGATGGAAAACCATTTAGGAAAACCACCCCCAGTTCACCCGACCGAGATTCGAACCTCGATCTCCCCGTCCTCAGCAGTCGAGCTCAACACGACTAGCGCGTTAGCCAACTACGCCACTGAGGCGTTAAACGCATATGTACTAATTATGTTAATGAGTTAGGTATGAGTAAGGTTGAATTTATATAAAGTGTACCCAAATTTGCGTGGGGAGAGTGATAAACAATTTTGGACCCTCAGGAGATCCGGCCATGATTCAAACCCCGGTCTCCCTATCAACGGAAGTATAATCTAACATTAGAGCGATGCCTTAGATCATGCAGCCACCGAAGCTATTGCACTTTAATGATCGGGATGGCTGAGGTTCTATTCCTGACTCGGGTGAATTATCTCTCTTCAAAAGAATTCTGGTGCATTATATCAATATTTCCTTCCATCTGTATATTAAGAAGAGTGATTAGGATGGTGTATTGTCCACAGTCCTACTACCCGTCCGAGATTAACCCATTTAAATTGCACTAATTTGCTCTAAAGGGCTAACGGTGAGTAAGGAAGAATTTTAGAGAAACTATACCCCCAATTTATGTTAAAGGGGAGTGGAGTATCCATTTATATTTAAAAAAACACCCTCCTTTCACCAAGCTGGGATTCAAACCCCGAGCTTCCTGTCACCGGCAAAACTTACTAGAAGAGACTGACGCATTTTTACCGCGTACATACTAATACTCAGCTAAACCAACACACCCTGTTAAAAAAAACATTATAAACGTGTCGAAAACAGGTATTTATTTCAAAAGGTATGTCTGGTTGAGGTTTACAATCGAATGGGAATGTTATTATAAGACGGTTGACATTACTAGTTATGGTGTATAAGTAAGAGTGGGTCTAGAACTTATTGGAAGTACGGTTTTTGTTAACAAAATAAACTAATATTTTTTTAAAAAATTGTGCTCTTATATAAGGTATATTTTAACCAAACAAAAATATGTTATTTAATATAATGTTCATATATATATATATATATATATATATCTTAAGTTCAATATTTAAATTACCGAATAGTATAAGGCGTCACGGTCGTGTTAGACTGGCCTGCTGATGACGAGGATATCGGGGTTCGAGTCACGGTCGGGTCAACTGAGGGTGTATTTTCCTAAATGGTTTCTCACTATCCTTCTACGTAAATGCGCGTATTTTATTTCTTTAAGTTCTTCTTTCCTCATCACTACCCCATTAGAGTAATTATCATACATGTTTATAACCTGGACAGGTATTGAAGCACGATTATAAAAAAAAATTATATTTAATCTATATTCTAAAATTATTTTAAAATTTTAAAATTGACACACACTGGTGAGAATATGGATCAAGCTCGTCTTTTTTAGATTGCAGTTTGGGAAGGTGGAGGGGGTTTGAATCCCGGACGGGTGTACTGAGGGTTTATGTGTTAAATGGGTAATTACGCTATACGTTGTCAAAATGATATAATATTACATTTAAACCATTTTATAAACATAAACGGCTAGTTCTCCTAAATGTAATAAATACTGTTGTATCATTTGTAAATAACTTACATTTCAAGTTGGTTGTGACCTGCTCTGGCTTCGTTCTGTCAGCTACTACACAGGTTCACAGATAAACGATCAACTAGTCTCGATAGATAAATAAACAGAATTGCCAACACTCAAATAACTTTACCTCTAGTTATATGTACTTTTTTGTTTGGCTTGCGGATATGAAATTTACCAGGATTTTTAGCAACTAAATGTATTTGTTAGTAAAACTCTATTATTTTTAAGAAGGTAAATTATCATTTTCAGTTGAATGGATGTCAGATGAGAATGTACGGAAAAGTAATTACCTGGGACCCGATTCAGTGGCCGTGTGGTCTAACGCGCTTATCTAGTGTTGGACTAGACTTGTGAAGATGGGGAGATCGAGGTTCGATTTCAGTCAGGTGCACTGAGTTTGATTTTTCCTAAATGATTTTCCACCCTCCCTCCACGTAAATGTGGGTGCATTTACTCTAAATTAAGCTTTCCTAATTCTTAATCTATTAGTGTAATAATAACACTAATTATTAGTACCCGAACGGGTAGTAAGATGTGCTAAAAAAACTAGAAAGTGAGACCTACATAATTATATATATTTATATATATTTACGCTCGTCTATTCAATATTTTACTAGGGTCAATTAACGTGAACTTTCTGTATCCCCTGATTATATCGGTGCACACCCTTATCGGTTGGGACGTGCACGTGACATGTGTTTATCAAATTGTTTCCCAATAGCGGACCACTTAATAAGCGTACTATTCACATGCGGACCACCCAACTACCTGTGCACTTGTCGAAGCAGGTAATTCAAGTGTTTATCTGAACAGTAAAGACAGCATAATATTTACTTAACTTTGCTTAATATTATACACGTGTCACAGTACAATTTTCTTAGGAAACGGCCTATCTGAAAGTCACAAAGTTGTTTTTTTTTTTAATTTATTCAAGGTATTTAACGTGCACTTACTGATACGATTGATTATATCAGTACAAGAGTTATAAATCAACTTAAATCTAGAACAAACACAAAACACAACCCCCGGTTTTTTTTTTTATTTAGCACCGCGTCTTACTACCCGTTCGGTTATACGCTTAAGTACTAATTACGCTAATGGATTAGGAAATGGGAGGGTTGAAGTTAGAGGAAGTGAACCCGCATTTGCGTGGAGGGAGAGTGTAAAACCATTTAGGAAAAACCACCCCCAGTTCACCCGACCGAGATTCGAACCTCGATCTCCCCGTCCTCGGCGGTCGAGCTCAATATGACTAGCGCGTTAGCCAACTACGCCACGGAGGCGGGTCCCCGGTTGTTAAGTCATCACTATGAAACACATTTAAACAATGATAAATTTATCAGCCATGCCATGGATCGAACCCGGGAGCCATCCATATCTTAGCAGACAAACACGCTACCGACTGAGGTAAGGTGTCGGACGATAAAAACTATATTAAAGCTACTGTCAAGTCATATGATGTCTCCTTTGACAGATGTTATTATTATTATTATTACTATTATTATTATTATTATTATTATTATTATTATTATTATTATTATTATTATTAGCACCGTATCTTACTACCCGTTTGGATTATACGCACTTACGTTAATATGCAATAGTAGGGTGATTGTGAGATGAAATGGAGGACCTACAGTTTAACGTGGAATCCGAACCACGGTGGAGGCCTGGCATTCCACACATTCACAAGATGTGATTAATACACGTCTTGTCAGAGGTGAAGGTAGGGTTAGGCAATCAGATAAATCTGTGCCGGGACCGAGGATTGAACCCCGGACCCTCAGTATAGAAGTCTGACACCTTACCCCTAGACCACCAGGTCACCCGATGTTATTAATAAAATAACACAAACAATGTATTATAATTATTGTTATGTATGTCGGGTCTTTCTATGAAAATTGGACTATACTTGTGGAAAAAAGTCAAGTTGACTTAGCAGAGCAGTGTACTCATTTGATTTATTTCACTTTTTACTTTCTAATAAAGAGAAAACTATTGTAACTCTTAAAAGTGTTGACATTGAGGTTATGGTGAAGCTTTAAGTTTTATGTGCCCCAGAACCCAAAAGCAATTGTCTTTCTGTCCTTGGGGTGTTATTTTGACTTTGATTGAAGCCTTAGCATAAAGAATGGTTTAACGTTGGGTGGTTTCAGAAAATCGACTTAATGATTTTTTAATGCATATCTGGGAAATCTTTACATGATATTATAATAAAGTTAATTTGAGGTTAGATTACTGATTACTTATTTTTGAAAACCTAGTCTCAAACTATAATATAGTTTTTGAGAAATCAAATATGATTGTTGGATTAAATAGCTAAGCTATTATACAGGCTGATCCAAAAGTCACGCAACCCAAAGAAAAAACATATTTTGTGCCCTATAGTTATAACATCTAATATAAACCATGTAACCCAAACAATAAACCATGAGGTAACCACATAAGGTGTTGAAAGTGTGATCCTCCTTCACTGTAACACAAATTAACTCGTTTAAACCATATTTCTAGACACACGACGAATCATTGCCTGGGGTATGGTTGTAACGCACCTCTCAATGTTGGGCTGTTTGCATACACCGTCTGTTTTAAGTATCCCCACAGAGGAGGTCTGGGGAATGAGGTGGCCACAAACCCTTAGAAAGTACACGATCACCAAAAAACTCAGCCAGCAATGTCATGGTCACAAGTTCTTGGAACCATTCACAGTATCGGAATCTTTCCCTTTGCTCTGGTTCCTTGAGTTCTTGAATTGTGTGAATTTTGTAAGGCACGAGTTTCAGCCGCCTCGTACACCCCTGCGTTGTTCCATAGCTCAATCCAGTCTGCTGTGATAATCTTCTTAGGAACTTCCTGGGTGACCGTTCTAAGCACTGCCTAACCTCATTCAGATTTTGATCACTCCGACTTAAAGGCCGGCCAGAACGCTTCTTGTCACTCACGCTGCCTGTTTCACGAAAACGGTGTACAATTCGACATATTGTTAATTTATTCGGCACACGTGATTTTGGAATACTAAGCACAAACGATTGTTGGTATTCCATGTACGAATTAGGGTTCGGCCAGACTGACAAGCGTGAGAGCGAGCGCGTAAGCGACTGGGTGGCCAGACTGGCGAGCGCGTGATTAGCTGATACCTCTCGTTATTTGTTGACGAGGAGGCTCCGAATCTTGGCTGAGTGAACTGAGGGTGGTTTTAACAAGTGATTTATTGTTGTGGTTTTCTCATCCTCTCTTCACGCTAATGGTGATTCTTATTTGTAAAGGCCTACAGTGATAATATTAAAGTATTTTAACACATTAGTTTTATATATATATATATATATATATATATATATATACATATAAGTATGGTTTATGATCTTAACAATTAAATTAGGCCGTTAGTAGCAAGTGTGCTAAAAATAAGAATTGAATAGTCAAACGGTGACCTGGTGGTCTAGGGGTAAGGTGTTTGACTTCTGTGTTGAGGGTCCAGGGTTCAATCCTCGGTCCCGGCACAGATTTATCTGATTGCCAAACCCTTCCTTCACCTATGACAAGACGTGTATTAATCACAACTTGTGAATGTGAGGAATGCCAGGCCTCCACCATGGTTCGGATTCCACGTTAAACTGTAGGTCCTCCATTTCATCTCACAATCACCCTACCATTGCACATTAGCGTAAGTGCGTATAGCCCGAACGGGTAGTAAGACGCGGTGCTAATAATAATAATAATAATAATAATAATAATAATAATAATAATAATAATAATAATAAATATTCAAAGCTATTATTTATGCTTTTAGTGAGGATTACTCCATCTAGATATCATATTTTGAAAATTGAAAAATGACACCTGGACACGGGAATCGAATCCGGGACCTTTGGCTTAGTACGCCAATGCTCTAACCACTGAGCTATCCAGGTGTAATTTTTTTACTTTCAGAATATGATATCTAGATGCAGTAATCCTCACTAAAAGCATAAATACTAGCTTTAGCTATTCAATTCTTAGTATGAAATCCCGTACAATTATAATAATTGTACAAATGGCAGCAATAAGCCAACTACCGAGTCGAAGATGGCTGTGTTATCTGATAGCTCGTGATATTAATATAATCACATACTTGTAGCCGACGATTTCCGCACGTCCATCATAGGCTCTGCCTTAAAATATGAGTGAAGAATGACCCTGGGCACGGGACGAATCCTGCATAGCTCAGTGGTTAGAGCATTGGCGTACTAAGCCAAAGGTACCGGGTTCGATTCCCGTGTCCAGGTGTCATTTTTCAATTTCCAGAAAGTGTGCTAAGCCCATCGATAGTAATAAAAATGTCAAAATGAGAAGTTTTCCTAGCACTCGATGAACCAACATATAATAATATTGCCTAGCGCCTGTAAACTAGACTGTACCGGGTCGAGCAGGCGCGCTCCAGTCTGGCCACCTCTCATTACAACCTATGTGTTCTATTTTATATTTTAGTCACTCGCGCGCTCGCTCGCTCACTCAGTCTGGCCGCCCCCTAATAGTTAAAATAATGTTCCAAAATGAATACTCGCTCTGCTCGTGAAAAACTCATCTTACACTTTCAAATGTTGTAACTCAACTGGCTAGACCCAGTGTATGTCTCAAGGTCACACGGCATGCACAACACCCGACCAACATTACATTGTTGTCATACATATAAATAACATATTCATTTTCCATGTCCTTGGAAAAACAGGGTTGCGCGAATTTTGGATCACTCTGTATTTGTTAATTACGGTAGAAGAATCTAAACCTCATATTCTTTAAATTTAAAAATGGCACCTGTTCCCGGGTTTGATTACCATGTCGAGATGTATTTTTTTAATTTAAAGAAAAGAATAAAAGATGATTGTGGCATACCATTCATATTTTTGCAGTCTACCCGTAGCTCTGCCACGGACCACCAGTAGTTTGTGGACCAAAGTTTGAAAACTACTGGAAGATAGCCAGCTAATTAAGGCAAGTTTTCTGGTGGGGGTCAGGTCAGGGTTAGAATCACAGCGGGTTTTACTGAGCGTGATATTTCCTAAACATTTTCCCATTCTCTTTATAGGCCTAAATAGTGAATTTTTAATTTTATAATTTCAATAGCTTTCCTTAAATTTGGCTGCATTTAAAAACCTAAAAGCTTAAATTCGTACATAGCTAAAAGTGTCATCTTGGCTTTAAACTGTTCATAGCATTTTTGAAGCTGCACTTTGCATATTAAGTTGGGCCCCTTTTGCACACCCCTGTTAAATAACCAAAATAATAACATATGCGTCTGAAAAGTGTTACCTCACAGCTGACACCAGATTTAAAGTTAATTTATTGTCAAGGTTTGGTTTCCTTTTTCTCAAAATATGTATCTCTGGTGTGCTACTTATCCTTCTTGTTCAATTTGTAAGGTCACTATAATCGGCGTCATCCTCTGGGGAAACTGAGGGTCTTATAGGGTAAAGATATATCTTCTTCCTCTCTCATTTATACTAGGTGGCATTCTATGAGAGAACTGCAGGTCTTGCGAATATCTCTTAGATATACTATGTAACAACCTTTGAGGCAACTCCATGTATTTTGAAAAAAAAAATATTTATCTTCTATCTCTCTCGGCTATACTATGTGACAACTTTTGAGGAACTGTAAGTCGTGTAGAGGAAAGATTTCTCTCCACCTTGACTCACTGTTAAAAATGGGGTTATGGGGGTTGAGAAGCTAATACAAGAAAAAGAATCCAGATTTACACGTTTTGTTTTATTTTATTAAAGACATCCATAATACCCAAGAAAATGCGAGTGATAACAATGCTGCCTTGTACTGGGCTTGCTGTTGCCTAAAAAGGCTGTAGCCTAGTATAGGTTCTGCTACTCGGTAAAGTAATAAATTAAAACCACAAGAATCAATTAAACCTTTATTGAAATCTTACCTCAAATAAATCATTGGGAAACTTTAATTGGGCCTATTTTTTTAAATACTGCGTCATCTTAGAGAAAGAATAAATGAAATAATTTGTTTGATAAGAAAAGATATTTATTCTTCAAATTGTTTGGTGGGGGAGATAAAATTAAATCAGCTCTGACCTCCTTTCAAGGGGTTTCATTTTAATGGTCTCGACGTACTTGTTCAAATTTTGTCAGCGTTTCTGGGCTGGTAGTTTGGAACAAGAAGCTGCGTTCCCCACCTCGACAGCAGCTGGGTCGTCCAACTCGGATGGTCTCCTGTCGAGACAAGATTTCCTCACCCCCCGTGCTCGACGCTGATCATGTGGCTCTCCTCACTGTCGGGGTCCATCATGTTGTGCTGCTCACAACTAGGTTTCACCGCCGACACCACGTCGGACATACTCGCCATCCCCGACAAGACGGTCTTCCCCTCGGTGCTGTCATTGAACCCAGCAACGACGCGGACGACGCCTGACGGTGGCTGTTGTAGCTGGACAGGCGGCGCAGAGTGAATAAACCTTCCCAGTAACGAGGACTTTTCCTTGCGGGCCTTGACCCACTCGTGGGAAAGCACTCTGTCCAAGGTGAGCCTTAGGGTAATGTCCGGCTCCAGTATTCCCCTAACTGTGGACTTGGAGGCTGGCGAGATAGTGTCCCTCACCCTAGACCGGAATACCCAGTTCCTCGACATCTGGTCTTTGAGCAGCTTTCGGAGGTTTGAGTCGTCGAAAGGCATTGAAGCATTTAGCATGATGAAAAGGATGACGCCAAGAGACCAGACATCGGCGAGTTTGGGGTTATATGGGGTGCCACTTACCACTTCAGGCGCGGCGTAGGCTGCGGACCCACAGTAAGTTTTACTAAGTACGCGGCGTCCCTCACCATCCACACAGAACCTCGCGAAACCAAAGTCCGCGATCTTGACGTTGAAACGACGGGACAGGAGGATGTTTTCGCACTTGAGGTCCCTATGTGCGATGTTCTTACTGTGCAGGTACTGTAGGCCACTCGACATCTGACGGAACCATACCCGGGACTGCTGCTCGGGCACGACGCCATTGCGTTTCACGAAGTCCAGGAGGTCACCATTGTCTGCGTAGCGCATGAAGATGAAGACCCGAAGCCCGCGCTGGAGGATGCTGTGTACCTGGATGATGTGCGGGTTCTCGATCTTCGTCAGGATTTCAAGCTCTCTGGGAAAAAACCTCTCCAGGAAATCTTTGGGTGCTTTCTCCTTATCGAATATCTTGCACGCGAGGCGCATCTTCTTGGAAGTCGTCCCGTCGACATAGTCCGAAAGGTGAACCGTCGCGTACGAGCCCTGACCGATCTTCTTGCCAATTAGGTAGCCCCGTTGTTCCAAAGCGTTCACTTCAGAGTTCCGGGGACTGAGTCTTGCTGCCATTTAACGAGGGGCGACGGCCTGGCCACTCCGAGACCGCATTGGTCAGCCGAGGCAGCGCTTCATTGGCCCATGATACGGACACTTGAAATTTGGGGGAGCTGGTGAGAGGGATCTAGAGGGAGCAACATGCAGGTGTATTAAAGGGGGGAGATATCTAGAGGGAACAACATTCAGGTGTATTAAAGGGGAGAAATATCTAGAGGGAACAACATGCAGGTGTATTAAAGGGGAGATATTTAGAGGGAACAACATTCAGGTGTATTAAAGGGGAGCTATTTAGAGAGAGTAACATGCAGGTGTATTAAAGGGGAGATATCTAGAGGGAACAACATGCAGGTGTATTAAAGGGGAGATATTTAGAGGGAGCAACATGCAGGTGTATTAAAAGGGAGCTATCTAGAGGGAACAACATTCAGGTGTATTAAAGGGGAGCTACCTAAAGGCAACAACATTTAGGTGTATTAAAGGGGAGAGATATCTAGAGGGAGCAACATGCAGGTGTATTAAAGGGGAGATATCTAGAGGGAACAACATGCAGGTGTATTAAAGGGGAGAGATTTAGAGGGAGCAACATGCAGGTGTATTAAAAGGGAGATATTTAGAGGGAACAATATGCAGGTGTATTAAAAAGGAGCTATCTAGGGGGAACAACATTCAGGTGTATTAAAAGGGAACTATCTAGGTGGAACATGCAGGTGTACTAAAAGGGAGCTACCTAAAGGCAACAACATTTAGGTGTATTAAAGGGGAGAGCTATCTAGAGGGAGCAACATGCAGGTGTATTAAAGGGGAGATATCTAGAGGGAACAACATGCAGGTGTATTAAAGGGGAGATATTTAGAGGGAACAACATTCAGGTGTATTAAAGGGGAGCTATTTAGAGAGAGTAACATGCAGGTGTATTAAAGGGGAGCTACCTAAAGGCAACAACATGCAGGTGTATTAAAGGGGAGATATTTAGAGGGAGCAACATGCAGGTGTATTAAAAGGGAGCTATCTAGAGGGAACAACATTCAGGTGTATTAAAGGGGAGCTACCTAAAGGCAACAACATTTAGGTGTATTAAAGGGGAGAGATATCTAGAGGGAGCAACATGCAGGTGTATTAAAGGGGAGATATCTAGAGGGAACAACATGCAGGTGTATTAAAGGGGAGATATTTAGAGGGAGCAACATGCAGGTGTATTAAAAGGGAGATATTTAGAGGGAACAATATGCAGGTGTATTAAAAGGGAGCTATCTAGGGGGAACAACATTCAGGTGTATTAAAAGGGAACTATCTAGGTGGAACATGCAGGTGTACTAAAAGGGAGCTACCTAAAGGCAACAACATTTAGGTGTATTAAAGGGGAGAGATATCTAGAGGGAGCAACATGCAGGTGTATTAAAGGGGAGATATCTAGAGGGAACAACATGCAGGTGTATTAAAGGGGAGATATTTAGAGGGAACAACATTCAGGTGTATTAAAGGGGAGCTATTTAGAGAGAGTAACATGCAGGTGTATTAAAGGGGAGATATCTAGAGGGAACAACATGCAGGTGTATTAAAGGGGAGCTACCTAAAGGCAACAACATTTAGGTGTATTAAAGGGGAGAGATATCTAGAGGGAGCAACATGCAGGTGTATTAAAGGGGAGATATCTAGAGGGAACAACATGCAGGTGTATTAAAGGGGAGATATTTAGAGGGAGCAACATGCAGGTGTATTAAAAGGGAGCTATCTAGAGGGAACAACATTCAGGTGTATTAAAGGGGAGCTACCTAAAGGCAACAACATTTAGGTGTATTAAAGGGGAGCTAACTAGAGGGAACAACATGCAGGTGTATTAAAAGGGAGCTATCTAGAGGGAACAACATTCAGGTGTATTAAAGGGGAGCTACCTAAAGGCAACAACATTTAGGTGTATTAAAGGGGAGCTAACTAGAGGGAACAACATGCAGGTGTATTAAAAGGGAGCTATCTAGAGGGAACAACATTCAGGTGTATTAAAAGGGAGCTACCTAAAGGCAACAACATTTAGGTGTATTAAAGGGAGCTAACTAGAGGGAACAACATGCAGGTGTATTAAAGGGGAGCTAACTAGAGGGAACAACATGCAGGTGTATTAAAAGGGAGCTATCTAGAGGGAACAACATTCAGGTGTATTAAAAGGGAGCTACCTAAAGGCAACAACATTTAGGTGTATTAAAGGGGAGCTAACTAGAGGGAACAACATGCAGGTGTATTAAAAGGGAGCTATCTAGAGGGAACAACATTCAGGTGTATTAAAAGGGAGCTACCTAAAGGCAACAACATTTAGGTGTATTAAAGGGGAGCTAACTAGAGGGAACAACATGCAGGTAGGTTAAGCTACTAACACATAATATTATATTTATTATTTATTTGAGTTATTTAACTTGCACTTTCTGAACCGACTGATTAAATCAACACATGAGAATTTCAATGAGCGAGAGCGAAAGGACCTATAAATTTTGCCGGGAAAGGTATTTTCACATACTTTCCAGGGTTATTTTATATACCACCATTGAAATTGTGCTATGAATTTTTATCACTCAATAAAAATCCTTCAACCCCGGCCGGGTTTTGACCCACGAACATCGGGCTCTGAGATGAGCACTTTACCCCAAGATCACCGAGGTTGACAACATATGATAGGATCCGCTCCTTTACATCACGAAGTACTTTCTTACTGATAAAATTTAGCGTCAGCATTGGCTTAAACTACTTACTTGATTTATGTGATGGACCAGGGTCAGGATGGTGAATTTGAAGTAAACGTCCCAATATTAACTTAGTTTAAATGGTAATGGAGGTACCACAACGCACGTGTAATTTGGGAGAATAGACGTCTTGTTACTTTCAATCATTAGGCGACAAACCTTTATCAGAAAGTTCCTTCACTGAAACAAACATATATATCAGTTCCTTGCTGGAATAGTTAGCCCAGAGCTTGCTCGACGATGAAGTGGCTTAAAGCCGGCTGAATGCAATGGGAGTGTTTGTGCCCACTGCGTTGTGATTTTCCATTCTCTGTCCGTGTGAATTATGGTGCGTTTACTTCAAATTTACATCGTCCATTATATTTGGTTACCGTAAGCTGCGGATATTCTGGGCGGCCATTAGCACCCTTTCTTTACCCCAAAATAAACACCCCTAATAGAATACATATTAAAACAACATCAATTTAATATTTTATCGTTTCAATTTCAAAGTTGTAAAACTAATGGCGGTTTCAAAGTAAAAGTTAGGTTATGAAATAATATGGTATAAAAACATACTTAATTTAATTAAAATCGAGTGGAACCAGTACAAGTACATTTACGTGAAATCCGCATGAAATGTCTTGTTTCTCCAAGAATCAGTAATTCTATTTGTATATATAAATATACCTGTAAACACGTTTGGAAAGATTCACTATAAATTTTAGGTTGATACTGAATTTTTAACGTGAAGCTCCCAAAAATAATCAGGCTTTATTGCTTAGTAACGGAATATTAAAATAACAAAACCTGTAATGATATTGTCAACAAGGATGAGATATTTCACCTATTAAATAAAAATCACTATTTAAAATGATAGTTAAATATTCCGGTAAATGAAAGAAGATTGTATTTTATTCAAACTTAGTAAAATCATCCATCAAAATTATTACCGTAATAAAACATGCAGATAGGATTTTTTTTAAAGTTTAGGTAATTCTTTAGCGCCAGTGTTTTGGCAATTGCCAACTTGAATAGCTTTATAATAAAAATAAACAGGACAAGAAAGGTAGATTTTAAGCAAATACGACAAAAATCACCTGAACAAAGGTTTTAAAACCAATTTCTAAAGTTTAGAGGGGAAAAATAGTCCTAGTATACCACTCGATAGATAATCAAACGCCATTCTCTTAAGGTGCGTTTGGACGGACACACATTGCCGAAAATATTTCCCAAATATATGGCCCTGCCATCAATAGTTCAAAAATTTTACAGGAATGTCAAAAAGTGATTTTGAGCTTTTTCTTGAATATAATTGGCATAAATCATTGCTATAATCACAACAACAGGTAGAATCACGACACAAACCAAAGCACGTGTAGTAGCTGTGAACTGCGAGCAACGCTGAGTGAGAGAGAGGTACTTGTCAGAGAGGGAGACAGATATAGACATGGCTGAGCCATTCATAAAGTTTTCCAATGGAGGTGGACAACACCGGCGACACACGAGCAACTAACTGCAATATTGTCAGCCACATACCGGCTACATAATTGCAGCAACACTTTACAGTAAAATATGGCCCGTACAAACACACCTTTAGATCGTAATCATGGACGCCAGAGTATTGAGAATGAAACATTTCTCTTCTTGACTAAAGATAATCAGCCACAAATAGTGTAGGTACCTCAAAATTCGTAATCAACGTAAATTGCAAATAAAAATCCTAATCCCCCCTAAATTTAAAACGAATTGTAATGATCGGTGATCTATTTCACAATTAAATACCAATTGATGTTCGGAAAGTTTTTTTTAAATATAATATTGTGTTTAATTTAAGCTATAAATTATTATATTGTGACCCGCTTTTGTGGTCGAATTGTGTAAGTCAGGGATTACCAACCGGTTTCACTTCAAGGCACACTTTAGTTGAAGATAATATTTTCACGGCACACTTGTACAAAGGATGTAATATGATATTTGTTTCTGTAGATAAAAACTAAAATTAGAATATGATAACTAGATGCGGTTAAATCCATACTAAAACAGATATAATAACTTCGGCTATTTGATTCTTGAAAACTAAAATTATTAATATCAAGATGCAGTTGATGTAAGTGTATTTATTATCATATTACAAAAAATCATACATTTTACCAACATATATTTTAAATACAATTTAATCACTCTATATATAAAAGCGAAAGCCTTAACTCACTCACTCATTACTAATTCTCACACTTCCCACGAAGCTAGACGACTGAAATTTGGCACAGGTGTTCCTTATAAGATAATTAGGAAGAGTAAAGATGTTTCATTCCGATGTCTTGTGATTAAGGGGGTGAAATCAGGGTACCTTTATAAACTCTTTTTAAGCATTTAGAGGGTAATAATCCGATAAGTTTGCTCTAATAATGCCTTCGAAAAAAATAGCAATTATTTCTAACCCCGTAGATGCTTCTAAGGGGTGGAAAAAAATTAATACAAACAATTAATTAAAATATGTAATTACGTTTTAATATGCAACTCCAAGAGACGGTAGGAGTCTGTAGTTATATTTTGCTGAATGTTGTGGTGTTTGTAGTGTCCGTGTGAGTGAGAGGGCCCGGCCCGGGGCGGTGGTGGGGAGTGGTGTGAGGGGGGAGACCTGTCCAGCCACGCTCAGCTGATAACGCCCCAGGCAAGGGGGCCTGCCGAAAATAAAACTCCCCATGAGAAACGATACATGATCACCTCCTCGCGGTGTTTCTCTGGTAGCGCTAAGAATCACGCCATTAAGCTTCAAACAAAAATTCCTCATTTTCATCCAAAAATAAATTATAACATAATATCCCGTGCGAATAACGGGGATTCAGCTTGTGTGAGATAAATATTGCTCTATTGAATTAGCCCATCAATGTGACATTCCGGATTGATATTTTGTACAGATCTTGTTAATCCTGGATCGAATTTGTGAAAGTGCAACTCGTAAATCGGTTTCAACGTTATTTCGACGAATCCCGCTACTTGATCTTACATTATTTAATCCCGAAAATGCTTGCTCACACAAATACGACGTCGAGAAGGTATCAATAACATATTAGCTTTACTTAATATCGTGCTTAGCCAGAAAGAATATGTGGATCGATTGGGGAATCACAGGACATCTCAATGAGTTCGTCTCCTTCTGCTGCAGTCAGATCCGAATCTTCAACTTTGTCAACTAAATGAAAAGATAACAAAATCCAGTTTAGGTTATTTGTTGACAGTGATGGGAGATAGTTATTAAATTTTACTTCCAGATTCACAATATGCTGGGTAATTAATGTTTTCAGTTCTTCAGCTTCTTCTTCTTTTAGTTAATATTGTGCAGTGTATAGAAGAGTTGTATATCCTCTTTTGGAAGAGAGTAGAGAGTACTTTCAAGGAATGCGTTTCCTCTAGAATTCCTTGATTTTGTCTGTCGAGGCAAGTATATTCTCTTGGAATCCTTGCATGAACCTATTTAGATCATTTCAATAATTTTTTTCTGCGTTATAAGAAAGTTTAAAGCACCATCTTTCGTCTTTCAACAATGTAGCTAATGAGGGGCGACCCTCTCCACAAAAAATGTATTTAACTCTTCCTTTAGCTCAATAACTCGATCTAAAGCTTGGCCACTAGATAACCACCTCATTTCTTTATGAAGAAGTATGATTTTATGTTTAAAAATCCATCTCAATATTGGATTTCTAAAATCATAGCCTTGAAAGGTAGAGATTTGACCAAATTCACCATCATAACAGTATCTTCGAGGACTTTAATAACTCTTCTCCAACTGTTTTTGACTACCAATGCCTTCCAATGAAGACAACAGTCTGTAACTACCATTGATGCATTTTTATTCTGTGGTCTGGAAACAAACCCTCTATATTTCCCCAACATAGATCGTGCCTCGTCTGTGTATGTGACACAGCTGTCCACATCTTGATAAGTCTATATCCGCTAAGTAAGAACTCGCTGTTTCAAATGTCACTTTCATTTGTTTTCAATTTCAAGCAAAATCTTCGTTTATTTGAGGTATTTAACGTGCAATTTCTGAATCAACTTAATCTATCAGCACGAGACTTATAAACTAAATCATCTAGAACAGACACAACAGCCAGCCCCCAACCGCTCATCACTGTGAAAGGGGAACCCCACATTTCACCTGTGATACATTTTCTGGCCATGTCTGAAATCGAACCCGGGACTTTTATCTCAATAGACAGACACTCTACCGACTGAGCTTAAGTGTCGGACTCAAAATAAAAATTGCTCCAACGACCAAATTCAAGTAACTGAACTTCGTCGTCTTTATCGGAGTTTTCATCTACTTTCAGAACAAGTTACCTCTTTACTTTAACTATTTAAACAACATTTCGGCTGATGTCTTCAAACATGTTAGCCAGGGCCGTTTTAAGAAAATGTGAGGCCCGGGCAAAAAAACAAACAAAAACTGAGTCTCCTCTTTGTACGGTAGTTTTTCAGTTTTATCACTAAGCCGTTATAATATATTGATATGTACACGGTAGTACCCTACTTATGTTACTAAAGAATTCCTCATGTTTTATGGAATATTGATCAACCCAATAAATTCAAACAATCAATCCAAATAAGTGAACAAAAGTAAATTCCTCTTTGCACCAATGCACTGTTAGCTTCCTGTGTACCGACAGCGGTAGACAATGTACTGTACTCCAGCACATTACTAGAATAACGTAAATATTAAATTACATCAAGTTAGGGTTTTCAGGAATATTGATAGGAATCCTCACTAAGTGAATACTTATTGCTGTTAATTATCTGTACACTATTTGATGAGAAATTTAGAATAGTAGCTGTAACTGAATTTAATAATTTTGGGGGGGAAATGTGGCCCCCTGGAATGTTAAGCCCGGGGCAATTGTCCTCTTTGCCCCCCCCCCCCCAAACAGGCCCCTGATGTTAGCAATATGTCAGACTAAGTATTAGATTATTAGATTATTACCGCGTCTTACTACCCGTTCGGGTTACACGCATATATTATTAGACAAAGGCACTTTGGAAATTTGCTCTTTTAGCGTCTTTTCCAAGTATGGTTTAAACAATTACCTGACAACTGACCCAATTAAATTTTGTTAATAACATAATTATGGTTTCATGTTGTTTTTTTTGCAATCAATTCAGCAACGCCTCAAGTGTAGCTTTAACAAAAAATTATTTTTTGTTGCATTTTGTTGTGATTTTAAAAGGCATTATAATGTTGGTATTTGGGACTCACTGAGTTGTTTGGTAACTAGCTATATGCCACTTTGTTTTGCTCAGAACCATCCCTTCATTGCTTAGTCATTCTCCACAAACGATAGAGATGGAAACTGGCCGGTCACAACCTTCACTCCAAGTGAAACCTAAAGATAAATAACATTCGTTATGTTCCCGTAACACTTGAGGCTTCAAACTGGAACTTGTAGTAGATTTATTACTTCATTACTTGCAACAACCGAAAGACATCCACACATTAATTTACCGGTGGAGTGCTGACGCCTGCTATGTGTACGTCTACAATTATATTAACAACCAAGTCAGACGGCTGGCCTAGCGAGATGTATTGAAGCCAGTGTTCAAACCTATCTACGTGATTTCTTTATCACACTTCCAAAATTTTGCGGCACACTAAAGGTAGGATTACCTCGGCTCGAATCGTGTCTGCGACCCCAGACTTGGGGTGTTGAGTCGCAGACGAGGGCTCCAGTGTTTCCCCTAGATGCATCTCGTTAGTAGCCAGTCGTGGGTAATTTTATGTGCAGTACAGATCGTTCCTCAGTTGTCAGAGTTTTCCAATTCTGTTTTATTTTATGTTCCGTGTTATTTTGGAATAGTGTTATCCTGAACTATCGCATTGAGTCGGGGTAGTCGATGTTTGGTCCTTCACGTGCTGGTCCAGGTACACTGGCGAAGATATGTCAAAAATTGAGGGGTACTTTGCCCTTTGCTTCAATTAAATTTTCGTCCTCTTCCATGGAAAAATCTTGTATCGTTTTCAAAATCAGACCAATTAAACACAAAACTAAATACAACTCTACTAAAACACAAGTTTGCTCGGTGGTGCGTCTGATACCACACTGCTCTCGGACACAATGTAGAGAGGCTGGACGCGCACTTTGGTCGCCAGTCGCAGTCGCCTCGAAGGAACTGGCCACATAACAAACTATGGAAGCTAGTCTGGTCACTGGACGCGCACTTTGGTCGCCAGTCGCAGTCGCCTCGAAGGAACTGGCCACCTAACTAACTATGGAAGCTAGTCCGGTCGCTGGACGCGCACTTTGGTCGCCAGTCGCAGTCGCCTCGAAGGAACTGGCCACCTAACTAACTATGGAAGCTAGTCCGGCCGCTGGACGCGCACTTTGGTCGCCAGTCGCAGTCGCCTCGAAGGAACTGGCCACATAACTAACTATGGAAGCTAGTCCGGTCGCTGGACGCGCACTTTGGTCGCCAGTCGCAGTCGCCTCGAAGGAACTGGCCTCATAACTAACTATGGAAGCTAGTCCGGTCGCTGGACGCGCACTTTGGTCGCCAGTCGCAGTCGCCTCGAAGGAACTGGCCACATAACAAACTATGGAAGCTAGTCCGGTCGCTGGACACGCACTTTGGTCGCCAGTCGCAGTCGCCTCGAAGGAACTGGCCACATAGCAAAATATGGAAGCTAGTCCGGTCGCTGGTCGCAGACGTGCAGAGGGAATCCTACCTTAAAAGTGCCGTGGTACACCGGTTGGGAGCCAACAGTCTAAGGCGTCACTTTGGCAATATATTGGACTGCTAATGACGGGATATCGGGCTTGAATCCCGGTCAGGGTACAGAGTGATTTTTCCTATATGGTTTTTCACTTCTCCTACGAGTAAATGAGGGTACACTTTATCTAAATTAGCCTTCCTAATCCATAACACGTTTACAAGATCAAAATGTGTCATAACAGCCAACAGATGTTTTTTATAAGTCTAGGATGGCCTGAGTAACTTGATCTAGATCAAATGGAATGCCTGTGTAATAAAATCTACATCTATAGCCCGTTCTACCATTAAACTGCAGTACAAGCTCTTATGGACGTTTATCATCTTCTTCTTTCCTGTTGGTTTCTCTGTGAGCACTGTCCTCCTTCTACGCAGCGGAGTTGCCATTTTGTAGCTTAAAAATAAATTTAACATAGCCGGTTCAATGGCCACATGGTCTAAAGGCGGTGTTTCCCAAACTTTTTTGATCACGACCCTAAATATATATTTTCCGGTCTGGAAACCCAAAGGGTCACTAGACTACGTCATGTAGGTAATTTCAAATGCCTATTATTTTCATGTTAGTATTCATTAAATTATAACTAAATAGAATTTTTAAAAAACCAGAATTAATTTCAATAACATTTTAATCAGACAAAATGTAGAGCAGAGTTTCATTGAAAATGTGACTGTTAGTGTTTGGTAAGTCACCAAAGAGGCCAGTGGCTACTATAATAGTGCTGTTTCTGTCTTGGGGAGAGTTTTTTTATAAATGCTATCAGCTAAATTGAATCAATTTCACTAACTTTTTAATATTGAAAATATAAAATTACACAATATTTCTCGTGAAAATGTGAACTAGTTGCGAAATTTGGTGACAAAAACAGTTTTTGCTTTTTCATTTTGTTGGTGGCGAGCTCTTCAAGTTTGTGGTTTCATAAGCACCACGTCTTACTACCCATTCGGGTTATACGCTTACATACTAATTACGCTAATGGCTTTAGGGATTAGGAAGGTTATACTTAGAGGTGCACCCGCATTTGCATGGACAACCATTTAGGAAAAACCACCCTCAGTACACCCGACCGAGATTCGAACCTCGATCTCCCCATCATCGGCAATCTAGTCTACTGCAGGAGTGGCGTGTTAGAGCATGCGGTCACCGAAACGGGTAGTTTGAGTGTTATGTTGAATGACAGATTAAAACACAAATCATTTTGAGGAGCCAGGCGATTCCTGTTGCTATTGTCAGTTATTACAGTAACTCTTTATAATGTCTCAGTTTAATGAAGTGTTTGTAATTGTAATAATTCATCATTTTAACTGTATTCCGTTATCGAGGTAGAAAACATTTGGTTGGACGAATAGGTAATAATACTTTGTAGACAATGAACCGACAGAAGTTAGATAGAATATTTAGTTTAGTTTAATAACTCTAGAAATAGGAACATTCGCTCTTACTCGAACGAAGAAGCGTCTGCCACAACTTGGTAACGGTAAAAAGGGGAATTATGTTTTAGGAAATATACAAAAGACAATCTAGCCAGGCTAACACCAGACTAATACCCCAAGAGGTATAATCATTAAAAATAATGAAACAAAAGAAAATAGAAACATAGCATCAAATCTTATCTTTTTAGAGTTACTATGAAGAATATTATTTAAGCTAGCTTGCTAGTATTAACCCTCATGGAGTTACGAAAAATAGATGGCTGGCAATCAGGCTTCTACACAGTATTTCACTATGGCCTGTTATTTCCTAATGAATACTGCCAGGACAATCAATAGTAAATGTATACATTTACCCATTACTAGGGCATACAATAGCTAGTACAAACTATCTTTGAACACTAAGATAAATATGGCGCTTGATGAGGCCGAAAGAAAGCATTATCCTCGCGGGCCACGACTTCAATCTAGCAATGCTCCCCAGGTTGCTACACAAAAAGGGTGCAATCGTGACTTTGGGCCAGTTTCATAGTCAGATTTAGTACGCCTAAAGTGCGAGTCGATACTAAATACAGGACAACACCTACCTAGACCAGAAGAGAATGGGCCAGTTTCGCATATGAAACTGGCCCATTCCATTCAATTTCAGGTAGGTGACGTCTTGTATTTAGTATCGACTCGCACTTGAGGCGTACTAAATCTGACTATGAAACTGGGCCTTTAACCAGTCACTGACCTAACTAGGTCCAAGAAGGTCGCCATAAATAGATTCTAAACAAGATCATACCGTTTAGGGTGTCATAAAAATATAACAATGTTTTAAGCACTTACAAAAGAAATCAAATTCATGGACGCAGTAAACTCAAGACACTCTTAACACAATACACCATGTCTAATCGACATAGAAAATAAAGCAAAACATTATAATACATGAAACTATGTTTGATGGACATAGAAAAGGAGTTTAGAATCTAATGTATATTCTAAACAGAAGATACGGATATTCAAAGTCTCAGAAGAGGCTTCCTTTGCGACACGGCGGTAAGATCGACACCTGAGACTTCGTGGCCACCAGTAGTCTTCGGTGCTGAAGTTTTATGTAGTTCTTTCTCTGGTGAATAAATGCAATGAAATACAAAAATATGAGTCACAGGAGATCTAAGGGGAGAATGGGGGGTGGGGTGGGGGAGAGCATTTAGAAATAGCTCCACTTTCTCACTAGCGCTATCAGAAAGTGTGGTGAGCAGAGACAATTATCTTTCTTTTCTTCGACGTGTGCCCTTTGATCAAGACGTGAAAATGCTCGCGATGCCGAAATAGTCCGCTGGGGCAGTGTTCCTCGATGCTTGGGCTTTTCCCGGCAACATCAATTCAGAGTGAATCACCACCTGGCACATCTTATTGGAAAAGATTAGTACTTGTTATCTTGTTTTAATTGTCTTTATGGAATTTTATTTGTAGAGGTCACATTATATAAATGTTACATAATAGTCATGAACAACGCCTGCAAAGTCTGAAAAGGAAATGGATATTATCCAAATAAGATTGAAATATTTTAAGTAAAACATAAAAAGGTTGTCTTGTTAGGAACTGTCTTTTGATTTTTACACTAAGTGAAAGGAATTATAATAGTTCAAATTTATTTTTTGGGGTAAAAAATAACTAGTCAATAGCACTTACCATTATGTGTGGTGAGGTTTTGAAGTTGCAAAGTGTGAAGCTTGATTTACACTTTTCCCGGGCTTGAAGATCACATAACTATAATACACCTGTGATATTGAAAAGTGAAGATTTATGTCAGTTTATCAGTTCACACAAACATTGATAATACATTCATATGGGAAAAAATATTAATTTGTTTGTAAAAAACAATTGGCGTATTTTGTTGCAATTGCCGAGACAATGTTAAATATTTAAGAATATAGTTCATGCACAACCATTTATTCTAACTAGTCAACACTCCTCCTCTCCATCTTCTTCTTTGTCTTTGTCCACGGCAGCCAGCTGTTCGGTAGAGCCTCTCGGGGTTAATTAATAATGGTGGGGTGGAGAACGTAGTCGAATAAAGAAACAAATTTATGAGGTTGATTCAGAAGTTTTATTTGGCAAAATGTTAATGTTAACAGACATTTTATTACATTTAAAACACTAGGTACATAATGAAAAGAAAAAGTTAATTAGTACTTGAAGACAGACATATAGGTTATAAGTTGTGTAATTAGCCACATTGTGGTCTCCCTTTTCTTCCACCCATCTCTCTACACCCTAAAAACAACATGTGAAGAACACTATTCGTACCTCTTAGTACTCTTTCTAGCTCGCATGCTAACTAGCAAGTGTCTTGATGCTCACGCTTCCCTTCTACATAGTATCAAAACCAGCGCTAAAATCGAATGTGCGATTGACCAGCTTCACACCAAACCTCCCCTTTACACTGTTAAACCACACGCGCAAGCCACACCTGCATCTCACAGCTTCCAGGTATTAAATGTATTTGAATATTATAAATACTGGGCACTTGCCAGCCTATTACAACCATAGTGAATTTAGTGGTTTTAAGAATGGTATTGAATTAACAAAATAAACAATGGGAAACTAATATATATAGTGAAATGTGAGCTAAGGCTAAACCTGAACACTTAATTATTATACATAATATATTTGGTAAAAAACCAGTTATCAAAGTGATGGTTGATACGTTAGTTTATACTCTCAAATTTGTCACCGTATATAGGTCAGGTCAACTCCTGGCGAATTCAATGATTTTAGTTCACCTTGATCGACTTATTTGCAAAGGAATTACAATTCATTTTCAGACAAGATATATATCAAAACTATAATATATCACTTTAACCTCTTTTAGAATTCAAATAATTTTAATTTAAAAATTATCAACACACTGAATTTCAATTTGATTCACTTTTAACTTATTTTACAGCAGAGACTCATTTTAATCTACACGTCACTCTTATTGCAAATTTAGTGGGTTTTTTTACTTGTCTTGTTAAGATATATCATTTTCACATTTCTTTCATGTGACTAATTTTGTTGCTACACATTCTCAACATTCTATGTGAGTCAATAAAAGAACATTAATCTTCAAATTTATTACTCTCATTTTTATACTGATTGATGTATAAATAATTCATAAATTATACCTGCCAAACAAAAATCTTCACTTTCTAACTTTATTTCCAACTCCCAGGTCTGGCGCTACCACTAGGACAACTCAGGCCCCCCATATGGGAAGCGATGGCCGGTACCATGATACGAGGCGCTGGGGGAGCCCACCTGGGTTGGTGTGTTTAGTTATTATAATCTCATGTTTTAAACTTTTTTCTCTAACAATATAGTCTACATATTTGAACTTAATTCGTACATCTAAAACCTTTCAACTGTAAAAATAAATGATTGTAAGATAATAGTGATGATAGTTGTGCAGTCACTCTCAAGCCAGAAGGTCTATTATTAGCTAACATTGTTTAAAACCAGTGGTGAAACTTGTACAAAACATCAGGATAGTATTCAATTAGATATTCTGGACTTAAGATACTGGCACATAACCTAATGTTATTAACGACGCTGTCCGGCAACAAATCGTGTCTTGTTTTTATATAAGAATTTGTAAAATTATCTAATAAATTTCCAAACAATGTCACTAGAAAACTATTTTTTTGATTACTTACTTAGTTTAAAATCTATTTACAACAGAGAAAAATATCCCGTGATTGGCTACAATAATGTAAATTGATAATGAAGGAAGCCAACCTGAAAGGATAATTTAGGTTAGGACTGGATATAAATAAACACACTTCTATATTTTCTTACTACACTTTTACAATTCCCACTTCTTCAAACTTGCACAGTTGCACATTGTTTTGAATTTTCGGAAAATTTATTTTTCATATGAAGACACATTAATTAAGAAGTAATATTCCTGAAAATTCAAACTAATGTTAACTTGGAAGTTTAAAGAAATGGAAATTGTAAAAGTTTAAGAAGACATGAAGAGAGAAGTATGTTAGTTCTATCTAGGTCTAACCTAACTATCCTTTCAGGTTGACTTCCTTCACTATCACTTTACATTATTGTAGAGAGTTTCTATACTGTCTTGTTATACATTTCCTAGCCATCATGCAATTATTCATTTTATTAACTTTGTTTTATAATTGTTAGTGTAATTTTACTGTCCTTAAAGATATGCGTGTTGAAACCATTTTCATATTTTTTTTATCAGATTTTTATTTGAGTGTTCTTATTTTTAAATTGTGTTTTATAAGTGTTATTTCTAATTTAAAAACAGATGTTTCCATTTTTTAACTTTTTTTTCAAAAGTATTTACTCTATAAAAATGAGTGTCATTTATATTTTAAGAAAATGTGTTTTAATATACTTTTTAACATTTTAAAATTATGAATATACTCGAACTCGGGAGCTTTTAGAAATACTCGATTCGAATTAAAAAACCCAAGCTCACAGACCCCTAACTCGAAGCCTGCAAAAATTTGGAAAAATCGTTGATGCACAGTGGAAAAAAATATATTGATGCTGAAGATATGTGCTGTGAACTTTTAGCTATAGCTCGAAGACTTCCAAAGTCTATGTCACCATAAGAGGTGCTTTTATTCATACAACAAAAACTCCTGGATAGTGTGTAATGTTTGTGCTATAAGGATCCTTCTTAGGTATGCATACCGAGGACGCACACACACTCACACTCCCTTCAAAACGCTCATCACATGAACGCGTGCATGCCGAGCAGATCGCATTTCGTACTCGGCTAGAGAAAGCCAGTGGTGTCAAAGTGGGTGGGGGCATTGCAGCCCCTAGAAAGAATTTGTCTTTCCTTAGAATAAATTTATCCCCCACTACCCCCAAACAGATATATTTCAAATTCATTGACATTATCAAATATGAAGCTTGATGATGGCCTTAAAATTAAACTCCAAATGACTTCTAAATTAATCCAATTTTCAAATTTGGTATTAGGAAGCATTGATATCCGGAAAAAATCAGGCAAGGAGCCCTCTAAACAGCTTCAAGAGCATCCAAATTTCAAAAAACTGTCTAGGTGAGGACTCCTCCAGATAGTTTCTGAAAGCGTTCCAATTTTCAAAAATGTGTTGTTGGAAGCTCAATTCTTCAAATATCTTCTAGAAGCATCTAGTATTAAAATATATAACAGAAGAGAACAGTTCCAGCTTCTAAGAACATCCAATTTTCAAAATATTGCCGGGGAAAGACAACTTCAAATAGCTTTTAGACCCATCTAAATTTTGAGAAAAACTTAAAACAAGGAGCAATCTAATTAACTTCTAGAAACCTCCAAATTTAAAAAAATTTAGGTTGGACCACTTTTAGTGGCTTCTTGAGGAATCTAAATTTTTTATAAATTCAAGGTAAAGATTAATCAAAATATCTTCTAGAGGTATCAAATTTTTTTTAAATGTGATTCAAATAACTTTTTATAAGCATCCAAATTTTAAGAAATCTCGGGGGGAAAACTACTTCAAATACCATATAAAAATAATATAATTTTCAAAAAATGGGATGTAGGACCAATACAAATAGCTTTCAGGGACATTCAATTTTAAAACATTAATTGAAGGGGAGAGGGTGGAAAGCAAGTCCTGGAAAAAACTTTTTTTTTCTGCCTCCTCACACTCTTCTTACCTTGTGTGGCATGCAATGAATCGTGAAAGTAGTGATAATAGTGATGGATTTATTAAGTGTTCTTTCAATGCGATCACTAGAAATCATGCTGTACTGTGTAGAATCACATAACAAATCACACAAGGTATACCTATTTGGCTTGTGGACTGTCATGCAGACCGCTGCTTTTAGGACACGTGATCTACCCAACTCAACCAATGGCAGACAAGAAAACCTCCTTCATCTCTCTAAGCCGCTCTAATAAAAACAAAATAGTTTGTTTTGTCATCGACATCACAGTGAGCATCAATGGTGATGGCAAGTATGACCTCGGAATACACTTACCCATTACTTTCAATGATTATGATTTACATGAATGAAACATCTATTGCGAACACGATCTTCTCCTTCACCACTACCTGCTCGGCATGTTTTTACCCTTAAGATATGCGGCGACAGAAGGAGATGTTGCAAGACACATTATTTCATAGTTCTAGCCACAACTCAACTTTGGTTCAAGATATAGAGGACAAAAGACAGACACAAAAATCACTATGTTGACAGTGGCGCTGTGTTATATGCAGTGTGTATAACTGTAAGAATATTTTATTATTTTGACTTTTTGTAAATTAAATGTTGTGTATTTTAGTGAATATGTATATATTCTAAAAATATGATCTAGAATTTCCTTAAGATGGGGTGCTAGTGAAAGCGAGTTTAGGGCAGTATTTTTGAAGTTTTTATAGCATAAACATATAAACATTTTTTGGCCAAAATACATCAAATATTTCTTCTATAGAAACATATAGTTTAGTTTTATGCACATGTTGATCTAAACAGTTGTTAAATATCTGTCAAGGGTGTCCTGAAATTTAATGACAACTTTTTCTCTTTATTTAAAAAGTTTGTAACCAAATGCCGCTATGCTCATGACCGATATTCAAAAACTATTGAGATTATCATGTGCAGAAAGCTAAACTATATGTTTCTATAGAAGAAATATTTGATTTATTTTGACCAAAAAAGTTTATGCTATAAAAACTGCAAAATTAATGCACTAAACTCGCGCTCACTAGCACCCCACCTTAATTTTCCTGATTTTACAGGTCAAGAAACATCTTTTGACACAATTTGGCCTAAGATGATAAATCAACCTATTATTACAACATACTTCGCACATATAGGGAAAAACTTTGCTTTTATGGCCGGAAAAATAAATTAAAAAGTGATTAAAAGACTATTATAGAAATTAATATAATTTTATTACATTTATTTCAATATTTTGTGTTGTATTAGAGATTTATTAAAATAATAAACACGAGTTTAAGCCGGTGGGTCATCACCCTTTGTTGTTCTTGTGTAAATCACTTGGGCATGGTGCTTTATAACTTGCTTTATCAAACCTGGAAAATCAAACCAAATATTCACATCAATTACAATTCAAACACTACATTTACAATCAGTTAAACAAGTCATAATTAGAATGAGGGAGGAATCACAATGGAATATATATAGAGTTGGGAATGAGCCTCAATCTCATTTGCATTCATTAATTTTACTGTGGGGTTGTAATATTAAATTTATATAATTTTTTTTCTGTCTTTTACCACCTGTCTGGGTGGAATATCCACAAATTATTTACATAAAATGATAGTGTAAGGATGAGGAAGGTAGGATTTTGAGGAAGGGGACATTTTTTTTGGAACAATCACCCAATACATTTAGGCAGGACTTGAACTTTGGCCTTCCCACCACCGACAATCCAATCTATTAAAGACCAGCGAGCGTGTGTGCATAGATTCGGGTATTAGGGAAACTAATTAGGGCGCAGTGAAGAGGGATAGAGGCAGTATAAGTTTAGGCTATAAAAGCACAGGAAACAAAAAAAGGTTTTGATCTAGCATGCAGTCTGCCATTAAAATGTTTTAATCCTGAAAACAATTTGGGTGATAGCCTGAATAAAAATAAACAAGACGCTCACCTTTTGTAACAGCTCATCAAGCGCCCTCCTGGCTAATGAGCCGCGCACCTTCAAGCGTTCGCTAACCACTGAGGGGGTGATCAACTTGTATGAGGGCACCTCCTTCAACAACTTTTCATAGGTTGCCTTGTCAAACAACACCTGGTTGTTCAACTTGTCGCGCACTTTGCCCTTGGACCACTTCTGTTAAGTCAACATCAGCCCGTGGTTAGATTCTCAAACACTTTCTCCTTCAAAGCCAACCATCCACCACAAAATAAAAGTTCTCTATATTTTATTATTTCCAAATTTTAAGGATCTTGACACTTATAAATAAGGGTTGCTACTATTTTTTTCCTACAAAATTCCATTTTTCTCTACCTGTTCCAAAAGAGCTCCCATTTTTCTAGATAACTTAGAATGAATAATAAAGTATCGAGAGAGGTAAAAATGGCAGTATATGAAAATGTGTTAGTACCAACATTGTTGTATGGATGAAAAGCTTGGGTTTGTCAGGAGAAACACAAGAGCAAGGTGAATGCAGTTGGAATGAGATATCTAAGATATGCATGTGGACAACTCATATGGACAGAGTCAGTAATGAATGGGTGAATTAAGGGAATACAATAGGTCAAAGTAAAAGAAGCGTTTTACGTTGGTTCGGGCATGTTGAGAGGATGAGTGTGGATCAAACAACAAAGAAAATATATTATGAAAGTGTGTGTGGATCAAAAGGAAAAGGTAAGCCATGTAAGACATGGTTAATATTGTAGAAGAATGTGTGGAAAAAGAGAAACATTAAGAGTTTTAAGAATAAAAGAGTATGTATGACTTGGTCAATGGTGTTGTTGTAGCAAAGTAAGTATGCAAGGATAGGGAAGTATGGAGAAGGTTAGTGAGGATGAATTAAGTATGGAATTGATTTTGATCTCTATGCACAAGTTTTTTGCCTACCCCATAAGGAAACAGCGTAATTAGGTAATTATGTATGTAAAAATAGAGGAATGAATCTCCATTTTTAATTAAATATACGGTCATATAATTATTGGTGTTTAAAACATGATGATTCAAGCTTTATAAATGTATATGCGGTCACTATGGGACCAAAGTTGTCAGGAGAATGAGGGATATGATAATGTGTTTGAATAAATGTGTTTAGTTTTTCAATTTGCTTTCATCATTACCAATAAAGTTTACATATGAATGTGCTAAATTTATCAATAGTTCTGTTTTTTTTAACCTACTATCTCTGTTTTTTCCAGGAACAAAAGTTGTTTTTTCAGAGATTTTCCATGTGTGTGGCAAAACTGAAAGCTGAAACTGCAGACTTTTTGTAAAGTGCAAGATTTAAGTTTGCTCTTCTATTTGACGGGTAGCTAATTTCTCATACCAACACATGTCAGTCTCATTAAATCATTTTTAAACCATCACAGATATTTCTGGAGAGTTTTTTTGTTCATCATTCAAGTGTTGGCAGTTTTGACTAGGTATTTTTTACAAGTTAAATCATTCAAATTGCATCACACAATGCTCAGTATGCTCATAAAATCAAATGTTCATTTATGTGTAGCGGTACTCGAGGAATTGTCACAAAAATAGGAAGGAATTTATTAAGTCGATAAGTTTTGAGCCAGAAAAAATCTGGTTTCAGTTATTAATTTAGGTTAGTGTTTTTACAATAAAATTTTAACCATAAAAAAATCCTTGTATTAAGTAGGCCTACTAGGCATTTAATCGGATTCAACTCATAACAATGGATATAATGGTGATCAATTCATAGCATGCTGCAAAATGTAGAGGGTATATCAAAGAACACGACTGGTAGCGAGACAGAACCACTGGCATACCTACCTAGTAGCTAAAATGACAACAGTGTACCCGTAGTAAATATTTATCAACTGATCAATTAGGTAGTGTTACAAGTGTTATAAAATATTGTGTGTTTTAGTGAGATGGGAGGAAGATACAATGTATTAAAGCTTTTTCAATGGCAATTACGAAAAAGGTCTGTTCCCTTAAAACAAGTGGTTTACCTCTTCTTAGCTTTAACCGCCTGACCTCCTTCCTTTTTTTTCTGGTCTTCTGCGGCTGCTTGAAGAAGACCCCTTTGAATCCTTCTTGGAGCTGCAATTTAACAAACATTTCTCAGTAAGTTGTTAAATAAATGAGTGCACACACACACACACCAACATTAGCAACCTCTTCAGACTCATTAAATCAGTTTTAGCCAACACACTTATTTATGGTCACGTTTTGTCATCACAAGAGATTGCTAAGGTATACTTGTTAACAAAAGAACTTCGAACTTGTTCTAAAAATGAAGGCCACAGTATAACTGTCCAGGACTCACGGTTCAATAAAGGCCTGATAGTAAATAAAGGGCAGCTTATTTATAGAATAATTACTAGTCACCAACTTTGGTGGCCACATGGTATAAGACGCTACTCTCGCAATAGACTAGACTGCCAATGACTGGGAGATTATTGTCTGATCCCAGCCAGGTTTACTAAGGGTGGTTTTCCCTAAATGGTTTCACTCTCTCGTGCGCACACACACATGCACACACCTCACTCAACTCACTCTCTCTCAGTCTTTCTTCCGCTCTCCACACAAATGCTGGTACACTTCCTTGAAATTCAAACTTCCTCATCCCTAACACATTAGAGTAATTAGTAACCTGCCTCGGTGGCATAGTTAGCTAATGCGCTAGTCGGGTTGAGCTAAACTGCCGAGCACGAGGAGATAGAGGTTTGAATCTCGTTCAGGTGATCTGGGGGGGGGGGGTTTTCACTCTCCCTCCATACAAATGCGGGTTCACTTCCTCTAATAAAACACCTCACTCACATTTAAGAATGTTGATTGCTACTTTCTTACAAACATTATTCACCTGTGACAAAATTGCAGACAAAAAAGAAAACTCTATTATGTTGGATTCGTTTGTAATTCATAGCATATGAAGTGATATCTAAAGCACAATTGTCATATTCAGACATCTTCAAATGCTAGTGATGAGTTTGAGGTGTTCCGAACAAAATTGAAGAATATGGTGGGATGTTATAAGGTGGAATAGTTAGAGGACCTTTCTGGGGACAGGGCCTAGTACCTTTAATAGGCATAGGCCTATATGTAGAACATGTGAAAAATTATTTGATGCTATTATTATAATTACCATTATTACACTTAAGACACTCAAATAATATTACCTAATATTAATCAAGTTTCAAAAGTTTTTATAACATTCAATTAAAAATGAATCTCACCAAAATCGCACACAAACATGCATAAGTTACTTCTCATGTCAATGACATCATCAAAATTCAGGGTGTCTACAGAGTAGGACAAACCAAAATTAGTGACTTTTTGGTGACCTTTTATGACCAAAAAATTTCTTCGGTAAACGATTGAACATTATATAATGCATAAATATGCATAATGCACTCACACGCAACATTAAACTTAGATGGCGAACGTTAACCTTGTCCTTAGTATCATGGTAAAAACAATCAGGCGGGTAGCGCTTTGGCATCATGGGTAGTGGGTAAACTAGACATTCGACAAGTTTGCTTTGTTACGATGCGCGGGAAATTCAAACAATATTTTCGTGACTTTTGACTAAAATATTGAAAATTCGTGACTTTTCAGGGACTTTTGTGACCTTTTTTGCAATTATTAACTTTTTCGTAACTTTTGTGACTTTCGTGACCCAGTCGACACCCTGAAATTTAATATCATGGAGATTTTAAATTTTCATGTTATTAATACTAATCGGAATTTTGGTAATAAGTAATTACAGCCTATACGCAGCTTTCTTAATCAGTATGTGAGACAGATTTCTGTGGCAGCACGGTCTAGGGCGTCACTCTTGTAATAGACTGATCTGCTGATCACGGGAAGATCAGGGTTTGAATCCGATCAGATTTACTGGAGGTTTTCCCTAAATTGTTTCCACACTCCCTACATGTAAATGCCGGTACACTTTTTCTAAATTTGACCTTCCCAACCTTAACATATTAGCGTACTGTAATTAGTACAAAGGCCTATAACCTGAATGAATAAGATGCTGTGTTAAGAAAAGTATGTGAGAGAGTCAGGAAATATTGTTTAAGGCTGAATTTTTAATGCAGTGTGTGATATTTTAAAAGAATCTTACATATTTTATGAATAATTAAAATTTTAAGGATTTCAAGTGTACATCACCATATTATTTTACGCAAGTAAAAATATTCATCTTCAAGAATCTGTAAATAGTTTTTATTACGTATAGGTCTTAACACCTTGCACTACATAACGTTTTCAATTTCTCTAAATTCTAAAAGGAACCAACAAACTATTTTAGCCATTTTAATGTAAATAAATGGTAGTAAAGTGTATAAAACGTAGTTTGCGAGCATAGATTAGTATAAATAAAGGGAATAATGCCTAAGAAGCACCTTTGCATATAATAAACTATAAATTACCTAAGAGAGTAAATCATTTAATATCATTAACTTATATAATATTAATTTGAAACTATTTTATGTTTACAACATTCAGACAACCCACCAAAACCTATAGTAAGTTCAAAAATGGACACATTAGAGGACCACGTGTTTTGATCCATGATTATTTATGACAGGGTCAGCAACCTTTTTGATATTGCAGGCCATATGGGTTTTAAAATATTTTGGCAGGCTGTATAGTTTTAAAAAAAATATCAAGCTTGAGATTTCATCTTTATATTTCTCATATGTAATCAGATATAGTTTATTTTTATAAATGAAATGGTTTGTTTGTTTTGTGTATAACTTTATTATATAAAGCAAACAAATATGTTCATACAAATGGACCTTTATTATTTTTTCTAAATATTGGCACCCCTGAACAGGCGTGATATTGCGTGGGATGTGTATCACAATATAGGCACCCACACTGGTGTGTCACGGTCCTTTAAGAGGTTTATTAATGTTGACGTTCCCATAATAGAAACTGTTAGTTTATAGATCCCATGTTACTCTCATATCAAGCTAATCAATGCTATTTTAATGTTATGTCATTGCACAAGAGCATTTTTTAGTCTTTATCAATTGCAGCAGGTACAAATATTTTTCAAACATGTTAACAGTATATTAGCCTGGACTTACAGCCTACAATGCCTGCATCTCTCATCCTCAGCTGCAGCAACAAGAAAAAACCTCCTCCAATGAGGTGCAAGAAACTAATGAGAATGTTGTCCTAAGCAATCCTTTGACAGGGTTCCTAGAGTAATTGTAAAAAATCCTCCCTGACTATTTTCCCAAGTTCCCTGACCAAACTTCTCACAAAATTTCCACTATAATTTCCCCATATTATAAATGTGAAAATATTAATTAATTACATTTATTTTGGCTCTCCTCCCTAAGCTGACCTTGCCTCACCTCTCATGGAAGAATAAGAAAGCAGACGTCTTGCCAATCAGAAAGCTAGTTTACACTCAGGAATGGATCACAGGCTGCTCTTTTAGTGTTCTACAGGTTTTGTTTTAGGAAGCTTTGCTTCTTTGAGAAATTTAACAACATGGTCCCAAATTTGTAATGCCCTTTGAAAGAACTTGCATTCTCTAACCCACCGCACACCACAGAACTTCAAAGAAAAGTTGTACACCCTGTCAACTGGGTAAACAATGCTTGACGAGCTGTAAAGTCAGTGAACAGGTAGTATGTGTGACAGAATAAAAATGTATATCCCAATCTACAGATTTCACTCCTGTTCTCAAGGAACCATGAAACATGAAGCCACATGTTCCCCAGATTTAGTCAAAATTACATATTCATTGTCTGTGACAGATTTATGTGTTCCTGAAGAGTATTATATATTTTAAATTGACATTTGGGCCATCCATTGACACTTGTATAAACTTAAGAGACTGGAAGAGGAGAAATACCATCAAGAAATGCTTCATCAAAACAAATTAAAAAAGTTGTTATTACAAGTTTATGTTTAGGAGGTCCAGTAAATTGTTCTGAAAGAATGGAGGGAGCCAAACCATTCACAATGAAATATGCAGCCTTGTCTCCACAAGAGTAAAGGACACTGGCAATGGAACACTGGGAAACATAACTGAAAAATTGTGTAATAAATTATTGCACGAATTCAAATACATTTTATTGTCAACAACTTGCAAAGCCCAAATGAATTCCGCCTGTTATATAATCTTTTACAACAAAATTGTTAGGGTTTCTTTGGGGCACTAAACTACCTCATTTTGGCAAAACCTTCCTTCTGTGGATTTACAATTTCTGACAAAACAAAAGTGTGACATGAATTGTCATTTCTGACTCCCTGACTTATTTTTTTCCCTGACTTGCCCTGACTTATTTTTTTCCCTGACTTTCCCCACCATAGGAACCCTGTTTATAGTTTAAGATATCAGCATTAATATTTGTAACATTAATTCGCTAAAAATTATGTAAATTTTCATCTGTCATGGCTATCTTAGTTTCTATTTCATATATATTTCATTCTGGAAAATTTTTGTTTGCCCCAAATATTGTGATCATTTTTCTTGCAAAAGTTTTCAAATTCGGGAATGATATATCTAATAATGTTGAGTAAAACTATTTTTAAGAATATTGTTTTATAAATCTGCAACTTCTAAATGTAAATAAATAGTCTGGTATTTCTGATGGTTCAATAATTATGAAAGAGTTTTCTAATAATTTAATTCATTTTCCCTGTCAGTGAAATCTTGAAATCGTTGATTAAAATATTTTTCTCTTAATTCTTGAAATGTGGAAAAATGGCAAAAATTGTTTTTTCGATTAGCGAAAGAAATATTTTAATTTGAGCTAGGAAACTTTTAATATCAGAAATAAAGCATTAATCAATGTTCCTTTCCCTTGTATATTAATATTTAGTTTGTTCAAATTTTCAGTTATCTCAACTAGGAAAGCCAGATCACTCATACCATTTTTGTGGATAAACTTCACTACTGTTACTGACATCCATTATATTTTTCCAGTTCATAATTTTACTGCACAATGATTCAGCGTCGTTATCAACTTTTTCCAGCCTGTGGCCGGGTCTAGTTTAGTAAGATGCCCAATGAGTGCTGGCAGCTAATGCAATGGAATTGCAGCGGCAGTTCAAAATGTTATGCTTCCAGTTATTTTATTAGTTAATCCCATTAATCCTACAGTATATTTAACCATATTTAGCACATCATCTGTTGTAATACTTATGTATTTTCCATTTTAAATTGTACATATTAATGGTATCAATTAATTGTAAGAAATATTTCATCTTTTGTTGTCCTGTGAAGATTCTGTTAAGCGTTTGAAGTTATTCTGTTACATAATTGAAATTCTGTATTAATTCCTCGTATGAAAATCACATGTATCATTACTTTCATCCAAGCTAATGAAAAAATATATCAAATTTTGAGGAATATTCCTATTAATTAGTATACAAATTATTAGAATATTTTCTATTCTTTAAACTACTGTACAGCTTTAATCTTATCAGGACACACTTTATTGACAAGAGCAAGTAAATTTTTTCACAGTAATATAAATTCTCCATCTGTAAACAGTTTAACATGTGGTAATGATACTGTTTTGGACCCTTCTCATTTATTTGAGGAGTCATGGATGAAGTATATTTTACTTTAAAGAACTGTATGTGAATTTTCCTTTTTATACTTCATCCATGGGTGACCAGGCAAAATTGAACGATTTAATTTGAGTACAAGATTCTAAATTCAAGCCATATATTTATTATTAATATCCCTTTCATTAATTATTATTTATTTTACTGAGTTTCAAGCTCATAAGACATTTTAAGGAGTAAATTCAAATATATTACGTATTAAACTCTTCTTCGTTTAAAAACTTCTTCCGTTCTATTTAAAAGTGTGGTGATGGGTTGGCCACCCTTTACCCAATAGAAAGCTAGCCTTCACAACATCAGCCTGCCAAGAACTCTCCTATTGGTTTGTTTTAACACTAAAGACAAGGGGTAGGTCATATATAAGGGGCTGGAGCAGCTTCTGCGTAACTAGAACACGTGCTCTGGCTCTTCTTGTCAGTTGATTAAACCCAACCTTGGGACGTTTGAATGTAAAAACAGTATCGACATAATTGCTGTCCAACCGTGGGGCATGCACGGATCCTCATCATAGATGGTATCGCCATAATGTTGCCTAAGGCTTAATGCTATAAAGAAAGATAAGGTCAGGTTTTTTTATGAAAAAATACCTAATCATATATATGTATACATTAGTTAGCCTTTAAATATATTTACTACAGTGAAACCTGCCTTAAACGGATCCTTTATTAAGCGGAAATATTTTACGGCCCTGTAACTTTAGGGCTAAAAAAAGGCTAAATACCCTGGAATAAACGGAAACTAATGCTGAAACAGAATTCAAAATAACCCTCTGTACTTGAACTGTAATTTCCTCTTTATTGCCATCTCTGTTCTTCCCAGTTTCCGTGCTAATGATTTGTCCATCACCTTTGGAATTCAGCTTTTAACGGTACAGTATTGAAATTCAATTCTTTGTTCCCTTCCGGATATTTTACTCAATATGGACTCTAGGCCTGCATTTTCTACTTTAGTCTGGCAGTTGTCATTATGGCTTCAAATATAAGAGTTGTGCTTGATCTAAACACGAGAGTAAAAGTTATGCATGCTGGTGAGAGAGATAAATTATTTGTTAAGCAGATCATGAAGATGTTTAGCGTAGGTAAAACTCAAGTGTATAAGATTTTAAAGAAGAAAAAAAGAAAAATTTGAAGCTGTGGGAAAACTGTGCTAATATAAAAATAAAAAGAGAACCTAAGAAAACTGCAAACAAAGACATTAATGAAATATTGTGGAAGTGGTTTGTCAGTGTTAGGGCGAAAAATCACCATGTGTTGGGTCAAATCATTCAGGAATACGCTAAAAAGGTCACCCAAATACTGGGGAAAATGTAATTCAAAGCATCTAACAGATGGTTGGAGAGCTTTCGCAAAAGACATCAGATAGTTTTTAACGAACTTTGTGGTGAATCGAGTGATGTAAATAGTGAAACCATTGACAAGTTGGTTGCTAAGCTTCCTTCCATAATCAAGGAATATGAATCTGAAAACATAGTGATTGGCGACAAGACTGGACTGTTCTTCCGCGCGCGCTACCGAATAAATCGCTGTGTTGGAAAGGTGAAAAATGTTTGGGAGGAAAATTGTGCAAAGAAAGAGTGACTGTTTTTATATATAGTTTTGTGACAGGTGAAATGAAAAAAAACCTTAGTTATCGGTAAGGCGGCTAAGCCATTATGCTTCAGAAACATAAACATACGGAAACTTCCCGTTGAGTGGAGATCCAACAAAAAGGCGTGGATGACGTTACAGATCATGAAGGAATGGTTAATGGCTTTTAATGGCAGAATGAAAAAGTAAAACTGGCATTTTTTTTTGTTTTTTGATAACGCAACATGCCACCCCCACATTAACTTTCCAACATGTGACTTCCTTGGTTCCTTCCAAACACCACAAGTATTTCTCAGCTAATGGATCAGGGCACCATTCAGAATGTTAAAGTGCACTATCATAAATTAGTAATGCAATCTTTGCTCGCCAATATGAATTCTACATCATCCGCCTGAGCTTGCCAGAATAGTTTCGGTTCTAGATGCGGTTATTTGGATAAGTCAAGCTGTAAAGAAGTTGTTGCCTGAAACTGTGACAAAGGGTTTTGAAAAAGCAGGATTTCTTATGAGTAAAGTTAATTCTAGTGTAGGAAATGAGAATGACCAGCCGGACTTACAAAACTGTGTTAATGAAGCTGCTTTCAATAATTGCAATGCTGAAGACTACAACAACATAGAAAATAATGTGCAAACTGAACCAGACACAATGGATATCAATGCTTTAAATGAACATTTTGGAAAAAGTTGGAAAGGAGATGAGGAGGAAGAAAATGACATTGCTTTGGAAGAAAAGTGTAGCGTGAAGATTTATCAAGATGCTGTCAAAAGTTTAAAGGAACTGTAACAATTTGCCCTACAACGAAATGATTCTGATATATGCTTTGTGGGATTTCTCAGGCTAACGTGTTTGTGGAAAGTCAGGCAGCCAAGAGAGTAAATTGTGTGTAGAAAACCCTGCTTCACTACTGAAAAAAATAAAGACAAGGTGAGTAATGTTTTTCTATTCAGTGTAATGTTTCCATATGTTCATTTATAATGTGAATAATGAGTACTGTGTAATAATGAGTATGGTATATTATTTTATGATTTTTTATCCCAATTACGTGCATGTCCCTGGTTTAATTTTTATAGTACACCCTCATTAAACAGAAACCTGGCTTTAGCAGAAAAATATATTGGACCTTTATGATTCCGTTTAAGGCAGGTTTCACTGTACAACTATTTTAATATTTGACTTCTGGTGGCTGGCTTTTGTTGGGTTTTTCCGTTCGGATCTTTCCTGCATTTTCAGTTCAGTTCTAATGGAGCCGTGTGTAATTTATACGATGGATTTGGTCTGTATTTTTACAGATTTTTCAATATTTGTTCCTGCATTACTGCACTTGAGGTGAGTTTGATTTTGAATTTTTTACTATAGCAAAGTTCATTTTAAGCTTGAATTTTTTATCATTGCATTCCCCCCATGTTTGAGTGAATTACTTGTATACATTTTGAGATTTTCGAGTTTTTTTAAAGAGGAGTGGAGCGCGGGGTGGATTAACAGATATGGTTCTTTGGTTCGATCTGCTAAATAAAATCACAGTAAATATATCTAGGGCATATGTAGGCCTTCTTCTAGAAAATAAAGATTGATTTTATAAATCTTTTGGAAGCTTGGATGCAGTCTTAAGTGGCTTGGTTCCTTTTCTATGAAATCCGTCCAATTGAAAATAAGCGATTTCAAATGAATCAAGAAATAAATTAAGCTGTTTATCACCCTAGCCTTGACACGTGTTCCAAATAAATGCAAACAGAAATTGTCATTGCTTTAGAAACTATTTCAAGAAAAGTTTGAGAGAAAAGAGTAGATGGGATGTAAAGAATTCGTCCTTAAAGATACATACATATAAATAGAAACTAAAATAAGATAATGAAATTAATTAAAACTTGGCTCACCATTTTTATTTGAAGAAAAAGAGGAACAGGAAACAACTATCATCCCACAGATCACACAACTCTCAGTGCTGCCACCATCATAAAGTGGGTTTTACTCTTCAAATGAAAGCATTCTCTTGATTTTTCTTTAAGACAGTCGATGTTCAACATCGGGGGTGAACAGGCGTATGTGGATAAGATCTCAGAGACCGTGATATTTTTATGGTGTTTTGACATAGGCCTACGGTAGATTGAGGATACGACTGCGATGTCGATTCGATTTTGAAGGAATTATATTCAAATTTGAAGTTATCAAACCAGTGCCATAAGTTCGAAATCTGGTCGTTCACGAACACCATCTCTAATAATCAAATTATGACGAAAGCGCGTGGTACGTGTTGCTGTCTAACCTAAGGGACAGGCTTCAGCCAATGTTCCCAAAGTAGCGAGTGCAAAAGAAAGTCAAATAGGGACAGTTGTTTTAGATGACACTAGAGCAGTTGAAATAAAATATGTTTTTGTGTCTTCTAGTCCAGGGCCGTACAGTATAACATTGTCAAATTCATCGAAATTAGATATTCAGAATCTTCATCTAATGAAAATAGAAAAGACTTATTTCCCAAACATAAAAGTGCAGTGAATACTGCAGGAGGAAAACGAGATTATTGTAGAATTGTTATATGTGATGGAAGCTAATACACTTTTAGTTCATAAGAAACATTACGTTATTTTAAAGGCTTCAGTTGAGAGAGTGGATCGAAATGAGCATCAGATTAGAGTTATCAATTATATTCCCATTGAGTTTTCAGATGGGTTTATTAAGGAAGAAGTGCAGAAAGAAAGTGAATCTTTAGTATTGCAGGTATGCCGTTTCAATGGGCGCAATCTTGGACTTGACCAGGTTGATCTCTCGGGCATAGTAGCAATTACTTTTGTGGGCAAAGAGCTACCGTTCTATGTTGATATGTGTTTTTCTAGAGTGGAGGTCAAGCCTTATGTATATTGTATACCCAGTTACGCAATGTCACAATGGTTTATGTTTTGCTCATCTCGCTGTCAATTGTTGTAGTGAGGGCCATAGGTGCGCAAAGTGTGGAGGTGGCCATGTCATAGAAGAATGTCCCTAAGAACTCATTGTGGGGAGAGAACTCATTTAGCCTCCGACTGAGCGTGTTCCAAATGGATGTGACAACGTCAAATTAAATTGACAATGTCTCGTAGCAGTTTATCTTATCGGGGAGGCTGTGGACCACAACTCTCCCTACAACTCGCATTAGCTGCCATAATTGTAAATATTATAGGTTCAAAGCGCGTAATGGTATCAAATAAACTTTGTCTGAATTTCTTTATTATGGTTAGCTATTAAATATGATACAATGGAATTCTAGAAGCATCAGGAACAAAAATGTGGATCTTGAGCAATTCATTTTTACTTGTGATATCTACATCGTAGCCTTGAGGAAAACTTGACTCAAGTACCAAGATAAATTTGTTACAAATCACATTAGAATTTTTAGGTCTTATAGACCTGCTCAGATGGTAGATGTTGCTCTGTTAATTAGGTCAGACAGTCAATCTGTTGAAATAAGATTAGAAAATTTTCAATATCCTTGTGAGTTTGTAGGCCTTAAAATACTTTCCTCGGGTAGGACATTTTCAGTTACAGCTTTGTACAACCATATACCAGATAATTTCGATACCAATTTATTGGAACAATTTGTCGGTGGACTACCTTCCCCTGGTTATTATCTGCACGGACATGAATGCTGTGGGGCTCCCCTTGAATAGATTGTTGTGGGATAAAAAGATTCATGAAACTTTAGAAGTTTTACTTCTTGTTATATTAAATAAAAAAAAAAATTTACGGGTCTCAACAGACTTTAGTATCTTAGTACATGCTCAAATGTTTTTTTTTTAACATCTAATTTTGCGCCAAACATAACGGGTATATGATTGGTAACTCCATGGGCAGTGATCATTCGCCAATTATTTTTAAAATAGATTTTTGGGTCTCATATAACTAGAAGACTGTTCTTCTGGATAGCTCATGCAACCATAAAAAACAAATTGGAAATTATATGTAACAAAGGTGTGTTTTATAGTTCAAAACCTATCGGTGGGCCGTAATCCTTTAGTGCAATATAACAATTTTATAAACGTTCTACAGAACTCGGCTAACGGGGCAGTGCAGACCTCACACAAAGGTGGTCATAGGAGAGTTAAAAGTTGCCCATGGTGGACAGAGGCGATCGCTCAAAGGAGGTTATCATTATTTGCTTTAAGATTTTAGCCTGGTAAACTCTGAACGCTACTGTCGTAATGCAGCAGCCACTCGGCGAACTTTGTTACCTGCGAAATGTGATTCTTGGCGTTCATTTTGCAAGTATCTTTCCCCCGATGTACCTTTGACTCAAGTGGGACGTAGAATCAAATGGTTCACAGATATTACCTACTACAAATTTCGGGATCCCTAAAGTTGACATGGATGCATGGTCAGAATCATTCGCATGTAGTGTGATAGCAGATTCAGTTATATGCACCTCAATTTGGGTCTTCCTGAGCTAGATAAGTGTTTTACCAGCAGTGAATTAAGGGTAGTATTGACTCTAGTGCGACACATTGTGGTTGGACCGGACAATATATTTTATAGTATGTTGACAAATTTTTCGTCTTATTCTCGACGAGCGCTGCTAGAGGTATTTAATGTTCTTTGGAGGGGGGGGAGGGGGGTAGAGTAATACTACTCACATAGAAAATTTCCTTTCTAATTCCTATTCTAAAAGTGGGTACAAGCGTGAAATTAACAAGTTCGTAACGGCCTATTATATTCTCGTATTGTTTTGGTAAAATCATGGAAAGGGATTAACTCCTTAATCTCATGCAATTTTGGTTTCAAAAGGGACGTTCTACACTTAATAGCGTCTCTATATTGGTTTCTGACATCTGATTACTTTGTCACAGTGCTAATTTGTATCAGCTTTTTTTTTCTCTCAATTAACAGGATGCATACGATAGTCTTGATAATTTTTTGTTGTTTGATTAACTTTTTTATCCTGGGTGTTCTAACAAAATATGTTATTGGTTAAGCTATTTATTTCAGAATAAATCGTGTGTAGTAGATATAAGACACGTTCGCAGTTTATTCAAACAACATTGATAGCTCTTTCCCGGTTGGGGTAGCGAATTTACAGTATGGGTATGACGTGGTAAGATACGTCCGTTCTTGTAACTTGACAGAGGGGTGGGTAAACTACTATTAGTGTTTCCTTTGCTTTCAAATTGGTTGGCAGCCCACTATTTAAGTTTAAATGACGCTTAATGTTTTGCGGTCATCTTCATCCCAAATAGAGTGCGAGATAACTTAATTATATTATATTATGAAGGACGTAGAATTCAGATACAGCAGATGGTGCGATTTTCAGGTATGACACTAGACATGACCGGGTCTTGGCTTCCCATTTCTTAGAAATATCTAAAATTGGTGACAGGTTTATAAATGCTATACGATCAGTGGTGGGTGCCTCTTGGGGTCCACACCCATTTACAATGTTACAAATGTATCGTGGGCTTATACGTTCTTGATTAGAGTATGGGTAGGTTTTCTTACCTTCTTATACTATCCAGTGTATCAGCGGGGGGCATAAGTTTAGAAGGTGCTAGTGGTGCTATATATTCCTGAATCAGGAGTAAAAAGAATTACTCTTCCTATCAAGGAGAAGATAAATGCAGTAAGCTATATGAAGGGATGGAGTAGATACAGATAATGGTAGGAGGGGAAGGGAGCCAATCCAAGGGGGTGCGGCTTTTTTTCACAGTATTATTAATTATGGTCAGACACGTAGACTACATTCCGACACGTCAATATTTACAGTGGAAATATTTGCTACTCTCCAGGAATTAAAATGTCTTATCTTTACGCCTTCACCAGTAGCAGTGCTATGCAACTCCCGTAATACTTTGGAGCCTATGAGCGGCTTGTCAGGTCTTTCATTACACCTATCAATAATTCAAATACTCAACGAGAGCACCTATTTTCGAGCTAGAGGCTACACATTAGGGTGTCAATGGATTCCTAGTTACTTGTGTAGTGTAAATTAACTTTCTGTTGTATAGGAGATCCCCCTTACCGTATAGTGATTTTATACAGCGAGTAAAACTCAGAGTTCAGGATATTTGGGGTGAATGGTGGGAGATCACATGCCAGCAGGAGGCAAAATGGTACCACAAGGTTTGTGGCACAAAATTAGCTACACCATGGTTTTCAGCAGTTAAGGGCACCCCTAAGTTGATTTGTACTTTAATCCGTCTTTGGCTTGGGCATCCCCACATCAAAGATCGCCCTTATTTGATGCTTAAGGTTCTGTCTTCACAATGTGTGGTTTTTCACGTTCTTGAAGCATTAGATAATTTATTTATGGCTTGCCTTGTACATCGCTTGGCATGGGTAAATTACATTCATGATTATATTAAAGACTTTTCTTTATTTAATGTGTTAAGCTCAGACTTTGTTAGTTTGTATACGTGGCTTTTTAATTTAATTCTAAATATAAATATATCAATGTAGGTACGGACAGAATATGTTTGTTTGGTTACCCCGTATACGAAATTCGTAATTGGATAGGGCTAGGTTATATGGTGTAGAACCGGATTGAACGTATGGTAGTATCAAGAAATTCTAATCGGAAGCGATTGTGATACAAGTGTTTCTGGCTGATTAAAACAAATGTGCTATTGAAAGGGGGAAAAAAATCTTTATTGTGCCTATCCAAAAAATTGTAAACTACATCACGTTTTATTTTATGGTATGATCCTGCTCCTATTGGTAATAAAAAAAACTACAATATTTCATTACTAGTTCTATAACTGTACTCTGTCAATAAAGGGAAATAAATTAAATAATACATGCCTAGCAGTTTATTAACCTTGCAAACGTCATTTACTCTTTCGACAGAAAAAGAAATATGGCGTCGACAAACAGCATGTGTCAAACATGGATGTGATCAGTAATAATTTACCGGTGATCTTTAAAGTTAGTTAAAGTGTATACTGTGATGAAATATTGGTAAATATTTTTAAATTTAAGCATAATTCTTTTCAATTGAATATAGTTGCATATTGACAACAGAATTTCCCAAAGCCTTATATTAATTTTATGCTGAATGTTGCTGTGTTACTGTAATATTTTAAATACATATTTATTAATGATAATATTTCACTCTAAAATTTCACTCTGCATGAATGTTAAAAACTAATGGGTTAAATGTCAAAATACACCTTATTGATGTGTAGCCCATTCCATATGGTTAGCTCATCATCCATTAATTTATGTATTTCCGCTTGTCTAGACCTGTGTGCTGTGATCCCCAAACATCAGGTGAAAGAACTATCCATCATGCTACCCATAACTCACAGGGATCCAGGTCGCTCCATTATCTCTCGTCTAAAGGATAGAATCAGTGGGTGGACACGCCTCATTTTTGCTGACAGAAATTCAAGAAACCTATTTTTATTTCTTTTACTGAATTTATCATTTGCATTTGTTGAACTTTCGTATGGAATATTTACAAATAGCCTGGGACTAATTTCCGACTCATTTCACATGTTCTTTGACTGTACTGGTCTTTTGGCCGGTCTAGCCGCTACAGTCATCACGAGGTGGCGCGCCAATGACAAATTCTCATATGGTTATGTCAGAGCTGAAGTTCTTGCCGGTTTTGTCAATGGCTTGTTCCTCCTCTTCATTGCATTTTTCATCATGTCTGAAGCGGTCGAGAGGGCGATCGAACCTCCCGAAGTGAAACATGAACGCCTGTTTGTAGTTTCTGTTCTTGGACTTTTAGTTAACCTAGTTGGGATTTATGCGTTCCAACATGGGCACGGCCATTCACATGGTGGAAGCAGCCACAGTCATTCTCACGGAGGGGGAAGTGCTCACAGTCACAACAACGCTCACAATCATGGGCATGATGTGGGAGATTTCAGTGGGAGTGACTCACAAATTATGAAAGGAGTGTTTCTACACATTCTAGCAGACACCCTCGGCAGCGTCGGTGTTATCGTATCCGCCGTGCTCATGCAAATGTTTGGCTGGATGATCGCAGACCAATCTGCTCCATGTTTATCGCCCTTTTGATCGCTATAAGTGTTCTTGCTCTAATCAAGGATTCCGTTTTAATTCTCATGCAGCGGCAACCCGCGGCACTGGACGGTGTTTTGCCGCAGTGCTACCAGAAAGTGGCGTGTCTGGCAGGGGTGTACAGCATTCAAGAGCCACACTTTTGGACTCTGTGCAGTGATGTGTATGTTGGTGCGGTAAAACTCGAGGTGTCGAAAGAAGCCGATCACAAATACATTGTAAGCCACACACACATGATATTTGCTGCAGTGGGTGTGAAGCAGTTGTATGTGCAGTTGGATTATACACCTATGTGATCGCGTAGGAGATTAGTTGAAGAAATTATAAACTTGCAAAGTGTATACAATATTGTGGTGAAACTGGTGCCTAGCACTCATTGCGGAGTCTGCCGCCACCGGTGGTCAGTGCTACTCCTCGTAACTGTTTGGTGCAGGGTTGTTTTGATGCACTTGTTTTACCTTCCACAGAACTTGAAAGCAAGAAGGAATTATAAAATATGTTTCCAATGTGACTCCATTGTGGTATGACGGTTTGTTCATAGATGTTTCTCTTTATTCACAGGTAAATCTTGTTTAAAAATTAATTTTCTAATTTCTCAGTTAAGTTATAATGTAGACCTAATTAAAAACAAATTATGTTAAACAGTTACCTAACTACACATGATGGGCTGAGAACAAGTTAGGTAGTGATTAAAAGTTTGTTCTAGGCCTATGCTAATCGAAGATCTCCAAGTTCTGAAATTAATGTTTTTCAAATCCAAAACAAATAATTAATAGTGAAAATAAATTAGGCTAAATCGAGTACAAACATTTAATAATGAATGTTTTATTTTAGGCACGATCCATTAACTCATTCCTCGAGTTTTGTTCCAAGATCATTTTTCTATGGTTTTTCTTGCTATTTACCATCCTCAAGGTATTTCAACAATGATACTTGTTTGAGTCTGAGGAAATCTAACGCAGAAAGGAGGGAGGGGGTAAGAGGAGCTTAGGCGGTTGTGGCTAGCCAGGGTCGCAGAAGGATAATGTTTTAACTGGGGGGACAGCAGGATCTGGTGTGTGCATGTTGCGATGGGGAAGATAAAGTGGGACACTGTTCAGCTCTATTGCAGTGAACTGGAGGGTTTGTACTTATAGCAGCCCTTGGAACGTCTCATATCCAGACCTTTAATATAAGTGTTGTCCAATACCTTAGCTCAGTTGGTAGTGTGTCTCTCTACTGAGCTAAGGGTCCCGAGCTAGATTCGCGGCATGGCCGGAAAATTTATAACTGGTGAAATGTGGTTTTACCCTTTCACAGTGAAGAATTAATGGCCGAGGACTGGATGTGTCTTATAGAGTTAAGTCACCGTAGTTTATAAGCCGTGTCCAAATCGACACCAGTTGAATATTTCGGTCGTGAAGGTGGTTTTGCATTTGCATAAAAGGCCAGAGATGAGCTCCATTTCCACACATATGTGAGAACTTGTCTATTAAAGACAACCATGCATCACTTGGTGTTCTGTTGAAGCTCACACATATTAAGAATGGTGGGCTTGTATTCCAGCTGAGCTGCAAGTGCAGACAAATTATCCAGCACAATTAAAGATGGGCTGTTTATTATTTTATAATGGTTTGTAGTATTCACTTCCCCCTTAAAGCTGTCAAGTAGCAAGTTGAAGACCGCGGGATATTGCCAGGTTTAAACACTGCCTTGGATATGGCGTAGTTGCCACTTTATTAAAAACCATTCGTTGTATACAACAAATACAATTAACCATAAAATCAAAGTTTATATTTATCGGTGTGCAAGTACTAGAAAATCCTAGTTCAGGTCAATTTTGAGTAGTTGCAAAAACTTGGCTATTAAGATTTTTACAAAACTCAAAAATTTGAGTATACCTACTCAGAATTCTTTATCTTTTACTCAAAAATTCTTAATTTAATTAACCTTATTCAATTTTAGGATATCTCAGAGAAAATAGTGTGCCTCAATATTTCCTTTTGGTCTGATTATAAAAAATATTCACAATATTATATTAGATTTATTTAAAAATTCGAATTTGTGTGATTATAAATTTTTTCACAAAAAAAATGTAATCCTAAAAAAAATTATTTGTTTACGTATTTATGATTTATGCATGAATCTATTCCATAAACTCATATTGAAATATTTCTAGTACAAACATTTCTTCATACCAATACTTGAACTCGAACTCAAAATAAACTCAAATGTTTTCATTCAAACTCGACTAAAATGAAAAATGCATACTCACACACCCCTACTAGAAAGTGTACAGTTTGGATTTGCATGTAACTGGATTTTTGACAAACTGTCGTCTATGGGTTTTTTCATCACTTCAAATGTAGCCTAAAACATTTTAGTTTTGTTAGACTATTTTACATAATTTGTTATTATTTATGTGTTTGCTGTTGTAAAATGGTTTCTAAATTTGTTATAATTCTACCAATATTGTTTACACATGTGGATGTATTGCTGTTCCAATTCTGACTAAAATTATTGGCACACCTACCTGTTGAATACCAGATCTCTTAGGACCCCATCAAATGTAAATACACTAAAAAAATTCCCTTAAGATGGGGTGCTAGTGAGCGCAAATTTAGTGCGCTGATTTTGCAGTTTTTACAGCATAAACATTTTTGGCCAAAATAAATCAAATATATCTTCAATAGAAACATATAGTTTAGTTTTCTGCACATGCTGATCTCAACAGTCCTTGAATATCTGTCAAGGGGGTCCTAGAATTTAATGACAACTTTTTCTCTTTATTTAAAAAGTTTGTCACCAAATGCCACCATGCTCATGACAGATGTTTAACAACTGTTGAGATTAGCACGTGCAGAAAACTAAATTATATGTTTCTATAGAAGAAAAATTTGATTTATTTGGCTCAACAAATGTTAATGCTATAAAAACTGCAAAATTAGCACACTAAATTCGCGCTCACTAGCACCCCATCTTAAGTAATAAATACATTTCATATCATTTTAAAGGCTTCTCATAATTTTTTTGTTTTTAAAATGATTTTTTAATGAACGACTTAACCTGAGTTTCTTGAATCCCCACCGAGCAATTCATATTGTTGAGTTATAATACCGTCTACATTCCTTGAAGCATTTAACGTTTAGTGATTTTGTTAGCTTTAGAACTGTCTATTCATGTCGAGACAGGTGATCTGATTACAATATCTCTGTCACGATTTGTTAATTTTTCTATAATTAGGGCTGTATGAGTTTATCACCTTTCTTATACATAGATATATGTAACTTATTTTGTTAGTAGATTTTGGCCCAAATTGTAGCTTGCTATATTGTAATTATAACCATACCATTGTTCAGCTTATTCAGTTATACTTATTTATTGTACTAAACAGATTAATGTTATTAGGTTTTCCCACTTTTGTTTAATCTTTATTAATGACCTTGATGATGGAACAATTCTTGGTTAGCTTATTAGTATAGCATTGGCGTAATAAGCCAAATGTTTCATGTTGGTTTCCTGAATACAGCAGTCATTTGATTGGATGATTTTGTTTTAAAACTAGTAGTTTCTCTAAATTGATAGCTCATCACAGGGCTGTGGGGTCTGTACGCCGAGTCTTCAACTCAGATTCCTCTATTTTTCTACTGTACAACTCCTTCATAAATGGCTAAGGTCTATTAATTGGTAATAACAAATTTACCGCAGTAAAATGCTCAAATACAAAAGCCTTCACGGAAAGCCTTTTTGGCGTTGTTAATGTGTATTTGAGTAAATCTTTCAATCCAAATTACAAATATTAATCCTAAAGAATAAAAAAAAAGTATAAAATTAAAATGCTACATCTACCATTTATTGTTATGATATATGTTTTTATCTTGAATTCTGAGTCGGTATATTTTTACCAACTCCGACTCCACCTAAAATTGCTTACGACTACAACTCCACAGCCCTGCTTCATCATGTGATGCGATATGAACCCACAAAAAGGAACAGTTAGAATTGATATAATGTGACACTTTAAGAGCCCATATCATACCACAGGTAATGCTTAACTTATGTACCTATGGTAGGTGAAACACCTCGAATCAGCTGTTTTTATTTAACTTCAAAAACAGTGGAATTGAGACTAATGAAACCATTTTACATTATTAACATGATTACAACAAAATAAAAAACTTACTATTTAATATGATAAAACTGTTCCCAATAAATCTCTTGCCAATTAAAAAATCGGCCATAAGGTGGACTGTTTAGTCAAGTCATATACTAGTCTGCATATTGATCCTCTAAATTTTAGGGTTTGCTCACATTTGGTTTGTTATAATTTGGCTTTCTGGGTTCAGCTGTTGTATCTACCTTAAGTAAGGCTAAACCATAACCTGAGTAAGGCTAAACCACTAATGATGTATAAAAAATTAATTATGACTAACACATATGAGAGAACATGGTAAAAATAGCCATTTATAAATTTATATATATATTAGTACAAGTATATATTTTTTATATTATGAGCGTGTATTATACCCATAAATTTTTTTTCAATATAATATAAATATAAGAAAATGCAACCATCTGGAATCAAACACTGGCCTCCCGTACAGTGAACTCTGCCAGTCACATTTTATTTCAAACGCATTAAACACCTTAAAAATTCCAATTTAAATGTGTATAACTACAAATCTGGCAGATAGATAATATGGTTTCAACTAGGTACAGGTAGGAATTAAGTTAGTGAGGATTATGTTAAGCTCTTATGAAGAGAATTAGGATTAGGAATGAAGTTGTCCAGGTAAGAGTTGGGGCACAGGGAGTACACGAGATTGTGGTGGAAGCAGGGCTGAGATGGTATGGTCACGTAATGAGGATGGAAAATGAAATAATACCAAAGAGAATGACAAAGATGAAGCATGTAGGGTAAAGACTGCAAGGTAAATTAAAAACGAGATGGGAGGAGCATATAAAAATTGTGCAAGTGAGAGGAAAAGAATTGAAATTAATTAAAGTAGTAAGAATGGTGGAAGGAAAGAGGAAGATGAGGCATTTTACCAAACTGACCCAACTACAGGGTGATTATAACAGGGTGTGTGTATGCCCATAAATGGTTTAAATCCTCTCTCCAGCCATGCAGACAAATTCACCTTCCTTATCCCATGTTCTTAGATTAGTTAGTCTTAGCTCATATGGGCATAATATTAAAAATTACCTCCATTTGTTACGTTGACTTTTTATTTCTTGAAAATAGTATATTTTTAGTAGTGTTTATATGGTTTTAAAATTAAATAAATTACATAATTATTATGGTCTATGTTGAGCCATAAAACAGCAATGAAGTATAACTGTCTCCTGAACTATCGCAGCCCAGGCTGTCTTGCCACCATGTATGGCTTTATATATTATTTAATAAGCTACAACCCAAAATGTATTTGATAAAAGTTTGTTTTATTAAATTGGCACTGCTCTATATTAAACTTACTCAACAAATTCATCAAGATAAGTTTTATTTTAATAATACACCAACTTTGGTCATGAAGGGATACTTTTTTCACAAAATTAGATTGGGCTAGTATTGGTAATTACATTTTTAAAATAAATGGGATAGCTAAAGGAGATTTAATTTGTTTAAGTAGTTAAAACACTTAAAAAGTAGCTCTTGTTACATTTTGCTGGTGAAGGTTATTAGATTTCACTTAGTATGTACACAACTGGGCACCAATTTGTTTCTTCAAGCTTTTACTTGCTTTTAAATACTGGACTGATAACATTTTAAATCAACATTGAAACATCTATGTTAAATAAGTTGCTTTTAAAAGTTGCAGCAAATGCAACATTTCTTGTATGCGAGATGTCAGAAATGTATTGGCTATAAATTGGTATTTATTTAAATAATTGTGCTTCTTATTTATTTTAACAGTTTTGTAGCTATCAATACTTACTACCTGAAGCTTTGACCAGCTTCCTTCCCGATTTAACCAACAAATGTACCATAACTTTTGATTGTAATGTTCATTTACTCTGGTCCTTATTAATGATGTGGCAGTGAGCTCTCTAACAGTTTGTTTCTACTGCATGCTTTCTTACTTTTATGAATGGGTCTATATTATATTATTAGAACCCAGCCTACAAATACTTATATGTAATTATGTTTTAGAAGTGTTTTTAAACTACTTCGCATTATAAGTTTGAGGTATAGATTTTGGGGCATAATTTACAGCCATGCCAGTTTTTTTTAGTTTCATTGGAATATAGGCCTAATCTTATACAATTCTGTTTGTAATTATACTTTATTTATGTCACTAGTACTGCATTTGTTTTAGATGTATATTAATGAGGGCCTAAGAAAAGTAATGTATTATTTGGAAAGAGCCTCCCTTTTAAATTCCCAAAGATATACCAAATTAGAATTTTACTCTTAAGAGGGCAACATGAGTCATTTATATGGAAAATGTTGTCATACTAACAACTCTTCATTGAGTTTACTCAAAATATTTACAAATTGTGTAATTAAATTTGGTACAAAACAGGGTGTAGGGAAATTGTTTGTTTAAATTATGGTATGTGTGCTAGTTTGAGCGGCTATATATTTTTTTAACCTTCAGAGACTGGTGCTAAAAAAATAATATGAGAACTAGTGCTGTTGCATTTTTGCAACATCCTATAGGGACTGTGTTGATGTATGTGGCACTGGTAGAAGTATAAATATGCGGCTTCGAAGTGACGGTCAATGTTGAAACACACAGAAAATTATATGTTAATTCATATTATACACTTATAAACTTAATTCTATTATATTAATTTTGATACAATTGCTCAAGTAAAATGTGTCAGAGTAGAAAATATGAGTTGTTATTGCTCAAATCGATACCAAAATACTACTAGACATTCAATTTTACAATTTTCCTAGTAGGCCATGGTAGAAAAAAAAAGAAACAGGTGGATTCAAGCTGTCAATAGAAAGAAGTAAGTTCTATTATTAATATTTAAGTTCTGACTTGTTCTCAATTATGAAAGAATACAAGAACTATGTTAAGAAACCAGTTAATTTCAAAAGTTTGTTTTATTAATTATTTGTAAATTAAATTAAACTCTGCAGACAATTTTGTAGTAGTCTACTAGAGGAACCCCAATCGCTTATGGCTTAAATTTCATATTGTGTTTTTGACTAAATAATGATGAGTTAGTGTTAGTCCCACATTTGTTATTGCTTATTTGTTAAGCTTTGTCTATAATGGGCTAGATTGTGTGAATAACTAAAAAATTCAACCAACTATTAAGAATAATTTTGTTAAAAGTAAATGACGTGGACAGCTTAATAGAATACAACTCGAAAATATAATTTGGTAAGTTTTCAAATGATTTTTTTTTTTCTTCCTGGAACTTTTTGACAATAGTTGTTTTGTTGTTATCTTAAGCCCACATCTGTTGGTGTGTGTTTGAGTGCTATAAATCATAAAATTTACCATAATTTGGTAGAGAAAAAAATAAAGAATCCTGGCGTGTTTCAATACTAGCCACGACAGTTTTTCACATACATGATATCAATAATAATTTTATTTAATCCTATATTATGAAACTCACAAGCATACATAGACTCATATAATACCTAGGCTACTAAAATTATAATATTTTGATTTTTTTTTACTAAATAATTGTTAATATAGTTCTATTTAGCATCCGTAAAGGAACATTTCGTAAACATTACTGGATATGATACAGTAAATTACAAGACCCAAAAAATACTATTTGACTTGCAACAAAGTCTTAAGTAAATAAAATTGTATGACATTTAAGAAAAAAAAATTGGCAGCTCATATCAAAGTTCTACTGTGAAAGTATTGTGATATTTGGTAACTACTTCAATTTTAACATAATTCGGTCTTAAACAGACAGTCTTACAACTTTTGATGTTATAAAAGTTTAATTTTCATCTTAAAGTTCAGTCAAATCAGTAATGTGGCACCCGCCTCGGGGGCATAGTTGGCTAACGCGCTAGTCGTGTTGAGCCCGACTGCTGAGGACGGGGAGATCGAGGTTCGAATCTCGGTCGGGTGAACTGGGGGTTGGTTTTTCCTAAATGGTTTTCCACCCTCCCTCCACGCAAATGCGGGTTCACTTCCTCTATTCAACCTTCCCAATTCCTAATCCATTAGGGTAATTAGTACTTAAGCGTATAACCCGAACGGATAGTAAGACGCGGTGCTAAATAATAATAATAATAAAAGTAATGTGGCCCGCTTTAAATAAAGCTAAACTATTCCTCAAATATTGTTTGGTGCTATAGCCAGGATTAACCTTTTGGAAACCATTTAGTAACTATTTTTTCCACTATTGTTGCGATAATGCACATTAACTATATCAATGACATTGAACTGTTTCACTTTCAAGTTTCAAAATTTAACCACATGGGCGCCTCATGCGTTTTACCAGCTAAACATGGTGCCTATAATGTTATAAATAATAATCTAAAACACATACTTTAATACATAATTTATTATTATTGAAGTAATATTATTAAATAAATATTTGAATAATATTGTACTTTTGTAAATTTTACTAACAAAAAGGAAAATTATATAATGTTAGACTGTTACAAAAACATACCTTATTATTAGAAAAAAAAATTAGTACATAGTAATTGATAAATACAAAACTACATTACCTAAAACTTTGTAACCTAATCTAAAAAATACCTAACAATCATAAAATATAAGTTTCAATTAGGATGTATTTTGAACAGAAAAAAACATTACAAACAAGATTATTTAAAAAGCTATTTACATTCTTGTTGAAAAAAAAAACATTTTCTACCATGAGTTCCTGCCTTCAATTCATATTTTTATTTATAAGAGTAACCACACATGAATAACAACTACAACAAACTAAAGCAATGTGATAGAACTTTCAGACATGCGATAAAACTTGCACAAAACTATGCAACGGAAACATATAGCGGCAATGAGCCAGGCTTATGACATCACAACTGGACGATTAGATGTGCGAATTATCCTTGTCCAGAGCTTAATAATGCCACACTTTGACTACTGCGACGTAGTATACAATGACATAAGAGACGATCTAGCATAATGACTACAACAACTACAAAAAACCTGTGTTTCGATACATATTTAACTTAAAATGGCATGCCCATATTTCTAAGTATTTTAATAAACTAGGTTGTTTAACAATAAATGAAAGGCGAAGGCTAGATTTATTAGTATTGCTTCACAACATATTATCAACATCTCAGCCTCAATACCTCTCCTCACGGTTCTATTCTGAAGGATAAACACAGCCCTGCTACTAGTTCAGAATTCACTTTCTATTCCCAAACATATGCTCGTTCTTTTACTATCCTGGTATCACAGGCTTAGAACAAACTAGAGCACTCGACCCGTCACCTAATATCTAAAATTCCCTTCAAGCGTGCGGTTAAGCAATTTATCTTGTCTAGCAAGCTAAACTGAGTTCTTGAAACTACTTGAGGTTTAAAAGCGTGCAAATGTTTGTCTACTTATTTGAATATTTCTTTATTAAAATTAGTTTGTATTTCAATAAATGTGATAGTGTATGTTGTATTCAACACTGGTTAAGTGGAAGAGAAGGCTTACGCCTTAACTTCGCCATATAAATAAAGGCCATTATTATTATATTATTATTATTATTATTATTATTATTATTATTATTTAAAACAGTCCTGTATGTCGCCAGTTAAAACTCCATATCTCAGAAAATAAACATTTGTTTGAATGGTTGATGACATACTACGCAGCAGAAACTAATTGAGGAATACTCGAAGGGGATCCAACCTAATTATCTTTAATAAAAAATATATATATTACAGCTGTTGTGAAAATAAAACATTGCCAGTCACAGAAGGGTAAATCATATCCATAGTTTTGCATAAAGTCTAAACTCAGTAGGTACTGTTGTTATATAATTTAATATGTATTATAAATGTGACAAGGGTAAAAATCACAGAAAATAATCTTTAATTTGAATTTTGTTTAAATTAAATTATGTTTACATCAGTAGGAAAGTTACATTGAAAAGTAATTTTAAAAATTGTCAGCTTGTGTAAACAAGAGTAGAAGAATATAAAAGACATAAACCATTAGTTCCTTCATTTTGTTAACTTAAAGTATAAGAAGACCAGGCACTACTTTCTTTGAGATACTTTATTTGGGTATTCTAGATAACACCACCTGTAGTTGGTTGGTTAAATTATTCCAAACATTTAAAAGCTTGAGGAAAGATAATCAGATTGACAGATAGGCACACTTATTTAATGGTTTTATCTCCAAACAGGATTATGGAAAAAGGAACACATGCTCATAGTAGATGTGAATACATCTTTTACAATTTGGTTTACATCAAAATATGATAGATCTCAAAACATTTAATTTGATGCTATAGCATGTTTGCAAAGGTTGAAAATGTTTTATTTTATGATAACCCTGATTTTTATAGAAAGCCCACTTTTGACCACCAACAGACAACATTGTCACAAATATGTCCTAGATTTGACTTATTAATTATTAAGTTCATCTAAAAAAAGTATCAAAAGTGTCCAACCATACTTATGGATTACTGTTTAGTTAAAACTTAACATCATTAACTAAACGAATTAAGGCTATAGATACCTTTTTATTTTTATTTTTTACTCCATCATGGTGGCAACATGAGTTTCCAGTTAACTAAAAGGCTTCCAATGAAAATCGAAATGTATTTGTCTTGCATTTTTATTAATTTAATCGGCATTACAAAATACAAATAATGAAATAATTTTAAGAGTTAAAGGTTTCATACTGAGTTATAATAATTCTAATAAAGGAAAATGTAATGTATTATAAAGTGTGACAGCCGGCCCAAAATTGTGAATCTGCAAAATAACATTCGAGTACATTAACATAATTTTTTTACCAATATGGTGCTATGCCCTCTTAAACTTAGTCTTTACATTTAATTTACTTACTCTCTTTTACATTCATGAATAATTATTATTGTTTGACAAATAAAGAAAAGGTATGTGCGAAATATTTAAATTTGTTTTTTCATAATTTGGAAAATACAATTATTTAATGACACATTTATATAATTCTTAACTGCATAGTAATATAATGATAGAAATATCTTTCCAATTTTTTCTTTTCTTTTTTTACTATTTAACCATGTTTTAAAAAATATATATTTTTTATGTACAAATGAATGGTCTTCATTAATAGGCTGTGCAGGAACAGTTAGATGTATTGCATGAGGTGGTAGTACAATATGGGATGAAATTTAATGAAAAGAATTGGTAGAGGAAAGAGGAGGGAACTAGAGTGAAGGCAAGAAAAGGGGCTTTTACAAAAGGTCAGATGTCTGGTCTGTAGTAGAGATGTGCTAAGAGTAGTGGTACTTGTCTCAATATTTCAGTATGCATCGGAAACCTGGTGATGAAGGAAAGGGATGAAGAGTAGGACTCACATATGTGAGATACATTTTAGGAGAAGGTGGAGTGAAGGATGTACAGGTGAGGAGAGAGTGAAGGCGAGATTGAGGCGGTATGGACATGATGTGAAGAGGGGGGGGATTCCAAGGAGGATGCTCGAAAATGGTGGCGAGCAATAGGCCAAGGGGAAGACCCAGGGATAGGTGGAGAGAAGAGGAGTAGGCTGTGGGAGGACGGAAGTAAATGAAGATACTTAGGTTTGAGACAGACCCTGCCATCGGCAGGAAACTGCATGATGAGATATGATGATGATGATGATGATGATGATGATGATGATGAATAGGCTGTGCATCAGAAAATAGTATCAGGGTGAAAATTTCGCAATTCTTACTTGCATTTTCAAATGTGTAACTACAATGTGTTGTGTATTTTATTTATATACTTGTTTCCAATAGCAGTGTTTTGTTTATTGAGTGGATAAAACTGGATAAATGTCCACATATTTTGTTATCAGGTTCAGGAAATAATTTTAATATTCTTCTTATAATTTATTGTTTTTGTACCTAATGTGATGTTCTTTAGGGTATTGCATTAAGATTTCAGGTGGAAATACTGTTAAATAGCTTAATTCACTTTTGATTTATTTTATCCGTGTGTGTCCATTGTCCCATGTTAATAAAAAAGATATTTAATGTGACAGTTCAAAAGTGAAGACATATTTCCATTTTTGGTTCCTCAAGCCCATCTTAGCATTTTTTAGTAACAGTAGTTTTGACACAACAAACTGTGTAGTAAGCCTGTCCATACTGTGAAGATTATACAAACAAATTATTGTGTTTGAGAGATTTTGTGAATCTGCATTTTCTTTTTTTACAATGGTAAGAAAGACCCTAAGCCTGGTAAACATGGCACAACTAATTGTAAGGGGAAAAAAAATTAAAGATGGCTTCATGTGAACACCAAAGATTGCACAACTTTTGGATTGTTAACAATAAATATTCCATATACCAGACGTAAACTAATTGAGAATATGATAACGTATTTTTAGGCATCAAATTATCAATAAAACAGTTACAATTTAAAGTTATATTTGTGTTAAAATAAGTATAAAAAATAAACTCAATATATTTATTATTGATTTATCTATCATCAGTTATTATTCTACCAAAAGCAAAAAGACAATGCTACGCTCACAAGATTGTAAGCAATCGCATATGCCATGTGAACAGTCTTGAGGTAAAGCTTTTATACAATTTCTTGGACAAATTTTTTTACAAAAAGTTGTGTGTAGCTAGCTTTAGTTACATTTGTTTTGGTTTTTGTATTGAACCAAGTCCAAATAACATTGTGAATTTCAAAAGATTATAGGTAGGCCTATATACTCCCTGGCAACATCTTGTTAATATCCTACTAGATATTTAAAAGCTTTTTGTGTGTGTGTGTGCGTGCGTGCGTGCGTGCACATCACATGTCATGATACCCCTCAATATATATCTAAATTGTCATACACAATTATCTTTTACACTGTTTAACCCAAAAGTTAAGTCTTGTGTTAATCCATTACAGTTACACTACAGCCCTATCTTCCAACAACCTACACCATATGGAGTTTGCACTTTTCAGGGTAAATGTAAGGTATACATGATTTTAACAATGGCGGAAGTAATAAATTTAACAAGGATTCACACCAGCAACAAATGTAACAACTTTTGTTGATTCTTGCTAGAGATTTTATTTATGTTGCTCCAACTACTTGTAAGGAAGGTGTTAAGGCTTTATTGTAGTTTAGATTTAATATGTCCACATGTCCACTCAAGCAAAAAATAGTGTTAACATTTCCATTAAGGTGAAACATTATTTACTGTACTCTTTCTTCATTGAGTGAGCATGTCTTATTTGTTTTTTAGCAAGAATTGATGCCATTTAAAACTTAGTGATAGTTATTTTTGTTTTTTTTAAAACAGTTTCAAGATTTGAGATTTGTATACCAACATAATAAATATTGTTATATAGCTTCGTTTGTCATGACATGTAATTTAAGTGCCCTAAATACAGATTATATGATTTGCTGTGATACATGAAAACAGAAATCAAATTCAGCACTTTGGATTTAGAGCACCATTGATCTCTGTCACATATTGTGCCAAGGCGCATATGATATATTATTCATTATATAAAATATATGTAAGATCATATTAACCCACTCCCTTGCACCTGTTTAGCACAGCAATCTACACAGGCCTGACAGCCTTTTTTGCTGCTATGATCTTATCCAAAACATATTTTTGTTACTCACCTATTTTTTAATTTGTTGCTTTTATTCATGGTCATAGTATAGCATTGAACTGGTAGTCCCATCAATCAGCTTCAATATCAAGTATTCAGACTTGCTAGAAGTACAGTGGTTCATTGATAGATGGCATTACAATAATTTATTGAAATGAAACGATTCACACCTGCACCAGGGAACTATTGGGCAAACAAAGATGTTCAACTCCCACGCCAAGCGTGAATTTAAGGGGGGCACATGCCCCCCCAGGTAAAATATTTGTCTTTTTAGACTAATGGATTTGGAGGGTAACGGCTTTGGCAGCGGCCAATGAGGTTGTATATTAATTTCTGGAGTGGAAGAACAGAGTAATTACTTGTGGGGGTTAAGCTGGGCTTGAACTCAGCTTGGGCGAATGGACGAGTCGTGTATGGAAGGGGAAATGTTTCTCCATTCAATATATCTACGCTCCCTCCCCCACCCCCTTTTTTTTACAATTTCTAAATCTGTGCTTGGCCCATGTCAGGGAATGGGTTAACTATCATGGCTACAGCTACTTCAACTTGTAGTCATCTGTATGCAAACACAACTAAAGGTACAATTGATTCAAACCTCAATGTAACTGTAGTTTTGGACTCTAATAGGTTAGTCTTACTCTCCAAAAATAATAATTGGCAGGAGTTTCACACAGTGGATTCTAGTATGGTTCATAAAGAAAGTTTCACTATCACATTAACTAATCAACATTAAGAAATGATAAATATGTTGAGTTAATGAAATTTGTTTTAATATTATCCTACATTTTATTAGTTAGAGACTGAAGAGCAGTCTACCAACTATGCATTTAAGTTATGATGTTAGAATAAATTTTGTTATTTATCATAAAATATTTTTATTATTTCACCATTGAATTTCTGAAAGTGTTAAAATATAATATTGTTAATGTGAAAATAAAACCATCTTTTATGTTAAATTTTGTTTTATTAAGATTATTATTAATTTAAATGGAACAAGAGAGCATCTATTTTGATGGAGGCTAATGTAGTCCAAGCTACAGTCCATTTCACTCCTAAATTGCAGTACTACGCAGTTCCCAGATTTACTGCTTGAGAAAGATTGAAAATGTTTATACTCCAAACTTCTCAAATTACACAAAGTTTAAACATGTTATGGCAATACATTTGAAGTTTGGTTTATGTCAGTAATTGTGTATATTTCTGTTTATTATTAATATGAATATTATTCTACTTCACACACTTTAAATATAAACTGCACAAAATCACCTGCAATGAATAGGCTGGGTTTTGAATTCTGGCATGTTGAACTGAAGATGGTTTTTACAAGCCTGTTAAATAAAATAAATTTTCCCTTCTATCTATGCGAATATGTGTGCATTTTGTTAAATAATTGCCCAACTCATCCATACCTTATTAGATTTCAATAAGTCATTCATTAACTTAGTTTTTCATTATTTAAAAAATTACAATTAAATTACCAAACACCATATAGGTCTTAACCAAAATAAGGACAGGTAAACAACACTAACAGCTCACAACTGCTAGACAGACTTTTTAGGTGTGTTTCAAAAATCTGTTCTTTGCTTTACCGAGAGGACATTAGTTCACATTCCTGACTTCAGTAAACTAATTCATTGGTTCAAAGCTCAGCAGGCTATACTTATATTTACAAGTAGTGCTACATCTGGCACCTGTGTTTTGGTTATCAGCAACTTATACTTATTAAAATATAATATATAATGACACAAGTATAAGAAAAGCTGTTAAAGAGTAGGTGTACCAGTATTTACCTGTAACTATGAAAAAAATTCCTTGATAAAACTTAACACCAGAGAATTATTTTTATTGGGTATATTTATGTGCATTTTTTGAACACGTTGATTATAACAAAATACTATTAACACATTAGCCTAATACTTAAAAAAAAAACTTTGATACAACAATTTACCTAATAAATCTTGGACCATGCCGGGAATGGAATCCAGGACTCTTAGCTAAGTTGGTACACATTCTACCGATTGTGGTAACCCTGACCTTATTACTAACCATGACCAAGTGTAAAGTACACCATCTTAGATCAATCGATCACCACTAACAGGTAGCGGTTTCTTCACCCGAAAGTATATTATGGTATAGTGAATTGTTGCACATAAAATATATTTTCAAGTAATTAACATTGTCTCGACAATTACAACAAAATCCAACCCATTGAACTATAAAAACAAAGAATATTGGTTTACATATGAATGTGAAATTGACTAAATGGTGTAACAGGGTTCCTATACATCATGGAAAACCTGGATTTTAAAAATATTTCTTCCAGGCCTGGAAAGGTTATGGAATTTCTCATTTTTCCAATTATTTTCTTGGAATTTTTTTTGGGTTGTGCTGAAAATTTTATTGTCCCCCCGCTTTTTTTTTTTTTTTTTTGTACACAGGTCAATAAATCTGAAGGAAACAGGAGTATGTAATTAGGGGTAATAGCGCTGCGTTGCAAGATCTCAGCCAGCCTCCTGCATTACACTACTGTACTTCTATAATAATTTTAGCATGCGGCTGGCGTGTTATTAAATTAAATTTTATTTTCGGAAAATGTTGTTCAAGTTATCGAGAGTTGACTGTACTAACAAAATTGGAATTGTCACAACAAACTCATAAAAGCCAACTTAAACATACGAAATAGTATCAAGAAACAGTCTCAATGAAACCAATATGAAAGTACATTTCCCAACTAAGAGATATAACAATTAAATGTTTTTATCATAACAATAAATTTCCAGCAGCAAGGTATTGAACTGATTCTGATAGAGGAATTATATTAAGAAGCTATATTTTGTAGGCTGACTGATTCCCGACTCTGATACTTGTATGGGGGGAAGAAATCTATTAAGAAATTCATCACATTAGGTAGGTACCCAAATTATTACTTATACAAACTGGTACCGTACAGAATAGTCTTGACATTTATATAAATATAAATTTTCAGATAGTAGGCCTGTTCTTATGGTGGGATTGTGTGAGTTTAGAAAAATGACACTACATCAAAATGTCATTTAAAAATATGTGTTTGTTTCAATGTAATATTCTTATTATGAACTAATACAGAAAACAATGTAGTGTTGCTTTAATGTGATTAACTTTTGTAGCAAGTAATGGTACTACTATATAGCCTATTACTATAAGCCTCTAATATTTTTAAAAGGATAAGAGTAAAACACAATACATGCATCACACTTTGATAGAGAGAAGATTAAAAGCCCCAATCTACAGTGTAGCTTTGCAGGACAAAGATTGGAGACCAGAATAATGCATGCTAATAATTACTCGTCCACAGTGTTCAAGTACAATAATGTGGTCTTGTTTTTGGTCGGCATTAGAGTAATAGCCTAGTCCCATTTTGTGTCTCAATTTTATCTCTAGATGCATTCAAGTCTTTTAGTCTTTTTCTGTCCATTCGGTGAATGGCCTCTATCATTGACCATTTAACATTACTGGTAGCCACGTCATATTATATTACACCATGTGCAGAAATTACATTAATTATTATCATTTCATGATCTAGAAGTTATTTTTCCTATCTACTAAAAGCTTAACTGAATATGTTAAGAATGATGATGATGATGATGATGATGGGCTATCACTCGCTAACGAGTATGATTGTCTTCCACGGATATCATTAGTTGAGATTGTGGGTTCTTATGTGACTGTAAAGACCAATCCTGGAGTTACAGACTCTCCCACAGTGATGGCATACGTTGTCCTCCGTTAACCACTAGCTGTTGAGGGTTGACTCTCCTATGAGTATTCGCTCTTTCCGGGAATTCCGCTTGTCAGATTGGTGTCTTCGTTGTTGTTAGTTCAAAGTGTTGGCCTTCATGGACAAGCCGAACCCGTGCCAGGCGATTGGCCTTCTTTTACCAAGAAATAAAAGTCAGGCAGTTACCAGAGACTAACGAAATATTCATTTAACATAGGTCGATGCTACCTTCCTCTGAAATTTCTGCAGATTCTTGAAGGTTAGCTCATACTTCTCAGCAAAATGCCGGTCACTAGCCTCGACAGAAGTGGGTCAACATCCCAGGTGGCAAGAAGGGGATGGTTCAAATCCCTATTGAGGAAGATCGACGCCGGGGTGGCTTTGACAGACTCATGTTATGCGGAGTTGAAAGCAACGTTCAAGAAGTCCAGGTGTCTGTCCCAGTGGGCGTGGTCATGGTGGTGGAAGATGGTCAGCGCCACGTTCAAATTACGATTGAAACGTTCCAAGTGGTTCGGGGAAGGATTGTAAGGACTGGTAGTCACGTGCCTGATGCCCCAAGAAAAGCACATGTCCCCGAATGCCTTAGACCTAAAACACGGACCATTATCACTTACAATAACCTAGACGTCCCTAGCAAAGCCCAAACCCGTCTAGACAGGGCGTTCACCGTCGTCGACGCCTTCATGTCCCTAAGAGGGATCAGTATCACAAATTTGGAGAACGCATCCATGGCAATTAAGATCGCAGTGTTACCCAGGGAAGAGCGAGTGAGAGGCCCGACGTAGTCCACAAAGACCTTTTCCTAGGGACGCGTAGCAATATCGGCAGAATGAGCCCGATCTTAGAGTTCTGGGAAGGTTTGGCCTTTTGACATGGCTCGCACCTACGCACCCACTCCCTAACGTCCCTAGACAAATTGGGCCAGAAGAACTCTTTATAGACTTTACGCTCAGTTTTGAGTATACCACAGTGCCCGCCAAACAAGAGCGTGAAAATATTTGAGGAGCATGGGCCTAAGTTTTTCGGGAATGTAATAACTGGTTCTCCCCTTACATTGGCTACCAAGAGGCCTTTACGGATGCAGTAGTTCCTACGACCTCTCCAGTTTTAATCCTCCGACTACCTGCCTACAAAAATCGTCCTCAGACTGGTGAGTACCAATCGAGATAAAGGATTCGGGGATGGTTTGTGGATGACACACAAGGGGTCGGCTCCGGGGGCTCCCCAACAGGGATCAAGATCCTCAGACATACGAGATAACGCGTCCGCTACCACATTACTTTTCCCAGCGATATGATGGGTAGTGAAATTATCCCTGGAGAGCCTCCAAATCCATCGCCCTATCTTGCCTAATTGTTGGGGTGATTCCACATCCAGGTCAGCGCCATATTATCGGTGAACAGGTCAAACTTCCTAAGTTCAAGGTAGTCAGAGAACTTCTCGACTGCGAATACGCACCCAAGGCATTCCTTTTCATAAATACTGTATTTCTTCTCTGCCGCATTTAAGGTTCTACTGGTAAACGCTACCGGTCTACTACCCTCAGAGGTTTGTTGAGAGAGAACAGCACCGAGCGCTACCGAAGAAGCATCAACGTGCAGTTGGAATGGAAGAGAGAAGTCAGGCATGCGCAACACAGTAGGAGATACAATATGGCGCTTGAAGGTGAAAAAGGCTCATTCTGCTCCTGTCCCCATACAAAGGTCGCCCCTTTTTCTTAAGGGAGTTCAGGGGGCAGGCGACTTCAGAGAACATGGGGATGAACCTGGCGTAATACGCGTACATACCAAAAAACCGCAACACACCTTAATGTTTTTTGGGCAGGAAAGTCGAGGGTGGGTTTAACCCATTCAGGGTCAACAAGAAGATTCCCTTCCGAGATAATATACCCCAGGTAAGGGACCGATTTCTTCGCCCAGGTGACCTACTCAGGATTGACCGTGAGACCCACCCGCGCCGGTGACTCGAAAACAGTTTCTACATGGTGCAAATGATCGTCGAGGGAGTTGCTAAAGATACAAATATCGTCAAGGTAGTTAAAGACAAATTTGAATTTCAAGTCAGCGAGGATATGATCCAAAACCCTGCTCAAACCTTGCCCCCACAACTGATGCCCAGGGGCACTCGGTTAAACTCGTAAACTTGTCATGGAGTAATGAAAGCAGTGGATTTATTGGAAGGCTCTGAGAGCTCGCATTGGAGAAAACTCACGTTAAGATCGATCAAGCTATAGTATTTGGCTCCACAAGATGTTGGAAGGATGATTCTATACGGGCATCGGGTATGGATCAAACACAATTTTTTTGTTGAGCTTTCTATAATCAACTATCAGGCGATACCCTCGACCTTTGCGAGGGATCATGAAGGCGGGACTCACAAAGGGGGATTTAGACGGGCTGAATAACCCCTTTTTTTTTCAAGATCAAAGACTAAATTCCTGAAAATCTCATTTTGGGAGGCGCACAGGAATATGGACCTGAGCGCACGGGCATGTTGTCCTGCGCAATGATGTCATAAGGCAGAATATCGCATTTACCCCATCTATCAGTGATAACATCCGAAAATTGACTGACCACACTATTTATAGCCTCACTATCGCCATCCACGGAAAATAGACCTAGGGGCGTGCTACAAGCAGAAAAAGGGATACATTCCCCGTGCAGCGAAACCAAAGGACACCTCCTGCTTACCCAGATTCAATTTGGCCTTGGTTTCAAACAAAAAATCATTTCCCAAGATGATGTCGAATGGGTGGTTAGGAAACACATAAAAAGAGCGTTTCTAACAGAATCGCCCAATTTTGACAGAAAACCTGACCTTACGGTTTCCACTAAACATTGCCCATTCGCCACTGCATAAGCCTTAGGAGCGATAGATTCATACAAAATATTAACTTGATCACTGATAATACCAACAACCAATAAACACAAACGAAAGAATCCCCAGTATCAAATAGACCCACACACTCCACGGAGCCGATACAAACAATGGGACTCGGAACACGTGGCTTAGAACAAATAGCGTGACCGCACCACGGCTAGGAGCGTGCCTTAAAAGTTTCCCTACCTGCACTGCCTTTGAACATGCCCTAATCTGTTATAGGGGTAACACCTAACTCAAAGAAGTCACGTGGTACTCGGTCCCCGGGATTTTAACCCACGAGGTTATTTCCACTAGTAGACCTATTGCGGTTAACAGGTGGGGGGAAAGATATCTCAGTACTCGCTGGCCCGGGACTCGAACCCGTCGTGCGCGACTTTCCACCGTGGTGGCATGCGCGTGCAGGTATTCCTTCTACGAGAGTAGTGTCCCCTCAATGAGCGATGCCAAGTTATAGAGATCTTGGATAGAAGTAGGCTTATTATAAAAAACAAAATGGCGCTTAGTCAAGGGATATACATTTTCAAGGATAATATCGACTAACTCGGGCTCCTCCAACTCGGTGTTAAGTACACGAGCCGCCTCAGTGATGGATAACACAAAGTTCCTAAGCGAATCGTGGGGGACTGAAACCTATGAACTACCTCCCTACATAACTTCTGTTTAACCCTGTTAGGTAACAGCGAGCTCAATATAAGGTCTATCACAGCACTTAAGGATAAATTCGCTTGAATCCCCTGGGAAAATAGTTCGGTCAAAAAGCCGGACGTCTTGGTTAAGAATAAAGTCAAAAATTCAGGTTCACTAACCAGCCTCAGGCACGATGCCCTGTTAACCTCTACGAGAAAGTTAAATATGGCAGTATGGTCCTGCCCATCACACACGGGAATACGACCTAGTATTTCTATCAAAACTTTATTCTGGCACTCCGGATACACAACAGGCACGGAGGGGATACCAGATGGGGAGGGTGACCAAGTTCACCACTCGCATCCTTGACCATATCAGAGTAGGCCGAAGCCTCCCCAACCTCGCTCACCAGCTCACACAGAAGGGATCGCAACTCACCCACCATAGCGTTGGGTGGAACAGGGACACCCCAAACCTCGAGCTCCGACAGTAGTTGGTCGCGGCTAAGCTTGTAAACCTCAGTTTTCTTCATTTTGGTAGAAGAATTGGCGTCGGGTTACGATGGAGGTGCCACGGTCAAGGGAAGCGTGCAATAGAACAAACAGATATTAGCACAATATATACACTGGAAAATAGCATGCGGTTACTCCGCAACCAACTCCATGAACCATAGAACCATGAACCTTGTAGCCATGGTAACCACGCTCAGCTACCACTTTTCTCTTGTAACCACCTTCTTTTCCCAAGAAATAAAAGTTAGGCAGTTACCAGAGAGTAACAAAATATTTATTTGACATAAGAGATATAGTTAAAAAAACCAATAACAAAATATAAATATACTAATATTGACCATAGCGTGTAAGGTCGCTGGATAGAAGTTAACACAATGAATCGTTATACTCAAAAATTGACCTTAACATTACCATAGCTCTCCATTGTAAGTGATTTTTCTTATGCCAACCCTCGTCCCAAAGAATTATTGGCTTGATCGGCTCAGTCACCGACTATATCGTGCTGCCCTCTATGCAGGGAGAAGATGTGAAGTGGACGCTCCGAAGGGTCAATCCTCGATCTTTTTTTGTTGTTTTCTGTTTCTACCTCCAACCTCAGGCAGGATATCTTTTTGATCTATTCGTTAGTTTGGGTAATATGTATATATGCTTATAATATAAATAAAAAAGGTCTAATTGAGTCAGAAGGGAAGGATGATATATTTAGCAAATAAGGGGATGTCCAACTTTCCATCAACACATAATAATACTCCTTGAGCCAAGTAAATGTTTACTCGTATCTCTTGGTAAGAATAGCAATCTTAATCATTCATAACTGAACCAGTTTGTATGTATATGTAATTCATAGCTTACTTAATTAATTGTGTGGTTGTGTAATTAGGGAGATTTGCGTTTGTGAGTTGGCAGCGATAGATGCGGACAAAAGTATTGTTAAAAAAAAAAAAAAAAAGCTTGAGAGAGACGCTTGATTGAAGATGGCTTGTAAATGCTAGAGGTCAGAAAATAATTGCGTGGCAAGGAAAATATTGCGTGGGGTGAAAGCTAACTATCTAAAGGATCCCAAGAGTGTCCTTGATAAGGATTGGACGCTTGTTCAGATGTACCTAAACAATCGCTGGAAAGTTATGTGTTCTTTAGCTATTTGTATCGTTGGACTTGGACTTTGTGGAAATCCGTATGCTGGGACCGCCGAACGGACAGTTATCTAAACAGATGGTCAGCGTAACGACCGTTAGGGAATATGTGAGGGGTCGTGAGTGAATTGGGAGTCGCAAAAGGTCAACTCCGAACACTTATAATTAACTTAGTTTTTTTTTTTATGACTATAAGGTTTCTTGGCAAATTATATTCCTTAATGAGCTTGAACGTTTGTTGATAAAGTGCTCAGACTTAGTAATAGTTTGTTTTAGGCTGATTTATTGTCCATCACCATCATTACCTATTAGGGTATATCGTAAGGGTGTAAAGTTTTGATTTGTCGGTTATGGTATAATAAATATAAGAGTTTCTCCCCAACATTGTTTTTTCTAACCAATAATTCAGAGTATAGACAACATCAATAAACGTATAAAATATTAATGTTATTTTATTTCTCCATGGCACTCTGACGTCACCCATAGGTCTCGTAGAAATAGGCCAGTGCCTACCAGTATTGCACAGAGCAACATAGCCGAGGATCGATACGTAATTTAACTATTGGAGTCCCACCCAATATTAAAGAAATCTTACACCATGAACAGCAAAATAGGCTAGAGGGTTCAAAGTCCGGAGCATTAATGTGAATATACTATTATGCGTATAATCAAAATAGACTAGAAAGTTCAAGTTCTGTGACTTTGAAATTTATACATTATTTCAAGAATAACGACGATAGACTAGAAAGTTCAAGTTCCAACGACTAATATTAATACAATATTTCAAGAACAACAACAATAGAGAGAAAGTTCAAGTTCCTTAGCTTTAATATTATTACTATATTTCATGACTAACAATAATGGACTAGAAAGTTCAAGTTCTGTGACTCTAATATTAATACTATATTTCAAGAATAACAATAATAAACCAGAAGGTTCAAGTTCTGTGACTTTCATATCAATAAATATTTCAAGAATAATACTAATTGACTAGAAAGTCCAATTTCAGCAACTTTAATATTAATAATATATTTCATATATAACAATAACAGAATAGAAAGGTCATGTCTTGTGACTTTAATATTAATACCATATTTCAATAATAATAATAATTGACAGAAGTCAAGTTCAGCAACTTTAAATATTAATATTATATTTCATGTATAACATCAACAGACTAGAAAGGTCGAGGTCTGTGACTTTAATATTAATACTATATTTCTAGAATAATAATTGACTAGAAAGTCCGTCAATAGTGGCTCTAATTTTCTGGGTGCAATAATTACAATGGTCCCCATGACCATACAGCCAAATTATGGTAAAGCCTACTCCACCCTCGAGCTAACACCCCGTTCTCGGCATAATAGGGAGGTGTAGGTACTCAATACCAAGAGAATATCTAGCTACAAATACAAAGTTGGCGCGCATCATAAAGTAAATACAACTGCGCCGAATATAAGTGCCCCGCTTATCAATAAGTTCCCGTTAAATAGAGTCCTAAACAATTCACACATCATAGCAGTGGTTTAACATCCCTTAGGACTGCTTAAGGCAACCAATATTGCATTAACAATGTCAACAATTAGCATGAGCTGCTCTCACAAATAATAGAGACAAAATGCGCACTCAAAGTTAAAGTCCCAAAAATAAGTTCCCCAACTAAGTTAAAAATAACGAAGACGAGGATACAACCCAACCTCGTAGATAGCAAAAGGAAACCCATCCAAAATCTGACCATTATATATATTAAGTCCGAATCAGTAATTTTGAATGAAACATGGCATGTTAAGCAGAAAAAGAATTTAGATAGATACAATAAAGTCACAGTCTAAGCTGTCATCTTCACCTCAGTTAGCCTACGGTGCAATGAGTGACCATACAATCAAAACATCCCATTATATAGGGAGAACGAAGAGCCATGTTCACAGAGAGCGGGAGGATAGGGGGGGAAAGGAGGGGATCGGAGCGGGGACTCTGCCGGCCATCCGTAGAACTAGAGACAACATGATAGCTCTAACGGAGGAAGCGGCAACTTAGCGCGTCGAACCACTTTCAGTTGTTTTTCTTTGGGGCGGGGCTTCTTCCCGAGCTGGCAGCGGAACAACGGCTCAGCTTAGTCATGGGATTGTGTGTTGGAGAGTGGTCAGTGCTCATGATGCCAGAGTTTGAGTCCGATGGGAAAGAAGGTAAGCGTTTACCCATTTTTTGTAGCTGTTATATGTAACTCGTTACAATGTATCTTGCACCCCCATGAGTTTTCCCACTCGTAGACCCACACAGATCAGAATGGACGAGCTGAAGAAGTTCAGTGGCACGGTTAGGCTTCTTTCTTCTTGGAAAGGGCTCTCTCGATTATTTTTACTCAATACATGGGATACACGTGGACGCTTCTCCTGTGAAATTGATTTCAATGGCCATGACATTTTTCAACAAATTCATCGATACTTTATTTAAGTGCCCCAATCGACGGTGCCAGAGTTCTTTTGAATTATTTCTTGACACTACATTAGCACTTTCGAACATATTCGATTCAAAAATAGTTTTAGAAGACAGCTCAGCATCTATATCTAGTCTATAAAGACAATCTGTGTTCCTAGCACTAGCTATTGCTCTACCATTAATCGTAACCTTCTGATCCTGGTAAATTTTACACTCATGATGAAAAAATAACAAGACCTTTTTCCACCATCTGATTGACTGATAGCAAGTTCAAACTCAATTAGGTACATAGATTAAATAAAATGTTTTTCGTTTTTTAATATTAATAGTTATCATAACATCTCCATGACCTTCACTTTTAAGCTTCTCATTGTTTGCTATTGTAACTTCAAAGCCTGTTGATTCATCATTAAAATCAGAAATCCGATCTTTATGCATTGTCATGTGTGCGGTAGCTTCAGAGTCTACATACAAATGTTTAGAACTTGTCTTAGCCGTCTTAGCTGTAAAAAACACCCATTATTGCTGCCCTTTTTATTTTGGTTGTCCCTAGATTGCGACTAGTTCTCTTTAGATGCGTTTTTCTCATGTTTTGAGCATTCAGAAGCTTTATGTCCAAGTTCGTGACATTTAAAACACCTTTAACACTTTAAAACACATTTAAACCTTGAAGATTAACAAGATTGCGGCAACTATGAAAGGTTGTGTATATCACTGTTGAATATAAAAAATTTTCTATAACAATAATAGTGTGGTGATTTCAATAGTTATCGAATCAAATGAACAAGAAAGTAAATCATACTTCAGCAAGTGTACAAATCTGTTAAAACATTCGTTCGCAATCATGATGTTAGCCGATGAAAATGAAACCTCGTGTGGCGTATGTAAAAACGTGGTCGGAGAAAAACAAATGTATTTATTGTGTGATACTTGCCAAAATTGTTACCATAAAAAGTGTGAAAAAATTACAGACAAATTGTTTAAAATACTAAGTCAGGTAGAAACAAACATTCCATGGACAGGTACTAAATGCAAGACTGAAATAGCCAAAACTAAAATGCAGGTTAACTCAGTTAAAAACATTCAACTGATCTTGACAAATAATTCAAATAATGATAATGTGGCATTAAATCTTCTCAAATCCATAGCAAATGATGTTCGAGAATTGAAGGAATCCTTGAACTAATTGACAACACGAATGGACAAGGCCGATGATCAAATCCTCTTAAAGAAGTTTTGCTTTTATAAGTTCACTACTTATTTTTGCTCCTGAACTTTCTAACGCCAACGTCGGGTCAAAAGAACTAGACAGACCATTCAACATAACAACTGCAAGAAATCCATCCTTTTATAGGGAAACTTATATCTGCGAGTTGATGGCAGTAACGTATACATAATATGTAACCTTCCATCAACTTAACATTCTCTAATTTCAATCCAAAAAGGATTTTGAGAAGTCCGAGGCATCTTATTAGTCCTTTATCCTCGTAGGCTTTTTGAAGATCATCCCAAGCTTCTTTAGCAGATTTAGTGTTCCTAGCATAAGAAAAACTAGACGGTTTTATCATTAAACAAATTTTAGCTCTTGCTTTATGAATCTATTTTTCATCTAGTTGTTTTAAATTCCCTTCTGCGTCGATTTCAGGCTCTATACAAACATCATAAATCTTCGTGAATCAGACACATTTCCACAGCGAATTTCCCATTATTATAATTTGACATACTACCTTCAAGCATTTTAACAGCCGGTAATCTTTCATCTCTGTCTCCCATCGTGTTAAATTTTAACTTGCATCCGAGATTTAAACAAATTTCAATGAAAGAGTTCGTTTTAGTATTTTGTATACTGTGCTAGGTTAACAAATTTGAGTTAAAAAATGTTTACTTGCGAACTTAAACAAACGTCGTTCACTCTACAAATTACTCAATCACGTAATTAAAACACGTCCTGGGCCCATAACTTGATAGAAATATCTTAGATTAAAACATGTGTAATTGTAGAATATTGTAACAAACGTTTTAGTATTTTTGAAGAGCTGAAAACACAACAATAGATAAGACCAACAAGAGATTGTCATCATTTCTAAACATTAAATATAAAGAAACTAAACATTCTGTAATACAGCACGAGTGGCGCATGAAGAACAATCACATTGGATTACAGTTCCAACAGTCACCTACTTAAGTTACTAAAACAATTTTAATACATTCATGCATCAAGTCATGTTATCTGCAGCTGTCCCTCTTGATAGATATTATCAAATATCAATACCTATAAAATAACACAAATAGTTTTTAAAATGCTATCAATGTTGGCCCAAAGAAATGTGTATATATTTTCTCTATTGTTCCTCCAACCAAAATACTAAGGTGTCAGACCACAAAACTTAAATTTTAACTTGTCTACCTATCATTTCACGAAAATTATCCTATTTTATTGTTCTAAATTTCCAGAAGACCCAGGTTCCACACCTATGTAGGGTCAATACATACACTTAGTAATATAATTGCCACGTTCGGTGGTCATGGGGCAGATTCAAACATATAAGTTATAGGGCCTTACATTTGAGCGTATAGGGCACGAATTTGTGCAGCATCGAATGTTTAAAAGCGATGGCCTCTAAATTTCCAGAAGACCCATGTTCCTCACCTATGTATGTTCGATATATAGACTTAGTACCATAATTGCCACCATCGGTGATCGTGGGACAGATTTAAACATAGAAGTTATAGCGCCTTAAAATTGTATCGTATATTCAATTAATTAATTTTTTCTTTTATCGCTCTCTATCATCTATGAGATTTTTTTTAAACCGTGAATATAATGCGCTCTATGAACGATTTTAGAACCAAACCTCTCCATCTGCTGCTCTCTGTGGGATATTTTGGAACTAGCTTTATTGTTAGCTATTTTTTTTTTCCAATGTTGGCTAAAAACTGTTTGCTTATTGTGGTTGTGGAGCTTTTCTGTCCGCTGTTATTTATGTGTACATATACATATATTGTGATTAAAATAATTACCAATATTATTATTGAAATTTAATTTCAAATTTATTTAGCTATTTATTTAAATAAATATAATCTACTCTAATATCAATAAATCATTATGAGTAATCGTAGATGTGCTGCAAGAACGTGCTTTAATATGCAAGGATGTCGTCCTAACCTTAAATTATTTCCATTTCCTAAGGATGAAATAGCGTAAGATTTATGTTGTGTTTTGCATATGAAATTGCCCATGTTCACAACTTTATCTACACCCCTCCCTCTTTCCATCTTTTAATTAACACAAACACAATGGATATGAATTTAACTAGGCCCCTATTTAATTAATAAGGTAGGCCTACCATAAATAAATAGAATACTTGAGAGTAAATGCACTCATTATTAACTGGCTGGAACGAAGATTAAAGAATCCCCCACTAGATCCCTAAAGAAAAACAATGAAGAATTTAATTTCTATAGAGGGACTCATTGGCTCTCATCTTTAGTAATTTCCTGTTCCACTGTTCCTTCATATTTTCCGCTACAACCTCTTGCATGTATATGCGCTCTCAATTGCCAAAGTTTTCTTGTCAAAATATTTTTAAACCCTAATAATAACCACACCCAGCGTATAACCCAAACGGGTAGTAAGATGCTGTGCTAAAACCACACCCAGTGAAATCAGGCAGGTTTTGTTAGTCCTAGGTTCTAGGTTAAAATCATTCTCAGGTAGGCCTAACCCTGCTATTCTTATTGCCAATCTTTTCCTTGTTATAGTTAGGATTACTATGGCTCAAGAACGTTTACGATTCCTTAAAAAAGGTAAAACACTTTTATTAATTTTATTAAACACTGTTATTATTAATATTAGATAAAAAAAAGTCAGCCATCTATATACTAAGACTTAATAATTCAGAAAATATTTGCTTCACTCACTTATTTCCCAGGGTATCGCGAAATGCAAAAGTCTAAAGCCACCATGCTTTGAACATCTTGCTTTTTTTCGCTAGCAAACTCAAATCTGGCGAATTAGATATTATTTCTCTATTCCTTTCGACCAAAACAGATTCTAGATCTTTTAGTGAATTAACATTAATCAAACTCTCACACATAGCTTTATTTAACCCTCTTACATAAACTCAAATCAGTAACAATGCAACAAAAACGAAACTGTATTATAGGCCGAACAATATCTCTACAGAAATGCCAATTTAAAAAACCCTTACTTTCTTACTCACTCTATGGCATTGGGAACTTGAAAGTTAACTGCCGCACTACAAAAGTACATTCCCTATCCCTATCAAGAGCTAGTTCTATCCAGTCCACCTCATTACACCCTCTCTCTAATGTTATCCTCCCATCTGCGTCTAAGTCTTCTCAATGGCCTCTTCCCACTTGGTTTGCCAGTCAATACCCTGAACACAGTTCTTGACTCTTTCATTCGCTCTTCATATCATGTTCACCTGAATCTACAAGACTTGACTATCCTAACAATGTCTTGTGATGAGTACAGGGTATGCAACTTATGATTATGTAACCTCCTCCACTCCCAAGTAGCCTCATTCCTTTTTCTTTTTTATATCATATATATTCCTAAGTACCTTATTTTCAAACACCCTAAATGTCTATGTTTCACAACCATAGAGGACACCCAGTAACACTTTTGTTTAGTATATTCTTAGTTAATTACATTCCTTGAAAGCAGGTAAATAGCAACAACTTACTGACCGAGTAATAGCATGCGTTTCCCCGACTGTATTATTTTCATAATTTCCAATCTTATATCATTATTGCTAGTTAAAATTGTTCCTAATTGTCCAAGCAACATCCATAGCAAACTTTTGGGTGTTTCCTGATGGTATTTCTCTTTACGCCCACGCCCAACTCACCAAGCTGAAGAACCACCTCTATCGGCGGTACTTGACTGCTTAATCAATATATCCGTAGCTAGTGTTCGTATCTGAAGGCCGTATCCTAGATACTTAGATAAAGCATAAACGTTCTCGACCGTTATACTCTAGAAACATTTAGGACAAGAATTAAAAAGATTACTGGAGGTTTAATATTAGTAGTAGTTTTGGAGTCTTGGTACCTACTGATTCTGAAGACCTGATTTTTTTATTGATCAATAACTGTGGCTTTTGACTAAATTAAATTGACTATTGGCTTTTCATTCTCGCCCAAAATGAATGGCGATTCCCTTCCTTAAAAATTATGTTTTTTGGATAATCAGTCATATTATCCAATCTTTTTTTCATATTTAGAAATTCAGACCCATCAGAGTGTGCTACCGACAAACAACTAAGCCTATTAAAATAAATTTGTACCCGCTTTGGTGGCCGCATTGTCAAAAGCACTCCTCTCGCAGTAGACTAGACTGGCAATGACGGGAAGATCAAGGTTCAAATCTCGGTCAGGTGTAGGCCTACTGAGCGTGGTTTTTCCAGCATAATTAGTAGGCCTATATAAGCATATAACCCAAACGGGTAGTAAAACGCCATGCTATAAAAAGCAATTTTATTCTGCCCTTCTTTGGATTGTGTTATGAAGTAGGCTAAAATAGAATACAATAAATATTTTTTGCCATTTAAATTGTTTCAGAATGCGGGAATGGGCGAAAAACTGTGGCAGATCGGATCTCTGTAAACTTCCCTCTGAAAAACTGAGCAAATTCCGTCTTTGTGCCAACCACTTTGAATTGCACTGGTTTCTTAACCCCAAATACAAGACGAGGTTCAAGCCTTCTCTCCAGCCTATCCCAACAATATTTTACAATAACCTGAGAGATTTTGTCCCAAAATCTCTGCAAAATTCGTGTCCTCTTTTGAATGAAGGTTTGTGAATGATTCTTTCATTTATATTTCTATAAGGAAAACATCTGTTTGCTTTATGGGGTACCTTATTGTGTTATATTTGGAAGAAGGCACAGGAAAGATGGATTGAAACAAATAAAAGGAACAAACAAAATATGGCTTTTACAATGAAAATAATAAGTGTGAACCCACTTCCGTGACCGTGTGGTCTCAAGCGCTACTCTCAGCAGTAGAATAGACTGCTGACGACAAAGAGGTCGAGGTTCGAATCTCAGTTGGGTGCACTAGAATGGTTTTTACAAAGTGGTTTTCCACTCTCCCTCCATTCAAATGCGGGTGCACTTCCTCCAAATATAACGTTCCTAATTCCTAAAACCATTAGTGTAATTAGTACATAAGCTGGTAACCCAAACGGGTAGTAAGACGCGGTGCTAAAAAAAAAACAAGTGTGGGCTGTGTTCTTCTCATGGAAAACCATATTTTGTTAGTTCCTTTTTGTTTTTCTAACCACCTTTCATGTACTTTCTTCCTATCTATCAATAATAGAAATGTTAATATTTGGGTAGAATGAGGGTAGAAAAAAAGAGACAAATTTTGATAGTAGTTTTTTTTTGTCTCATCTCAGTAGCTAAGCTATACTCAAATAGGCCCCCCCAAGGTTAATGTTCTTGCTAAACTAGGTTTAGTCTTATCACCAAATAAATAACCCTTTAAAATATATTGATTTTAAAAGTAATGTTAGCAATTTTGTTAAAAGGTCATCAAGACTTCTTAAACAAACAAACAAACAAGTTAGGAAACTTTTCACCATAACCACATTTGGTGGCAAGGAAAATTACTAGTTTTATTGTACGGTGCTATGCATTATTTAAAAAAACAAAGGTTATCTGACAATTATAAAAAAAGGCTATGTTTTCTTAAAAAATCGTGTATATTTGAATATAAACTATAGTTTTTTATGGATTTAAAACATAATAAAAGCTAATTTTTAGCTCCTGAAACCTGTTTTTTATCACCACCTCTTACTACCTGCTCAGGCTATTAGCATGTATGATAATTACTCTAGTGGGATAGTGATAAGTAAGAAAGCTCAGTTTAAAGGTAATCCACCCACATTTACATGGAAGGCAAGTAGGAAACCATTTTGGAAAAACCATCCTCAGTGGATCTTACTGGAGTTTGAAACCTTATCGCCCTGTCTTCAGCAGGTCAGTCTAACCTAACTCGAGGAAACCTTATCTCCCTGTCTTCAGCAGGTCAGTCTAACCTAACATGAGGAAACCTTTATCGCCCTGTCTTCAGCAGGTCAGTCTAACCTAACACGAGGAAACCTTATCACCCTGTCCTCAGCAGGTCAGTCTAACCTAACACAAGGAAACCTTATCTCCCTGTCTTCAGCAGGTCAGTCTAACCTAACACGAGGAAACCTTATATCGCCCTGTCTTCAGCAGGTCAGTCTAACCTAACACAAGGAAACCTTATCTCCCTGTCTTCAGCAGGTCAGTCTAACCTAACACGAGGAAACCTTATCTCCCTGTCTTCAGCAGGTCAGTCTAACCTAACACAAGGAAACCTTATCTCCCTGTCTTCAGCAGGTCAGTCTAACCTAACACCAGGAAACCTTATATCGCCCTGTCTTCAGCAGGTCAGTCTAACCTAACACAAGGAAACCTTATCTCCCTGTCTTCAGCAGGTCAGTCTAACCTAACACGAGGAAACCTTATCTCCCTGTCTTCAGCAGGTCAGTCTAACCTAACACAAGGAAACCTTATCTCCCTGTCTTCAGCAGGTCAGTCTAACCTAACACGAGGAAACCTTATCTCCCTGTCTTCAGCAGGTCAGTCTAACCTAACACAAGGAAACCTTATCTCCCTGTCTTCAGCAGGTCAGTCTAACCTAACACAAGGAAACCTTATCTCCCTGTCTTCAGCAGGTCAGTCTAACCTAACACAAGGAAACCTTATCTCCCTGTCTTCAGCAGGTCAGTCTAACCTAACACGAGGAAACCTTATCTCCCTGTCTTCAGCAGGTCAGTCTAACCTAACACAAGGAAACCTTATCTCCCTGTCTTCAGCAGGTCAGTCTAACCTAACACAAGGAAACCTTATCTCCCTGTCTTCAGCAGGTCAGTCTAACCTAACACAAGGAAACCTTATCTCCCTGTCTTCAGCAGGTCAGTCTAACCTAACACGAGGAAACCTTATCTCCCTGTCTTCAGCAGGTCAGTCTAACCTAACACAAGGAAACCTTATCTCCCTGTCTTCAGCAGGTCAGTCTAACCTAACACAAGGAAACCTTATCTCCCTGTCTTCAGCAGGTCAGTCTAACCTAACACAAGGAAACCTTATCTCCCTGTCTTCAGCAGGTCAGTCTAACCTAACACGAGGAAACCTTATCTCCCTGTCTTCAGCAGGTCAGTCTAACCTAACACAAGGAAACCTTATCTCCCTGTCTTCAGCAGGTCAGTCTAACCTAACACAAGGAAACCTTATCTCCCTGTCTTCAGCAGGTCAGTCTAACCTAACACGAGGAAACCTTATCTCCCTGTCTTCAGCAGGTCAGTCTAACCTAACACAAGGAAACCTTATCTCCCTGTCTTCAGCAGGTCAGTCTAACCTAACACAAGGAAACCTTATCTCCCTGTCTTCAGCAGGTCAGTCTAACCTAACACAAGGAAACCTTATCTCCCTGTCTTCAGCAGGTCAGTCTAACCTAACACGAGGAAACCTTATCTCCCTGTCTTCAGCAGGTCAGTCTAACCTAACACAAGGAAACCTTATCTCCCTGTCTTCAGCAGGTCAGTCTAACCTAACACGAGGAAACCTTATCTCCCTGTCTTCAGCAGGTCAGTCTAACCTAACACGAGAGTGACTCCTTAGACCATTCCACTGCTGAGGTAGGTGAAACAAGTTCTTAGGGTAGGCTACATCTAAAATGGCCCTTTAATCTCATAATATCATTGGTTTTAACACAAATATCTTACAAAATAAGAACTAATATTTACCTAAGTTAATGTAGATGAATTACCCACTTCGGCGGACGCATGGTCTAAGGTGTCCCTCTCTCAATAGACTAGATTGCCGATGACGGGAGATCAAGTTTCGAAAAATATAGTTTCTTAAAATAAAGCATAAACATTTTCTACCCTTATGCTCCAGCAGCCTTTAGGACAAGGATTATTGGAGATTACTGGAGATTTAGTGTTAGTAGTGGTAGTTGTTATCCCTTGCTGCGGCTTCAGGAGTAACTGGTTGAGTCTAGTCGAAATGCAGTCTCCGGGTGACGTTTGTTGTTAGGCACCGGTCTCGTGGCTTAAAGGAGAAATTGGAGTAAGTGGGGGTCAGGTGGTTGGTGAGAGGGAAAGAGGAGGAGAGGAATTAGAGAACTCAATGGTAGGAACTCTTGGAGATAGTGGAGCAGCGTGGGGGTGTTTGGGGTCCGGGTGTTTGCAGTCGGGATAGTAAAAAATAGGCCCGCAGGTGGAGTACTGTTTGGTCACTGATGTCCTCTTCAGGGTCTTCTGTCGGTGAGCCTTGCCAGACTGGTGGGTGTAGCGCATCCCATGAGATCACCGTGAAAAGGACAACCCGGTGGAAGGGTGGAGAGGTAGAAGAAAGGAGTCCCGGCAACACGGGTGTCGCGGTGAGAGGATGATGGTGGAAGGAGAGGGAGTTAAGACAAATATTGCTCTTTCCGAAAAACGACAATTTATTAGTGCTCTTTCGAATAGGTGGTACACCAGGGTTGGGTCACCACTGAAACTGCTCCAGGAATCACCGTGTTATATACCCTCCACTGCTGCCTGACCTTGTCCAATGGGGGGGAAAGAGGGCTTCCCATTGGTGCGTGCATATTTGAGAGACAGTGCCCATCACGCGAACCAATAGAGAGAGGAGTTCTCATTGGTGCTGAATATAGGGTGAACTCGTCACGGACGGCTTAGAGAACATGGACTGTGTAGCGGTCCAGGCAGTAGAGAGGTTGGGTGGCGCGGCCTGTGCAAGTACGGAGGAAAGATTCAAGGGCCGAATGAACAGTGAGGCACAACATAGTAGTTTTGGAGTCTTGGTACCTATTGATTCAGAAGACCAAATTTTTTTATTGATCAAGAACTTTGGCTTTTGACTAAATTAAATTAATTTTTGGCTTTTCATTCTCGCCCAAAATGAATGGGGATTCCCTTTCTTAAAATGTATGTTCTTTAGATAATAAGTCATATTATCCTATCTTTTTTCATATTTAGAAATCCAGACCCATCAGAGTGGATAACCGACAAACAACTAACTATTAAAAAAAATGTGTACTCGTTTCGATGACCATGTGATCTAAAGCGCTACTCTCGCAGTAGAGCAGACTGCTAATGACAAGGAGGTCAAGGTTTGAGTCTCACTTGGGTGTACTGAGAGTGGTTTTTCCTGAATGGTATTCCACTCTCCCTTCACACAAATGCAGGTACACTTCCTCTAAATTAAAACCTTACTCTTTCCTAATAAATTAGAGTAATTAGTACATAAGCATATAACCTAACTGGATAGTAAAACGCGGTGCTAAAAAAAATTGATAAATTGGTTTATTTTCACTTCAGTTCAGAAAATTGATGAAAACATTGAAGAAGTTCTGCAGCTTGACATTCCTACAGAAGACAACAGGCCAGAAGTTTTGAGTGCTTGCAGTGTGGTGTCTGACATCAGCGAAAAGATGTGCCGCTTATGCGCACAGCTGGTACACGAGACTAAGTTGATTGACATCTTTTCACAGGAGGAGACCGATCTTGTCTCAAAAATCAACAAATTCTTGCCAGAAAAGGTGAGGATATGTTGCCATTCTCTGGCTTAGTAGTGAGCACCTATCAACATGAATAAAATGTCTCTCTTCATAATTTAATATCCAAGCTATGTAGGATGCTGGAATTGGGTCATTTTTTAAACAAACTTTGTATTGAAATGATTACATAAAGAGTAGTTTTAAAAATAGTAAAGCTGGATCATATTAAATTTGACTCAAATATAAGACTTAGAAAACATTGTAAAGAAGTTCACCCAATGTTAGGATTTTTATTCTCATTCTTTAGTTGCTATCCATTGATAGTAGAAATTGTAACTGAATAATGGTACGTGTATTATACATTCAGTTAAGTGGTAAAAGCCTTTGTGGTCTAGTGGTCACAGTTTCTGGCTATAGATCCAGAGTTGCTGGATTTGATCCCTGAAACATTATCACGTTCTTGAATTGATTGTGAGATAATTGATATTTAGAGCCCCGTGATCGAGCACCAATTATCACGATACAGAATTTTTGTGAGATAATTGATATTTATAGCACCGTGATCAAGCACCAATTAAAGTGATTACCGTTTAATTAGCTGATATTTGCCCCATGATCGAGTACTAATTAAAGCGGTACGGATTGTAATCGTGATAGTGCCCTGTGATTGAACACTATCAATAACGATATTAAATAAACAAGACTTTTAAGTATTTATATTCATATTATCTTTAGTAAGGAGAAATTGATAGAGGATATTGTGTAAGGAACGAGCTTGTGAGAATATTAGATAGATTGAAAATAGGTTAATGTGAAACATTTTATAAGTTAAAAATTATTATAGAAATTTAATAGAAATTTGAAGTTAAATATTAAAAGTATAGTTAGGATCACCACATACAATAATTGAGAAAGAGACAATTACAGTAATCCTATTAATACAAAATAGGCCTTAATATTAGATTAGAAATTGAAATATAATGATTAGATGAAACACTTGGTTAAAATATAATATGTTAAAATTATTGACATAAGCTATGTGAAATTACAGTTTTGAGTATAAAATAAGAAAGTAAATTGATAAGTTAAATTTAAGCCTATTTATGATCAGTCAGTTGCTAATCAAAAAACAGTAGTCCTAAAAATACAATTAACAACATCAGAATGTATTAAAATATAAAATAGATATATAAATTTATATATCTATCTTATATTTTAATACATTCTGATTCATATAAATTTATATATCTATCTTATATTTTAATACATTCTGATGTTGTTAATTGTATTTTTAGGACTACTGTTGCTAATCAAAAAACAGTAGTCCTAAAAATACAATTAACAACATCAGAATGTATTAAAATATAGGATAGATATATAAATTTATATATCTATCTTATATTTAATACATTCTGATTCATATAAATTTATATATCTATCTTATATTTTAATACATTCTGATGTTGTTAATTGTATTTTTAGGACTACTGTTTTTTGATTAGCAACAGTAGTCCTAAAAATACAATTAACAACATCAGAATGTATTAAAATATAGGATAGATATATAAATTTATATATCTATCTTATATTTTAATACATTCTGATTCATATAAATTTATATATCTATTTTATATTTTAATACATTCTGATGTTGTTAATTGTATTTTTAGGACTACTGTTTTTTGATTAGCAACTGACTGATCATAAATAGGCTTAAATTTAACTTATCAATTTACTTTCTTATTTTATACTCAAAACTGTAATTTCACATAGCTTATGTCAATAATTTTAACATATTATATTTTAACCAAGTGTTTCATCTAATCATTATATTTCAATTTCTAATCTAATATTAAGGCCTATTTTGTATTAATAGGATTACTGTAATTGTCTCTTTCTCAATTATTGTAAGTGGTGATCCTAACTATACTTTTAATATTTAACTTCAAATTTCTATTAAATTTCTATAATAATTTTTAACTTATAAACTGTTTCACATTAACCTATTTTCAACTTATCTAATATTCTCACAAGACTTTTAAGGTTGCACTCGGTTTATTAAGATGATTATACCTCCGGTACGAAAATATTATGTAAATTGATACAAATTTTGTTGAACTACAGATTATTTTCTGTGTGCTCTTTGTATTTAAGTTAGTAGTACTGTCGTGATATTACATGTTCTCTAAATTTATGTCGCCGGCACTCTGTAGATTTATGTGACTACTCTATATATTCATACGCACACACAGCTTATATATGACATACCCCTTACCCCTTGGACCTCTCGTGATCAGTGTCAAAACCAACAAATCGAAAGAGTCCCTGCGACAGATGTCTTGAAGGCTAGCTTCCTATTGGGTAGCGTCACTTGCTTTTTTTTTTTTTTTTTTTGTAAACACTACAGAGTTACTTTATGAAATAAAAAATAAGTTATAACGGTGCAATCCTTCGACGTTATTTCTGAAAAACGCGTGATTCTCCATGGGTGAAGTATTAAAAGGATATTTTACATACAATACTTTAAAGAAAATACACTTCATCCATGACTTTTTAAATATATGAAAGGGGTCCAAATCAGTGTCATTACAACATCCAGATTTTTCTGTGAGTTAGTGGGTCTGGAATGGGGCTAACTCAGCCTCGTGAGGACAAACGAGGAGCTACTTGAAACGGAAACGTGGCAGCTTTGGTCTAGAAAACTGAGATTAATTGCCAGAGGGTTCATTGTGCTGACCACATGACAGCCTCTATCCACCAAAAATTTGCACTCTCATCGTCAACAGACAGCAACCGGTTGGTCAGTCGGTATGGCTCAGTTGCAAGCTGATGTGAAGGTTTTTTTTTGTTAAGCAATGGTCTGGTTGCTAGTTTTTTCCCATAATCATTTAGGGTAATACCACTTGAAAGCACCTTAATAGGTTTTTTCCTAATTCAAGTTAAAAAAATTTACCTAAAATCTAGTGCAAAAAATATATTATTAAAGCCAAATTTGGAATTTTTAAAATCCTTGAATCCATAGACCTACTAATAAAATGAACAGTTTATTTATCTCTTAGTTTGTCATGAGCGTTGTGAGATATTTATTGCATGCAAAGGTCTGAAATTTAAAAATTAGTAGCCCTGGTGCAAGAACACATGCACCTCAAAGTCAAAATTAAAAAATTAAGATTTTATTTTTTTAATTACTTAAAAACTGGGCCAAAATAAATAAAATGAAGAGATCTTTTTTTCTATCTGTTTGAAGAAAAGAAAAGCGTACACCAGGTACTTCTGCTAGTCTTGAATAATGTTAAGTATTTGAAGAAGACAGACAAGAAAAATAATATGGTTCAAGTTATTTTAACAACGCACTCTTAACGTTATTGTCCACACTCCCATTTCTGATTGTCTCCCTTTCCTCCAGATATCGGTGGAAGACGGCCTGCCAACCCAAGCATGTACTTCGTGTGTCCACAAGTTGAATGATTGTGACGAAGCTGTCTCACTATTCATTTCTGCGGACAGGAAGCTGAGGACCCTTTTTCACAATGGCGATGAGAGTACTTCACAAATTCTGGCCAAGATACCTGTCATCATTGACGAGGTGTGACATGCCACTGTTCTCTCTGAGAATATGGACATTCATGGATAGTCTACCTGACACCGACTTGAGTCCTCTGAATTACTAACAGGCCTGGATACTATTTCTTTGACATCACAGTGAAGGGTGTTAAAGTTGTTGGATGCACACTAGGAGTACTACTGCTTACATTATTTAAGTTCTAATATTATCGTGTAATTTACCTGCTTCAGTGGCCGGGTAGTCAAAGGTGTCACACTCATGTTAGATTGGCCTGCTGACAGGGAGATCGGGGTTTGAATCATGATCAGGTCTACCGAGGGTGGTTTGACACCATTCAAAGTAATTCTGTACACGGGACTAAAAAATATTATTTCCAAATTAAAGATATATATATTAATTAATTAATTATATATATATATATACCATTAATTAATCACTGTAACAAGTGGACATTCTCCACCTGTATTTCTTGTCAGACTGGGTGTATTTTGGCGGTGGGGAAACTTGCAAGCCCAACAGTGCTAACCCAGCGTTCCTAAGATATAAACACTGTCATGTGACATAATTAACTTGCTTAGGACAAGGACACAGACTTGTTAGATCTCGGAGGCCTCACACTGAGCTAAAATGCTTGATATCGCTACCCTCTTCTGGACCGTGGAAACGAGAGGGGTTTGTGAGCTAGACAGAGAGTAGGTTATTAAAAAGGAGTGTCGATCAAACCTAGAGAACATTTAAGGGATTTTACTAAATCTAAGTAACATTTAAGGGGTTTCAAACTTATATAACATTGAAGTGGTGTCAAACATACTATTTTGTAGTATTTTTGCACTCTGCAAATAATTAAATATAAAACACTATTTTTAAAAATGCATAAAAATTGTGATAAAATTAATTTTTTTATTTATATTATTTTGTATTCGTTTGAAATTCTGTTAGTCAATTATATTTTTAAAAAATTCTATTTGCACACCCCTATATATTATTTTTTATGGTGCTATATTATTTTATTATTTATATTACTTTTTATTTAAAATTAATTCTAAAGCATCATTTTTATGATCCCCCATTCTTGTCTCAATCAGATATTTTGACTCATTTCCTGTTTCACGGTAAAAATGTGATTCTTGTCCATCCCTAGTTGCTACCCATATTGGCAGGCACATGGTTTAAGGGTTCAACCTCATCTGGTTTGTTTTGCCAGTGATGGGAGATCGGGGTTTCAATCCTGGCTATCTGTACATATGCTGGTACACTTACTCTTAATTCTACCTGCTACATCGCTACCTCATAAATGTAAATAGGTGAAGAACTTTTATGGGTAGTATTACATAAAATACAAAAAAAAATGTTTTTGAAGTATATTTCAAATTTCAGTCATTTTTTTTTCCAAAGAAATTGTGTTTTTGTAGGACCACCGACTGCCCGTTCGATTGGAGACATTCGAGGGCTCAGAGCAAACCTACACAATCACTAATGCAGATAATTTGCCAGTTCAGTACATTGATGAGGAGTTTCAAGATCAGTGAGTATTAAACATCTTACCCAGGTGAAAAATAGCCCAAGTCAACTTTATTGCTACCCGCTTCGATGGCCACATGGTCTAATGCGTCACTTTCACAATAGACTAGACTGCAGATGACAGGGAGATCAAGTTTTGAACCCAGGTTGGATGAATGGGGGGTAGTTTTTCCTAAATGGTTTTCTTCTACCCCTCCACACAAATGTAGGTACACTTCCTTTACATTCAACCATCCTCATCCCTAACACTTGAAACGTTTTGTGATTTGTGTTCAAATCTGCAGCTAAAGACCTTTTTTTAGAGACCTCAACCATTTCTTTATAACAATGAAAACCCTGTATAATCAAGTCTTTTCTTATATTTCTAAAAAAAACATTTTAAACATAGAGCGACCATATTATTATGATTTATATTCACATTGATTCCTTAATGGCTGTAAAAAATAGAAATTGTGCCAAATAATATTTTTTTTATTACAATGTGAATTCACATTTAGTTAAGTAGTAAATAATGAATGGTCTGGGTTCTTGATGCTAAACTTGTCCTAGATATATTTTGGGCAAAATCACAGGAAAGTGTCATGATAGCTCTATTACACTCAAAATTAGAGAAAGTATTAAAAAAGTTATTTTAATTTAGATTTCTATGTATAATTTTTCAAATCCTTAAATCTTGAATAAACTTTTAAAATTCCTAGGATTTAAACGGAACATAAATATTAAGAATTAACCATTATTAGAGTTTTTCTTTGCCTTTTCATGTTAGTGCCAGCAAATTGTAAATATATTTAACATGACCTTTATGTTTTAGCAATCTTGCCCAAATCAAACATGGTAATTTTGTTTAATGTTTTATTTACAACAACATTATGGTACAGTGTATAAATAAATAACATCTTTAACGTGAGGTTGAATGTAACTGTCAAAGAATTCGGCCGGGGGGAGGGGGCCTTAAATTTGAGAAAAATCCTAATCACATCTCTAAAAAAATATACATAATTGTTTAGTGGCAAATAAATAATGTGATCTGTTTCAGGTTATCACAAAATGGCAGTAAAGTCTATGTAATATTTAAAAAAGATTATGTGGCTTCAGACATAAATGCTGCTGAAGATTCAAGACCAGGAAGTATGTTTGAAGGCGAAGAGTTTGAAGTGCTCAGCCGAGAGGAACTTGAGTCAAGAGAGGCAGAGGGTTGCTGTGAAAACGAGGAGAGTTGTGACTATGTACAGGGAGATTTCGGACATCTTGTCAGCGTATCTCTTGGTAGGGAGGCGGAAGCCGAAACAGAACCAGTTCAAGATGGAGTAGTCATTGAGAACATTTCAACAACCGAGGTTAAACAATATAGATGCTTAAACTGCGATCAAACCTTTAATGAAAATAGTAAGTTATTGATTCATGAAATAACCGAACACATTGTTGAAAAACAAATCAAGGCTAATAATGAGTCATTCGTGTCCCACATACGATACAGACGAGAGAAGATGGAGTGCAAGGAATGCGGAAGTGTGTTTAATGGGAGGAAGCCTTTGAAGAAACATATACGAGAGCATCACATCCCAGCAGAGAATATCTGTCCCTTCTGTGGTGCTCACTATAAAATAAAAAGTCAATTGCTTGTTCATCTCCGTTTACACACAAACGAAAAACCGTTTGTGTGTTCTGTTTGCACTGAAACATTCCACTTCAAAAAAGAGCTTCGGAGGCACAAACGTATTCATCTCGTATCAAAATCATTGACGTGCCATATCTGTGATAAGTCCTTCACCAACAGGGCAGCTTTGTGGCGACATGCCAGAATTCACACCATCAACAGGAACGTACTGTGCTCTCAGTGCGGTAAAATTCTCTCCAACTCACAGAGTCTCAGGGTGCACATGAGGACTCACTCGAGTGACCGCCCCTGCTCGTGTCCCACATGCGGGAAAAGTTTCAAGGACAACGCTTCTCTCACCAGGCACGAAGTGATGCATTCTGCTTTGAGGAATTTCAGGTGTGACATATGCCAGCGAGCGTTTTATAGCAAAGCTCTGGTGAAACAGCATAAGTTGAGCCACTCGGGTGTAAAACCTCACAAGTGCAATGTGTGTGGCGCATCTTTCAACAGGCTGGGCAACTTGAACCAGCACAAAAAGAAACATGTTGACTCGGACGGGAAGACCGAGTCCAAGAATGAGATTGCTTATGAGTGTGTAGTCTGTAACAAACGAATGCGATCTGAGCTGACCCTTAAATATCACCTTGCAAAACACACTGGGGAGAAGAAACCATTTGACTGCATGGCTTGCGGCAAACGATTTACTGCGATAGAGCCATACCGCGTACACATGCGTATCCACACAGGTGAACGCCCATATGTCTGCAACACATGTGATAAGGATTTTCGCAGCGCTTATACGCTTAAGCAGCACATGGGACTTCACAAAGATGAGTGTCCATACCCTTGTCCGTTTTGTGAGCGACGGTTCAAGAGGTTGCAGTCGCTCATCGTTCACAAGCGTACACATACCGGAGAAAAGCCCCATCAGTGTCCCGAGTGCGGCCGGCGCTTTGCTCAGAAAGGGGATATGTTGAAGCACATGAAGACTCACTTTCGAGACCAACCTTATTTGGGCAGCCAAGTCCCTGAGGAAATGGTTCTGGAGATAGATAATATTGCAGAGTTTGCGCTCAGTGACACAGACATGACCAACGAGTTTCTCATCGACATGCCGATTGTAGAGGTAGAAACAGAGTTGCACTGAACGTTCATCAAAGCGGAACATAAAACAGCTCCGCTGCCACAACCTATATGATGTTGGTTAAAACTTTAAAGCTAGGTTCAACTTGAGCTATGCTTGAATATTTGTTGTTTTAACTCTGGAGTGATTCTTAATAGTTTTTAAATAAAATGATCACTTAGAAAACTATGCCATGATTGACAAATGAAATTAAATTATAGTACTGAAAACCTAATATATTATTTAAACTGAAATGTAAAGATGGGTCTATATATATGTATATATTAGGAATGTGCAAGAACCACATTTTCACCAAGGCGAGAATTAACAAACTTATCGAAAACCTGATTAAGACCAAGAATAACATTTCATTTTAAACATTTTAAGTCTTTTATCAGTTCTTTAGTAAAAGAAAATTAAATCTCATATGTGTGTTCTTCATAATCATCATCATCATCATCATATAACTGTTTCCAGACTCTGGCCGTGTCTGTTTAGTAAAATGCCCCCATCTCCCTCTGTCCTTCCACTTCTTCCTCTTGCACTCTCTTCCACTCTCCTCCTCTCACTTGCACACTTGTTGCTATCTGTTCCTTGGTCTCCCTTGCGGTCTCTTCCCTACATACTTCACATTCATTAATCTTCTTGGAATCCTCTCCCCTTCCATCCTCATTACGTGTCCATACCATCTAATCCTAGCTCCTCTACTATCTCATGTACTCCCTGTACCCCTACTTTTTCCTGAATAACTTTATTCCAAATCTGTTTCTCCTCGTGACAGCTAACATGCTCCTCACAACTCCATTCCTATGGCCTCTACTTTCCTTGTTTCTCTTTTATCCAAAGTCCAAGTTTCTGCTGCCTCTGTTACTATGGGTATGAAGTATGCTCTATAAAACACTTACTTACACTTTAGGGGCACTTCTCTTTTCCATAGTAGGTCTCTTACAACCCTGTAGAAAACATCTCCTTGTTGCAATGTCTCACATACCTTCTGTGTCCTTGCCTAATCACACTACCAAGATACTTTACCTCCTTGCTTCTTTCAACTCTACTCCACCCAGTTCTATCACCTTTTCTAGCCTTTTCTCTGCCTTCATCACCATCACTTCACTTTTTACCATACTAAATTTAATTCCACACTTTTTTACTTCCTCATTCCATTCTTGCAGCTGTTCTTGTTCTTACTCTTCCCCCAATAACAAGTCATCTGCACACATCTTTGCTTTCATTTTCTCCTCACCCAGTTTCCCTGTCACTCTATTCATGATCATTTCCATCAACAAACAAATAGTAATGGTGAGAGGGCACTCCCTGCTTGACTCCATTTTTTAATTGAACCACTCTGTCCACCCTCTCTCCATCTTTACACAACTCACATTTTTTATCATACATATTCCTTACTCTCCTAGCCACTCCTCTTTCTACTCCATTCTCTTCCATCGCTTTCCATACTTTCTTTATATCCACACTATCATAAGCTTTTTCTACATCCATAAATCCATTACCAAATCCTTTCCAAACTCATATATTCTTTCCATCAGCGGTCTAGTTTCAAATATTAAATCTATAGTCAACTTTCTTCTTTCTAAAGCCATGTTGCCACTCTCTTAATCTTCCCTTCACCCTTTCCTCATTCTCCTTTCTAGAATCTTTACATACATTTTCGCGCATTGACACATCAGTGTTATGCCTCTACAATTTTCACACCTCTTCCTATCCCCCTTTCTATTAATATTGCTAATATAATCCCTTTCTTCTCCCTCCACACTGCCCTACTACTCTATACCACCACTGTAGACCCATTTTCCTGCTACTGTTATCATTTCCACCGTTATTTCATCCACTCTTAGTGCCTTTTCCTTCCACATCCTCTTCAAGGCCACTTCTACCTCCTTCCAGGTTAGGTCCGCTACTTCCTCCATCTCTCATCCATTTCCTTCTCTTCTTCCTTCCTCCTCAGGGTTCAACAATCTCTCAAAATATTGATTTCAACAGCTTCTTTACCTCTCTCTCGCCTTATCCTTTCCTTTTACATCCATATTCAGACCTCTTTCCTTTTTCCCCTCCTCCTTTGGCTTCACTTGATTTATACAATATCTTCTTGCTCTCTTTCACATCATTCTCTAGCACTATTGTCCACTCTTCCATCCATGTTTTTCTCCCATCTCTATCTTCTTTGCATTTCTCTTTTCTCCCTATACTTATCCTCAGTCTCTCTTGTTCTTTTTGTGAAATATTCTCTAAATGCTTCGTTCTTAGCATTCACTTCTTCCTTTACCTTTTTGTTCCACCATGAGTTCCTTCCATCTTCTCTTTCCATAGTTTTTGATATCTCCTCTGCCGTCCCCATGCACTTTTGACCTTGCCATCTATCTCTTCCTATTTGTCAGTCCCTTTGATAGTGCTTCTCTTACTCTTGCTTGAAAGCTCATTCTCTCCTCCACTTGGCCGAGCTTCCATATCCTTATCCTCTTTTCCACTTCACTCATAATAATTGATCTAATTATTGGTTCATATAAACTTGGAACACAAATAAAACAATTTGCAGATGGTTAAATGCATGAATAAAACTATTTTTGTTTATAGTAAGCACACACTTTTTGAAAAGCAATCAATCTCTCTTGATTGTTTAAGTTTATTGGAATTTAGTTTTCGAAATAAGATTAATTTATTCTCCTGTGGTTGTGATCAAGATATATATGTATAAATTCTTGCACATCCCCGGTATTTATTTTTTCAAGGTCATAACTTCCAAATTGAGAGACTAGGTGAATATCACACTATGTTATAGTGAAATATGTATTTAATATATTTTTGCAAAAAAAAAAGCATATTGTATTACTTCACTGTATTATTACAATACTTTAAAGAAAATTTGTAGTGCTTTAAAAATCATCATTACTTGACTTCAAATCTAGTCCAGTTTGTGTTGCAACTTTCTCTTATGAAAATAAAAACTGGATAGCGTCTTTTTTTTTTTTCTCAAATTACTACTTTTGTTGAAATTATTTATGACCCGCAAGGTCATAGCTTTTACAGTTATAATTATTTAGTATCTAAGGAAAGTCACGTTTCACATGGAATAAGGAACAGGAAAAATCAATATTCTTCTTTTTTACCCCCTGAATAAAATAATTTGTTGTATATAGCCGAGGAAAGATCAATATTCCTCTGTCCTATATAATTTCACTCCTCGGTGTGTTTTTGTCCTATACATTAATCTCTTTCCCTTATTATTACGTGTGTCTTATTATGCTTAACTTGTTTTCACTCTCACAATAGACTGAACTGCCACTGACAGGGAGATCCAAGTTAGAATCATGGTCGGGGAATTTTTCCCTATATGGGTTTCCACTCTCACTCCATGCAAATTTGATTACACTTACTGTAAATTCAACCTTCCTCTTCCCTAACTCATAAGCCTAATAAGTACATATATGTATAACCTGAACAGGTAGTAAGACGCTGTGTTAAAAAATATTCTTAATCGTCTTCCTTTTCCACCATTTTGTTATAGATTCATTTATTAAAGAATGGTATTACACTGTCATATTCCTTTGCTAAAAGAAACATGATGTAGCTTTGATGATCCATCAAAGATATTTCATGAAACATTTACGTGTGCTAGAGTTTTACCAAATAAAATAATAGAATCTAAAAATGCAAATCAGTTCAAAGTTGTACAATATGAACAGAATACTTTCTTACCCAACACAAACTCCACACTTTAGTGGGTTTTTTTTCCTTTTCATTAATGGAGAAACTGATTTGTAGTTTCTTAAACGTTTTGTGATCCGTTTATAAATATTTGTGATATATTTCTAGCTATAAAATTTTAAGTAGTGCTGGGCAGATGTTAATTGCCAATTCGATCACTAGCTGATAATCAACATTTGTCTCACTGATTCTTAAAGCCGCACACGGTAGGTACTAGACTCATCAATCTTCATAGTTAAGCTCTTAGCAGACAGCCTTGAACCTTTATTTTGTTGCTAGCAGAGTGGTGGGAGGATGGCTGCTTCTATTAAATTCACTGAATATAAGCTCGCTGGTTAGTTAACTTGCTGCTTGCTTTACCCCAGTAAGTAAAGTTGAAGACTGGACTACTTTATTCACACACAAGTAATCTCACCTTCTTAATTGAGGCTTAAGCAAACACTTAATCCTTTCTTCAATAACAAGGGGATGTGAAAGCTGGGTGTTGAGAATAAGGTCAGTTAGAAAGGGATTATCTTCTTAAGGTCGCCCACAAGGTCAACCAACAAAGACACCTGAACCAAGGAATAGGTTTCAAGACTACATCATGGATTTGGAACCTAGTTTTATTTTGATAATTAAATTAGCGTGGATAGAAATAAAGTTTGGAAAGCGATGGAGGAGGCCGAATTGGAAAGAGGAGTTGTAATGAGAGTGAAAAGCATGTATGAGAATAACAGGAGTTGTGTTGAGACAGGAGAGTGAAAGAACGGGGTGGTTCCAAATTAAAAATGGAGTGAAGGAGGGGAGTGCCCTTTCACCATTACTATTAATTGTAATGTTTAAAAATGAGGTGGCCCAATGGCTAAATAATTTTATAGTAAAGTAAATTGATAAAACTCAAGAAAAAGAAAAAATAAACTATTAAGAGTAAATTTAATGAAGAAAGCCCACCGAGGGAAAGAGGAAAATGTGTGAAGAATCCATTGTACAAGGGTGACATCTTCCTTTCTTCTGTCTTCTATAGTAGAAGTAGTCCCCACACACATTTTAACACAAATAGAATAATATTTCGCACTGTTGCCTTTATCAAACACAAAGAAGAGAGTATAAATAACACAAACACTGGATTACTCCATTTTAAATTTAACAATTTTTCTTTAAATTCAAAATGGAGTAATCCAGTGTTTATGTTATCTGTACTCTCTCCTTTCTTCTTTGTGTATGATAAAGACAACAACACCGAAATATTACTCTATGTGTGTTAAAATGTGTGTGACTACTTCTACTATAGAAGACAGAAGAAAGGAAGAAGATGTCAACTTTGTACATTGGATTCTTCACACATTTTTCCTCTTTCCCTAGGTGGGATTTCTTCATCAAATTTACTCTTACTAGTTTATTTTTCCTTTTCCTTTAGTTTAATCAATTTCCTTTATTATAAAAATATTAATTGTAATGGTAATGGTCATTAACAAAGTGGCAGGAAAACTCGGGGAGGAAAGAATGAAAGCCATGATGTTTGGTGATGACTTGATGGTATGGGAGGATAAAGAAGAGGAAGTACAGAAACAACTACAGGAATGGAATGAGGAAGTTGAAGAGTATGGAATGAAATTTATCATGGCAAAGTGTGAAGTGATGGTAATGACAAGGAAGAGACAAGACCTAGTAAAGCTACAAGGTTGGATGGAGTAGAGCTGAGAAAAGTACAGAACATAAAATATCTTGGAAGCGTGATTGAGGAGAAAGGTGGAAGTAGAGAGGATTTAATGAGAAGAGGACAGCAGGTAGAGTTGTTCTATAGGTGTGTAAGAGACCTGTTATGGAGAGTTGTTCTATAGGTGTGTAAGAGACCTGTTATGGAGAGTTGTTCTACAGGTGTGTAAGAGACCTGTTATGGAGAGTTGTTCTACAGGTGTGTAAGAGACCTGCAAGGAAGAAGGGAAGTGCTGTACAGGGAGTACTTTGTACCCATTGTCACATTTGAAGTAGAAACATGGACAGTGAATGTAAGAGAGACTAGGAAAGTGGAGGACATGGGAACAAGTTTGTGAGGAGCATGTTAGCTGTTACGAGGAGAAACAAGATTGGGAATTAAGTTATCCGAGAAAGAGTAAGAGTATAGGGAGTACATGAGATAGTAGAGGAAGCAAAACTGAGATGGTATGGGCATGTAATGAAAATGGAAAAAGAAAAGATGCTGAAAAAAATGTTGGGAATGAACTATGTAGGAAAAAGAACACAAGGGAGGCCAAGAAAGATATGGGAGGAGCAAATAGCAAAAAGTGTTCAAGTGAGAGGAGAAGAATGGAAATTAAAGGAGGAAGAGTGGTGGAAGAATAAAGATGGAGGCATTTTACCATACTAACCCAGCCATGGGCTGGAAACAGTTGATGATAATGATTAGATAGTTATACAATTGTTTATGCTTATTTAAATTCTGACAAGTTTGTTGAGTAAAATATTTTTTTCTGTTATACTAAAATTAATACTTTTGTCATGATTTTCTAAGCACAAATTAATATATATATAATAAAATCACTATGAGAAAATTGGAGTAATTTTGGCCAAAAATAACCATCTTTAAAATGTGGTAGGACCAATAATAAAGTTAATTATGTTTAAATTAACTCGTAAGCTTTCATTTAAACCTGTATAAGCAAACCTACTATACTGAACAAAATAAAAATGACCCACATGAGCATTTATTTTTATTAGTTTTATATAATACCTTTGTAATCTTCCATTTGCTTTTGTATCTTATATAATAATACTTTGGTAAACTAGTATTTTTGAACTCCAAAAGCGTTTTTTGTGAGAGATTTAGTAGCTAAAATGTAATAAGTAACCAGACATACTGACTCAGTTGAGAAATGTTTTGGCATGGACAAGATTGTGGCTCACTTCACTTCACTTCAGATTAGATTGGATTTCTTGATGTATTATTATGTAAATACCTAGTTATTAAAATTCAAGCCAAGAATTTAAATCTTAAAATATATATTCAGAATTTTATATTGATACTAAAAATGCTTGATTAAAAATACACAATTACAATAGTTGCATTAGACCTAGGTTTTTTATTTTACCTTACATCAAAACCTTTCCCTACTGTCATTAGATAAAATATTTAGTTTTTATTTGGAAAACGTACGATTTAAGAAAAGATTAATTTTATTTCTTTATAAAATATTCTACAAGATTACAGAATTTAAATTTATTATCAGACCTTTCAACCTTATCAGAATTTTTGTCTCTTTTTCCCAACACTAATCGGGATCATATTTCCCTAGGATTATAATTTTATCATTTTTTTTTTATTGGAATGAATGGGAAGGCTAAATTTTAGAGGTGTGTGAAGCTTCAAACAAACATCAGCTTCGACTTGGCTTTGAAAAAAAAAATCCAGCTTCAAAGCTTCGCTAATAAAAATATTTGCAGCTAAAATACTCAATGTTCAATTAAAGCCATTTCGAGCTGTTTTGTACATTACAAATTAATATTCATATGGAAAAAACCTGAATTAAATGAATTGCATGTTGTAATAATAACTTGATTTATCAGATTGAAACAAAATATTACAAACAACTGTGTAATAAAACATTTTCCAAGTAATTTAAGTGCATAAAGTAATTTAATAACCATAAAATAATATTTTTTCAAGCTTATTCAGCTTTGAGAATATTTTATGTATTTAATTCAAGTTGGCTTCGAATTGCAAAAGGTGGACTTTGCACACCCCTACTAAGTTTAGACTAAAATTATAAATCTAAAAAATAAATTTAAGTCTTAAGTAGACATTAGACAATTATTTTAAAATGTTTCCTGTACCATTCCCATGGGAAATTCATATTTCCCGGAGTCAAAATGTAATTCTCGCACAGGCCTAAAAAAGAGGTTTTACTTATGGAGATATATTATATATATTCACGTCCATTTCCTGTATTTGTCCTTTATGTTATACCTTTTACATGTTCCTATCTCGGTATCCTATCATTCTTTACAAATTTCCTTTTTCTCCCTTTTGTGTTTTTTGGTTTGGTTTCCTCTTTTAGGAAGTTGCGATGCGCGCTTCACACTCCCTCCTGATAAGTTCCAATAGAATTAAACCTTGGTCAGGGATTGGGAGATGACAATCAATCTTCAAGAGATAGCCATTACTTCTTGGTCCAATGGCAGTGAAAAAGTGTGAACTGTGTTCTTTTCATTGTAAAAGCCATTTGGTGATTGTTCCTTTTCTATGTTTCTATCCACCTTTTCTGTACCTTCTTCCAAAAAACTTTGAAATAAATTGAGATTTAATGTTATACATCTTTAATCATATAGTTTACAAAGGAAAAATGGTGCCAAACCCTGTATTAAATTAAAGATTGAAAGAATGTTTGAAGGGCAAGGCCTATATACTTACCAGGGAATTGTAGGCCTCAAAGTTCACAATTAAAACAAATAATTATGTAAATTTCATAGTACATCAATCCCCTTCAGAAGAAGAAGAAAGCATTCACTAGTCAAGCTGCCATAATCCAGTCTGGTTTACTCTCTTCTGCTGAAGGTGACTGATGTACCCTGAAAATTAAATAACTACATTAAGCCCTCGATTTTACGGACAAATTGGGGTGGGGGGGGGGGAGCCTGTCTGTAAAATCAGGGTGAAAAATTTAGTGATTTGAAAAATACAAGATTTTTTTTTTTTTGTGTTAATAATGCATTTTCATTACAATGAGTTATATAAAAGTAACTTAATAATATACACATTCAAAATAGCAGTGTAGTCTGTCTTTGCATTTAATTTTTATTCGAAGTTAAAAATAACATGAACTTTAACAAATCTGTCATCATTTTCTTCTTTAACTTCAGAAAGTTTATGAGTGTCCTCTTTACAATTTTCATCTTCATCTTCCCTACTTCACTCAGTGTTGCCAACTCTATAGGCTCTAGCGATAGTACATGGACCTGAAATGGATTGTATTTTTACCGGTAGGATACTACTTTCTGACATTATAATGATAAACCCATCGATTTTCATAAAAAATAAGAATTGATGCAAAATTTTTTACTTTATAGCAGGGTCACAGTATATTAATTTTAGAAAATATCCTAAAATTTGATTGTACAGGTGGTGAAATTATATCAAAAGTAGTATCCAGATCGTACAGTTGGCAACACTGACTTCACTTTTGGTAACGATAGACGATATTCAACGTTTTACGAAAAGACTTCGGCTGCTTCCGTAGGACTTCGTGAATAATGCGCGGGTATCGGGTAGGGATGGGAAAAACTGCTCCTTTAGTGGAGCAGGAGCAATCTGCTACTGCTCCACCACTGGACCTGTTCCTTTTACCTGCTCCTTTTTGTCACAGTTTCTATATACAAAACTAGTCCCAGAGCCTAATTTTTTTTAAGCATCGTGTCTACTGCCAGTTCGGTTTATAGCCATATGCACTAATTGCGCTAATTTGTTAGGGACGGAGATGGATGATTTTAGAGGAAGTGCACCCACATTTTTGTGAAGTGAGAGTGGAAAACATTTACGTAAAACCACCCTCATTGCAACCAACCAGGATCGAACCCCAATCTCCCTATATCGGCAGTTCAGTCTATTGCAAGAGTAACACCAGGGAATAGGGGTCTGCAACCCTTTTGATATCGTGGGCCATATGTGTTTAAAAAATAATAATTGTTGGACCTATTTGAAAAAAAAAAGTTCAACTTTACATTTTTCATGTAGCAATTAGTTATTAATTCTATTGAACACAATTGTTTTCTAAATATTTTTTGGGCTAAATAAAACCAGTCAGTGGGCCGTAGATTGCTGAACCTTGCCTTGAATCATTTGATCACCAAGTGGGCCCTTTCAATGTTCAACATTAACGTAGCAATTTATTGTGATAATACATTACATACTGTACTTGTATTGTGGAAATATTGTTTTTTACTACGAAAGCTTTCCTCCTAAAAACTCATTTGTGACTCCCCAAACCAACACTTAGCTAGGTCTATAATAGATAAGTAAGGTTGCGCTGGACCTGATCTCAGCGCTGTAACAAGAACACAACGTATCCACTTCCTTTCTACTGTACGACTGCTCCAAAATATCTCCGGAACATAAAGGAACAAGGTTGTTCCAGACCTGTTACAGCGCAGCCTGTCACAGAGACGAGGAGCAAGGTTACTTTGGACCTGTTCCAGCGCTGCCTGTGACAGAGAGACGAGGAGCATGGTTACGCCGGACCTGTTACAGCGCAGCCTGTGACAGAGACGAGGAGCAAGGTTCCTCTGGACCTGTTCCAGCGCTGCCTGTGAAAGAAAGTAGAGAGACGAGGAGCAATGCCAAGCGTTGATAAACACTTCTAATACGTAGCTGTTTTGTGCTGCCATCTACCGTACAATATGGTAACGACGCAGTCTCGACTGAGAGAAAACAGTAGAAGCTCGGAGAAAACAAATGGGAATACAGTAATAGGTTTAACGTTTCAAACTGACCTGTGACAAAAAGGAACAGCTCCTTTCGTCTGTCAGGAACAGGCTGTGAATGTGACGTCAGAGGAGCAGTGACAAAGGAGCAGGTTGTGATTTCACAACCCATCCCTAGTATCGGGTGAGGAAGCAAATTTGTTCATCCCGCCCATCCCTTCCACTTATCCGAACGTTCTCCCGCCGAATTTGTTCCAACAAGTAACGCCATAACCATATTGTTTAATTTGGTCTGGATTTGGTTATTTTTTGAACTTGAATTATTTGAGGTTATCAAATACACCGTATCAAGATGGAATGGCAGGATATTGATGACGATCTGGAAGATTTTGATGATATAGCTGACGTTTTGATGGACTTTGAAGTGAATGAAAACAACTTTAGAGTACCCAAAAAGTACATAAGGGATATGGAAAATCCCCTGGAAATGTACAGCGAGGAGGAATTTCGCAGGCGTTTCAGGTTTGGCAAGGCTCGTGTCGTTGAGGTATTACTCCCAATTGTTAACGAGGCCTTGTTAAAACCGACCCACAAGGTACTGCCTTTGCCTCCTGTGCAAAAATTACTACTGGCGTTGAGATATTACGCGACAGGAAATATCAAGGTTAGTGTGTTTTAGGCTAACATCTTTTATAAATGTGTTAATATAATATAGGCCAAATATACACCCATTCCTACATTTAAAACAATTTGTGTACACTTATTTCTCAACACCTAATAAAAGTTCATTTATCAAAGAAAGTAATTTTAATGAAAAAACAAATAAGTGTTACAATTTGGCCTTCTTAAGTATAATGTAGTTGGGCTGGGGCCTTTTATAATTATAGCTTATGTTAGGATATAATTGGTTCAATCTACTAGTTATAGTTACTAGTCTAGGGGTAAGGTGTCAGACTTCTGTGCTGAGGTCCGGGGTTCAATCCTCGGTCCCGGCACAGATTTATCTGATTGCCAAACCCTTCCTTCACCTCTGACAAGACGTGTATTAATCACAACTTGTGAATGTGAGGAATGCCAGGCCTCCACCGTGGTTCGGATTCCACATTAAACTGTAGGTCCTCCATTTCATCTCACAATCACCCTACCATTACACATTAGCGTAAGTGCGTATAACCCGAACGGGTAGTAAGACGCGGTGCTAATAATAATAATAATAATCTACTAGTTAATACTTGGTGGCAGGTTGTAAAATTGTATGTGTATGTCCTTGGCCATAGTGCGTAGCGAGGGCGGGATTATGGATTTTTTTCCTATGTTAAATTATGATAAATTTAATGTTTATGAGCACTTACTCACACGCAGACATAAGCAAATTTCTGATTATAACAAAATAAATGTTGTAAACAAATACTGTGTCACTAAAAAAATTGTTAGAAAAATCACCTAATTGATTTTTGAAGCAAGCCCTTATATAGTCCTATTCTATTAGGCTGTCCTGAGCCTTCAATTCCGTCTAACAAAAGTAGGCCTATTAGAAATTTGTATTTATTTATAGGCTACATGAAAGGTTAGGTTAAGCTCGATTTTTTTAAAAGGCTCAATGTGTATTAATAAATACATAACTCGTTATCAGGCTTTAATATAGGTATAGGCCTAGTACCTATTCTTAGTGCTTCTGTCATTCATTTTGATCAATTTTCCAATGATGTTTGTTTTTTCCCGGAAGATGCTAAGGAATGAGAACTTTTATTTTGGATTAATTTTCTTATAGGTTAATTTTCCTTTACAATTTAGAAACTTATCACGATATTTGCTTTGTTATGGTCGGAAATTTGCTTAGCCTATATTATTGTGCGGATAGGTTTCGTGTTCTTATAAGGTTGAGAAGACTGGGCCGAGATGGCGAGAGGAAAGGAAGTGGAGAGGCTTATGTTCCAAACAGACCCAGGCAGTGGCAGGAAGCTTGATGATGATGATGATGATTGTATAAGTGCTCAAAAAACTTTAAATTTATCATAACTTTACAAGGACAAAATAAAAAATCCCGCCTTCGGCTCGTACTATCCCCGGTCTAAACCAATACAGACATACAGTGAAAAAGATAGCCTACAAGAGTTAAATAACTGGACCATTGGGAGTAATAGCACCATAGGTTACATAACTGCTTGTGACAAAACATTAACAAGCAGGCATACATTATAAAACACCAAACTAATATTTAATAAATCCACAAATATATTTTGACTTTGTTAGAATTGTAGCTTACTTTTGTACAAAGTAACTACCGGCATATTCTTAGAAATCATAATACAGTAGGCCTATAGATTATAACATAGTTCAAACACATAATTATTTAACATTATTATTTAAGGCAATTTAAAAAAAATAATTGTGAACTCAACTTATTTCACTAGGAAGTTTTATAATTGGGACTATTTTGGTTAAATTAGGCCTAATTAAAAATAAATTTAAAGATTAGCTAAAAAATCAGAGTACTATCCTTAAAAATCCCATAGGCCTACTATATTTTAAATGTGATTTGTGAATTAAAATTTTAGGTCAACTAAGATTGGTTTAATTATTTGTTGTTTATTGTATTACAGCAAGTATGTGGAGATTTGTTTGGTGTCAGCCAAACTACAGCTGGCGACATCATCCATACAGTGACTCGCTTGTTTGTGGATAAACTTCCTGAGTTTGTTGCGCTGCCAACAACTGAATCTGAGTGTCACTCAGCCATGCGATGGTTCCATGGTGTTGGAGGTTTCCCTGGTGTTGTGGGTTGTGTTGACGGAACACACATTCCAATCAAGAATCCTGGCGGCCCTAATGGTGAAATTTATCGCAATAGGCATGGCAACTTCAACATGAATGTCCAGGTAGAACATTTAAGATTAACTTAAATTAATTTTGAATGTGTTTGAAATAGGCCCAAATAGTTTTAAAGCAAATTATTGCCTGCCCTAAGCGATCCTGCCACAAATATAATGGACCTGGTAATCTATTTTAAATAAATACACAACATTTTGACTACTTGACAATTTGAAATTTGCTTATTTCCTTGGCTCGTACCAACTTTTTTTTTAGCAGAATGTATGGCTACCAGTTTGAGTTTCACGCACATGCACTAACTATGCTAATGTGCCGGGGATGAGTAAAGTTGAATTTGTTGGAAGTGTACCTGCATTTGTGTTTAAAGAGAGTGTAAATACATTTTGAAAAAACCACACATAGTACACCTGACCGAGATTCAAACCTCTTATATCCCTTACATTTAAAAAGGTTTGTAAATTTTGAAGGAAATGGCATAAGAGTGGGAAACTATTAAGGAAAAAACCACCTCTATTGCATTTGGTTGAGATACTAACCTCGACCTCCTCGTCAACGACTTTCAAGTGCAATACAAATCAAATGCATTAGATCGCTCTGCCACTGCTGTTGGTATCTATATACATATTTTTTAATGTTAATGATTTGCTAGAACACATTTTAAGTAAAGAGACAATCGAGGTCGAGACTAAAAAATATTTGCTCTTAATTTAATTCAGTTATCCAAATAAGATTTTTATTTCGTATTCATAGTAAAATAAAAGTTGTGAAAATATGACATTTTACTAAATTGTTTTAAATTATTGCAAAAACATAATGTGGTGATGTTGGTATAATACATATTTTGCAGAGCGAGGTTTTTTTGTTTGTTTTAGTTGACTGCAGGAGCCAATATGTGTATAGTGGACATCGTCTGCAGAAGGGGTGGAAGCTTCCATGATGCCACGATATTCGAAGAAAGCGACCTTCGTGCACTATTTGAAGAGGGATTAATGCATCAGGGATTACTTTTGGGAGACAGCGGATATCCTTGTCTTCCGTATCTTTTCACCCCTATACTAGATCCTCAGACTGTGTCAGAGAGGCGATACAACGCAACCCAAATAAGAACCCGCAATTGTGTTGAACGCACCATTGGTGTCTGGAAACGCAGATTCAGATGCCTGACCAACACCTTAGACACCACTCTCGCTCACACTTCAGCCATCATAACTGCAACTAGTGTTCTACATAACATTGCTAGGCGTGTGGATGATGATTTGCCTGAGGATGAATTCCCATGGGTTGGAGGTGATGTCGAGTTTCATGTTGCACCTGCTCGTGAAAACCAACAAGGTCACCTCATACGCCAGGAGTTCATCCGCACTCATTTCACAGACTAACAAATTGATAATAATAATAATTTTACTAAATTAATTATTATGTTACTTTTGCTATCAGTATATAAATTATGGTTGGTTACACCATTTTATATAAATGATTCTTAATCTTTGATTAATTCATTTCAATTTTAAGGTGTCTTAAAGCCAGATTTATAGTCGGACTTAGTGCACCCCAAATACAGGACGACACCTACCTAGACTCGAATAGAATAGGCTAGTTTGACATATGAAACTATCCCATTCTATTCCTGGTCTAGGTAGGTGCTGTCTTGTGTTTGGTGTCAAGGTACACTAAGTCTGACTATGAATCAGTTCCTTATTATATTTTAACCTTGGAGATTATTTTAAACGAATTAAAAGGATGTGCCTCATTTTATTGAATATGCAAATTTAATCTGTGATTGAAAAATCCTCTGCACATTTCTTTTGTTGTTCTTCCTGCAGATGGTAATCGAACAACAGGAAAAGTGTTTTGAAAATAAACAATTAATCTTTATTAAACCTCTATTTTTGGATCTTTTTATTTCTATTTATACTAGCTGCATAAATTATACAGAATATGGTTTTATTTAAAATTTTAATCATGGATACATACAAATTAATTACCTGAAATAATATAGAGATTTCTAAGTTTATTTATTTTAAAAGTAAATGATTTATTCAATAGGAATAGAGCACAAGGTTAATCGTGATTAAAATTATTAGGAGGGATAGCCAGCATACTTAGATACTATTATAGCATCTTCAAAGTAAAAACACTAACATATATTTACACACACTTCAATAATTATTATAGCATTGGAATATCGAAGTGTGTATAAATATGTGTTAGTGTTTTAACTTTTATTTGTGCTATTTCCTAAAATTCTATAATTTTATTTATTACAAATTTTTTTGCGCATTGCACTTTATTTCATACATATTAAATTGTATGGATAGAACACTGAAGGTGGTTTTACCCAAAATAGTTTTCCACTCTTCCTCCACACAAATATATGTACACTTCCTATTAACTGAACCTTCCTCATCCTTAGCTCATTAATAAAATTGGTTCATAATTAGCTTATGTTGTATATTTCAGGAATAAGCTAGTAATGGTTCATTTAGTCATAAATACAGTAAAACCTTGGATTGCGAGCATAATTCGTATCGTAAACGTGTTCGTAATACGAAGCACTCGTATATCAAAGTGAATTTCCCCCATAAGAAATAATGGAAACTCAGATGATTCAGCCCACAACCCAAAAATATTTAATCTAAAAATGATTAATTAATTTTATTTTCGTTATTTAAATGTAACTGTACTGCAATCAAATTTATTATTAAATTTAATGGTGGCTGGTGTGAGGTGGACGAGAGAGAGGAGAGGAGGAGGTGGTTTATAGTTTAGGTCGACTTTCACTGTCACTAACAGAATCACTGCTATCTGTTGGATCACTCAAATATTTTTCTTTTTGTGCGACTTTAACAAAGAACCTATCCAATGACACTGCTCGGCAGACAAAGCATAACCTTAGTACTACTCGTATTGCAAGATATCGCTCGTTTATCAAGTTAAAATTTATTGAAAATTTTTGCTCGTCTTACAAAACACTCGCAATCCAAGGTTTTACTGTAGTCAAGTCACCTCAGTACATTCAGCAATGTTACAATTTTTATAACCTGTAAATCAGATGAGAAACTGATGCCTTTATCCATGGAACCACCAATGAGGGTGTTTGGTATTGTAATAAAAACAAAAGTTGGACTATTCAATGTTTCACCTTTTTTAAGCATTTTCTACTAAAACTATTCTAATTAAAGTACTTAGTTATTCAAGTATATTTATGTCCAAGTATGTAGTTTATAAAACTAGTTTTGATACAAAAATATGTTTTGACAAGCTTCATATGTAGGTTATCTTAAAATATGATGAACGCTACCAAACATTTTAGCCTCACAAGATCTTTCTCATTGAATGGCCTTAAGCAAGTTGTACACAATATTTTGCAAGTGTATTTCAATTTTAGGGTCTTATTACGGTTGAAAAAAAATATTTATAGGAGTTATTGTATTGGTAAAAAATATAACTTGTTATAAGACACCTAGATATTTAATTAACAATTATAAGATATTAATTGTAAAAACAAGTTAGTACAGTACCACCTGTAATACAATTAGGGAATATAGGAAACCTATATAACAAATGAATGGCTGGTAATTTATGAAAGAAAAGTGCTTATTTCAGTCCATACAAAAGAAACATTTTATTTGGTGTTCTGAAACATACAACAGAGTAATAAAAAGCAAGCAAACACACAACTATTCTCATAAAAAGAGAAATGAGGTATAAAGTAAGCAAAGAGTTCAACGCCTGGGTGGGTGCTGTTCCAAGAGCCGGAGAGCCAACTCTCGTTCTAGTTGGGCCTTCTCCACAGCATCCTGGTGTAACCGTGCGGCATGGAGAGTTTGAACTGCGATGTTATGCAGTTCTTCATACCACACGGTTACGCTCCCGCTCGTTATGGAGGCATAGTTCCAGGATCTCCGACTTCTTCTCCAACTTAAGCTGAAGGATCCTCTTGGTGTGGTCCAGCTTCAGCTGCTCATGTTCGGTTTGAGCCTCTAGACCGAACCCTCAGCTACTCCCCTAGGCGGGTACTGTTAGAGGCACGTCTCCTCTGAACAGACCCGACACTAATTGGAATGCTGAAGCATTCTATAGCAAATAAATGAAATAATAAAGAAATATAGTTCAAAATGTTAGCAAATCTGCTGTTTGCTATTGAATAGTTAGTTATTTTGATTTGTTCATGAGTTTATTAGTACAAATTAAGACTATTGGCAAAAATGTTATTTATAAACATAAGGCGGGATGAAAATAAAAATAAAAAATTTTCATAGTTACCGACAAAATATGAAAATAGTTAACCTTTATAATTATAAATCTGCACAAAAAGAGAATTATTTCTGTCTTTTTTTTCTTATATCATCTTTTATAACATGATTAAAAATGTGTAGAATAGGAAGATATTAAAATTACTTTTATTCCCTCAGTTTGCTAGGTTTCATATTAGCTATTTTTTTTCCTCAGATTAGATATTTTTTACTTATTGTCTATTTCATTAATAGTTGGAGTGACTCATCTTTATAAATGTGTTAAGAAACCCCACAAAAAATTTAAAAGAAAATATAATATATCTTAATGCCATGTCTTAATATCTGTTCAGGTTGTACTCATATGTACTAATTACTCTAATGGGTTAAAGGTGAGGATGGTTCTACTCATAGAACTGCAACCACATTTGCATGGAGTGAGAGTGGAAAACCTTTTAGAAAAGAACACCCTTAGTACACCTGACCGGGATTCAAACCTCGATCTCCCTGTCATTAAAAAGCCAGTTTACTGCGAGAGTGACACCTCAAGAGAGATTATAATTCTGTATAATTTCATTAGTGAATTGCACATTGGTGTTTTCCCGATCCTGTTGTCAGTAATCCTTGGATTATATTTGTTTGGTTAATATTTTTAACATTAAAATATGTCAATCTAAAATTTGATACATGTTATGTTTTGACTATCGAAATAAAATATAAGAAATTGGCACAAATTGATCAGCAGTTTTGGATATTTTTTACTAAATGAAATACAGATCAATAAATAGATTACACACCAGGATGGTGTTATGGTGTATGTTATTGATACATAAAAAAGACACAAAATTGTTTAATAATTTGTTATTACCTTGTGGTTGGATCAATGTTTCGGCTGGACTAGACGGGCCTAGGGACACTGAAGCTGGACTATCTTCAGCTGTTGGGAGGATGACCCAGAGGGAACTGGCTCTAGAGCTGGCAAAGAAACTGGAGGGTGGGAAAGGTCTGAATGGGAATTGGTGGAGAAATGGGTGGAGAAGTGGCAGAAGAGACCAGAGTAGCGGTGGTGACGGGAGCAGGGAAAGAAACAGGACGAGTGATAAAAACAGGATTGGCAGTGGCAGTGGAAACACGGGAGAGATCACTGTCCTGGCAGTCGACCTCTTCATCGAGTCCTGGTATTATGGACATTACCTGGGCAATAATTTCTTCACCAACAACGCTATTTCTCGGTGGTCCACCGCCAGTTGCCATTGAATGCCGCTTCTGGATGGCCAGTTCTTTGCGGCAGATAGCCTTCTGCTTGTCCCAGAACCTATGAATAATAAATATGAAAACACTTTATCTCTATTGGCTAGTGCAGAATAATGCTGGGTACACAACTGTGTCTTGCTACAGCTTAAATTTTAGTTGAATCAATTTATTTTAATTCAACATGAAACTTACAATACAAATATGACCCAGTATTTGAGCATGTTCTGTCTAGTTTATCTAACAAATATTGTATATCTTTTATCACAGCGTATTACTACTACCTGTTCTGGTTATACGCATATGTACTAATTACGCTAACGTGTTAGGAATTGGCAGGGTTGAATTTAGAGGAAGTAAACCCACATTTGCGTGGAGTGGAAAACCATTTTAGGAACCCCCCAGTTCACCAGGCTGAGATTCGAACCTCGATCTACCAGTCCTCAGCAGTCAAGCTCAACACGAAACTAGTGCATTAGCTAACCACACCACCGAGGCGAGTAATATTGTACTATATATTATTTTATACTCATATATAATAGAACCGTTATTAGAAAATAAACTAAGGGCCACAAATATTACAATGGTAAATACTTCAATAATTTCCTAAAAAAAAAACTCTTATAATTTAAACAATAACATTCATATTAAACTGCAATAGTTAATTAGATTTATATAAAAATCATAGTAACCTTTTCAACTGGGCCAGGTCCCTTGGAACAACTCCAGCGATGGCAATGAACTCTTTGCTCACTTTTACCCACGTTTCTCTTTTCTCGTAAATAGTCGTTGCGTTTGTTTGCTTGTTTTCTATTACTTTGCTGTATTTTTTCAGAATACCAAATAAAATGTTTCTTTCTTACGGACTGAACATTGGACTCTTCTTTAAACCAGCCATGTTGATTATAATTTCCCAATAATGTTAAAAATACGCGGGATTTGAAGGTGCACGCTTTGTAACATTCATTTGTTTTGGGTGCGTTTCTTATGTAATTTTAATTCAATTTGATGATTATAATAAAAAATATATCTATCTACTAAAAGTAAATGACCCCTTATAGCGGTGGTATCGCCCAATGTTGCACAATGTAACAAAACTTTCTACTACTATTACTACTTCCATTTGCCATTGCGTATCTTACTTGGTACACCGCGGCTAAGAGAAAGGTATGGTCTATTGCTACCGCAAATTGGGTAAACGGAAGAGAATCCCCACTCGGATAAGAGAAAGGATTGGGGAAGGAGGTTGACTATCGCTACGGCTCTTAGTGTCCAAGATCCCCCTCGTCTGCTTCCAGCCACTCTTGAATTTGTCCTACAGTTGGACCAATTTCCCCTCCCATCAACAACTGCTCTTCAAAATCTTGTCGTTGCAATCCTTTCAAATCAATTTCACCATCTTTGTCTAACAGAATGTTCTTCTATGCATTAGTGTGTCGTGTTTTTGTTATTTTGCCAGGAATTGCTCCAATTAAAAATGACTGATTTAATGTTATAATTCCTTATGTTATCTAGTGTCCTCCTACTCCTAGTATCCTCCAACACATCACCAGGCTATTCAAGCACCTCCATGACTTCTTCTAAGAACTTCCTCCTGTACAAACACTTACTCCTTGATCCATTGGTTGGATAGGCAAAGTAGTGTTAGGGGGTAAAGCCTTTGACTTGATTTTTCCATCAGAGCTGCAAAGTATCTCGCAGCTTGGATGTGATGGAACACTATCCAAAAGTAATAAAGCCTTGACTTCTTCCTGTGGGATCATAAGCACTTCTGTTTGGTATCATCTGACTGCAGGTACAAAGTGGAGCTTAAACCAATCCTTGAATATTTCTTGAGTAAACCAGGCCTTTGTAGAACTGTAGTACAGCACAGGCAGCTCATCCATAATATCCTTTAGAACTAGTGGTCGTTTGGATTTGCCAACTACGACTTTTTTTAACTGGTGACTTTCGTCGGCATTGGCACAAACAAGAGCAGAAAACCTCTCTTTGCTTAGTTTTCTTCCTGGAACTGAGGTTTAATGTCTAAAAGCCTGTGTATTTTCAGACAAATACCTCCAAAAAACACCAGTTTTATCTTAACTGTACAGCTGAGATAACATCAGTCCTGTTTCATTTATAACTCGATTCAACTTTTCCCTGAATGGCTGCACATTACCAAAATCAGCACTCAATGATTCACTGCACGTTTTTTGATTTGTGATGTTATGTGTCTTACGAAAACGCCCCAACCCACCACTGCTCGCTGTAAATACTGATACATTCAAAGGTTTAGCTAGCCTTTCAATTGCAGCCTGAATTTCAACATCCTGTACACCGACACCACTTGTTCTCTGTTGCACATACCATTTATAAAGTTCTTCTTCTAATTCTTTCTCTTTTGGTAATTTCACGTTCTTTCTTTGATTAATCCCGCTGGTTAAAGGTGTTACATCATATTTTAAAGAAAACAGTTTCACTTTTCCCTTAGGCTTTTTTTTTTTTTGGTGGAGCAATTTTAAACACACACATTTTAGTAAATATACGGAAATAAATACTACACGTAAAACACTAAAACACAGTTTAATATATATAAACAAGTTTCAAAGTAATGTACACAAAACAAGCCTAATGATCCAGGAATGACAACTAAACTAAGCTGCAGAACAACTTAATGCTACAACTCGAACATTTCTGAAACCAGTTTTGAGTGGCGTGCACTAGGCGGCGACAATGAGAGGGTGAGTCATGCCCCCATTCACAACCCCAGATTTTACGGACTTGTCGACCAATGTCCATAAAATCGCAAATGACAAAAGCTGTCCATTAAATCCGAAGTCCGTAAAATCGAGGGTTTACTGTATGTGTTTTGTTGTGTTTTAATTGTGAACCTACAGTGAGGTCTACAGTTTTCTGGACAGTTTTGTAGACATTGTCCTTCTACCCTCCTTTCAATGTTTAATTTAATCATATAGTTTGTAAGAGAAATATTTTTCTTGTATAAACCCCATGTATCAAGCACCCAATTTTTTGTCAAAAAAACGTGTAAATTATATGCGAGTAAATACTCTATAGTCAGTCAAAAGAATTTCAGAAATAAAAAAAAAAATCCTAATAACATTTCTTTGACGCTACAATGCAAGCATGACGTCCCCATGGTCGCACATGTGTTCCATGAACTCTCTGTTAGAACGAAAGTGTCCTTTGTCACAGAGAGGGCACACAGTAGGGTGCTCTGAGTGGTATGTGGTCTGGTGAAGCACTAGACTGCTCTTGACCAGGAACATCTCCCCGCAGTAACGACAGGGGTACACCCGCTCCTGGAAAGAGTGTTCCAGAGGACAAAGCTGGTCTGTGTCACACAGCTCCGTGTCTGCCAGACTGCACTCGTTGCTATCCGCACCTCGCTTGGCGGCTGCTGACACAGACAGGAAGTCTGATATACAGTCGGAGTCAAAGCCCTCGGGTGCAGTGATGTTGTCTGTTCTGGGCTTCTGGTGGTTGTGGCCTTCCTCGACTACAATGTTAGTTGTGTTTTCAGCCATGTTGGCAAGGCTACTGTTGGTGCTACTGCTGCAACAATAACACGGAGTTGTAACATTGCAAACTAGCAGATTTATTAAGAGAATGCCTTCTCTACTGTAAACAAATTATTTTAACATCTTTGACCAATAATCTACAGCTATACCAAAGTGGGCTGCATCGACCCTCAAAGAACAGCTGCTTTTATTCACCTTACAGTACTTGAATGCATGATAGTCAAAAGAAAACACTTTCTAATGTAGCAAAAGTTAGAGAGTTACACTCTCAATGATTTATTTGTCATTTATTAACCTTGTTGTGTAAATTACTTTTCCAAGACATTGGATTATAAAAATGAGTTATAGAAATATAAATAGTACAGTATTCTATTCAGTTTTGGAGACCTGAGTTCATATTCAATTTTGCTAAACAATTTATATTCAGAAAAGTCAACATATTTTTAAGGCAAACATGTTGCCAGACCTACCTTTCTTCCAGCGGTTTGGGCAATATTTTCCTGGGTTCTTTTGTCACCTTAACAGGAACCATAACTTGGAGTGCCATGTTGTTTATGACTAAAACACAAACAGGGCATTCAAAATACAATAATACATTATCCACACTAAACTGTCACCATACAAACACAATATTTTCTTGCCCAGTGATCAATTGGGCAACATCTAAAATATTTCATCTAGACAACCTCGCCTGCAGCAGAGGCTTATAATGCATACAAAGGAAGTATACACGTGTTAAAATTATATGCCGACTTCCATCTCAACCTCACATACTCTAGTGCTAAGATATAACACTCTAGACCTACCACACTTTCTATCCAGTGTCTTTGTGTTGACGTGATTCCCCTTATCCCCTGAGCTCTGAAGTTTGGGGAAAACAGTGGGAACAGCATTCCACACGAGCCTCGACTTGAAACTGTTGGAGAACATGTCGTCTGTGAAGTGTTGTTGACATAGGTACCTGGTATGGCGTACCGCTTCGCTTAGCTCGAGTAAGTCCTCCCGTTCGGCATTGACCAGCCACCGGTGTGCCCTGTAAGCAACAAAGTCCTTGGGTAGATCCTACACAATGAATAACCAAACTAGATTCCAGAATTTCCCAGACTTTACCAGTTTGTTATTCAATCATTTGTGAGTTCAATTAAATCAAACTTTATATATAAAATTATAAAAATTGTGTGGCTTTTTTTACCTTCTTTTGATTGATTTTTATTTTCAAAATGAAAGAAAATTTCAATATCTCCTATGGCCTACGTCATTGTTTCCCAAATATGAAACATTACTCTCAATTACAAGTAACTTGTGAACAATGTTTCTAGCTACATGCATCGTATTGTCACCGGAAGTACTTGGTTAAGATCCTGTTCAGCATTATATTTGCCTTAATCATTTACTATACTTGTGGGTTATTTAATGCTCGGTTTTAGATTATGTTGCTGTCCAACTCCACGATCTATAAAAATAATAACTAAAGATAGGTCGAATCCACTATTTTACTCATCCAAATCTCTAATCTATCTTCGAATAATGTTAACATTCTTTCTTATGACATTCATACATTCAGTTAAGTGTTAAATTACTGGTCTGAGGTCTTGTTGTTAAGATCACCCTATGATTATAAATGGAACCATCAACAAGCAGTATTTGAGCTCTAAAAAAATTTCACTGGGGCGGGGGGGGGGCGGAAGTATTTTAGTCTCGAATTTAAAATGTTCTCGAATCTCAAATATCCTTAAGGTTCTTTCATCACGAGTGAGTAAGGGATTAAAACAACAAAAAATGTCCACATCCTTGGTCTTTGTGGTTAAGGTGTTGGCCTTCAATAAATAAACTTTATCAAAATTAGTTTGTGTAAACTTTTAACAATATTAAGAGAGGAAAATATTTTGAAAATTTGGATGTCCCAAATAATCGTGGTCACTCCGCCTTATTTATTTTCTATCTAATTGATGATTATAGGGGGAGCTTAGTGTAGAGACTGAGAATAGAAAGGTCAGCAAGTGAGGCAAACATCCCCACTGCAAGGTCATCTAATTGTGTGGCAAACAAGATAGACCAGAGGGGTGGTCAAAATAGAACTAGCAGTAGTCCAAATAATATCAGGGGTCTCAAAATGCTTAATCCAACATTTCAATCAATGTAAAAAGGCTGAATATTTTTCCAGTATCTGATTCAAAATTCCAGTATATTTTAGTATTTCTAGTATCAAAAATAAAATCAAGTATATTTCCAGTATTGGTAGAAACCCTGATACTGGAATAGAGAATAAATAAAATGAAAGGAAGGTGTAGATAGGAACAGCACGGATTTAGGGTACAGAGGTCTACAATAGACTTTATCTTTCCCATACAACAGCTTATGGAAAGAAGGTATGAATATGGGAAAGACTTGGTAATGGTATTTATGAATGTGGAAAAGACATATGATAGCGTGGATATGAATAAAGTTTGTAAAGCAATGGAGGAGGCCGAAATGGAAAGAGGAGTTGTAGGCTAATGAGAGTGAAAAACATGTATGAGGATAACAGGAGTGGTGTTAAGACGTAGAGTGGAAGGACTGAGTGATTCCAAATAAAAAATGGAATGAAGCATGAAAGTGCCCTTTCACCATTACTATTTGTAATGGTAATGAACAAAGTGGCAGGAAAACTTTGGGAGGAAAGCATGAAAGCCATGAAGTTTGGTGATGATTTGATGGTATGGGGGAGAAGAAAGAGGAACTACAAGAATGGAATGAGGAAATGAAAGAATATAAAATGTAATTTAGCATGGCAAAGTGTGAAGTGATGGTAATGACAAGGAAGAGGGTGAAGCCTAATAAAGCTACAAGGTTGGATGGAGTAGAGATGAAAAAAATACAGAAAGTAAAATATCTTGGAAGCGTGATTAAGGAGAAAACTGGAAGTAGAATGATTTAATGTAAGAGGACAGCAGGGAGAGTTGTTCTAGTTCTGTAAGAGACCTGCTATGGAGAAGAGAAGTCCCCTTGAAATAAAAGGAAGTTTTGTACAGGGAGTACTTTATACCCATTGTCACATATGCAGCAGAAACATGGACAGTGAATGTAAGAGAGACTAGGAAAGTAGAGGACATGGGAACAAGTTTG